>JACATO010001881.1:0-342500 GCA_018389105.1 Nautilus pompilius | reverse complement strand
TCTGTTCGTCGAATGATTCTTGGAATATCTTTTGGTGCTCTCACCGTTTCTGGGTCTCTACAGGACTGGTGGTTTCCACTGCCATAGACGGTATCAGACAAACCAAACAAACCAGGAAGTTTTCTTTCTATACCGGAAGAGGTCAAGGACTGATCAAACAATGAAGGTCCATTTACCTACTTCATATTTCTCATGAAATTTTTCATGTTTCTCTAGCGAACATGTTAGTCATTTAATTAAATTTTACGTTGGATTTTGTCAAAACCCAAAACTTGAAATAGTTAAAAAATACTTTCTTTTTACTTCGAATACGATCTTTTAACCCTTTACCCACCTTCCTCGTTTGTGCACAAAATGGATATCGTTGCTATAGATGCGTTGCGTACCGAGTAAAAGATAGATAAACAATCCAGCCTCCCCTCCTACCCACATTTACAGCACTAGTCAATACTTCCCCATTTGCCTGTCAGCTCGGGTTTCCACGATGAAATTTATATTTCACGCGGTTTACGACCGTCAGAAACTTCAGCACAAAAGCTTAGCTCCATTTTCAATGTTTATTCCGGGTGAATGCTTTTCCCTTTAACATGCTAATGTTTCAGCAAACCAGCACGGGAAAATCCCACGGGCTCGAACCGCTATCTGATTTTCTCAGCCCTTTCGTAGATACCATACAAAATGGCTAAAGGAAGGATTAAACATCCAGAGTACATTTCAGATTTAATCTGGTGTGGTAAGCTTCCCGTAAATTAGATGGCTGTATCTTGATCAGATAGCGCTGGAGGCTGGATAGTGTGAACGGCAAGGAGAAACGCATGTAAAATTATATTGATTGCCTTCCTTTGTTTAATAGATGATGAAGAAATATTTGTTACTTTTGTACTTCTCCTGTTAGTTATCGAAATACAATGGGGGATCGAATGAAAACTCGCGCGGCCACCATCACCACGATGCTGTGGGATTTCATTTGAACCACCCTACTGTGTATTTGCTAGAAAAATATAAGAAAATTCGTTGGCTGCATCAAAATTAAGTATAGTTGGCCTTTTTCCGAAAATGAAAAAGTAGTATGGCCATAAGCAGTCCCAATACGCTTAATTGTGGCTGAGTGTCGCACGCCCTCTAGCGATAATTTACAGCTATACGAGGCGAGCACTGACGCCTGCATGGCAGTGACCAGAGGAACATAACTCCAGTGGATTTTTTGACATTTATTTCTTGCTTTATTCTCCCTGCAAGCACCTGTTCGTCTTCAACTAATCCAAGAATTTCGGTCGATCTAATACTAAAATCGATTGCCACAACTTCCCGCCGCAGATATTTTGTTACTATCTACCAATTTATTTATTTTTTTCAAAAAGAAAGCTTTCTACCCTTCTCGCATTTCCATACTCAAAATTCAGTTACAGCTAAGGAAACAATAATCGCATCGTTACGTATTAGGGCACGAGAAGCAGCAGACAGATCCCACTAATGGGTTCCAATTATGTAATGAACCATTCTTTCATCATTCACATTCATTTGCTTGTATCTCTCTAAATTAAAATCATGAATAACGCAACTCGATCATATGTGTTTTGGTGCAGACTATATCATCATATATGTAGCGAGAATAGAACAATAAAACTCTTTATGTTTTCTTTTGTGATGCCGTCAGTGGAGGGTGTTATTTCCTTTGCCTACAGGAGCCACATCAAGAAGTTTTTTCTTGTAATACGTTACCAATGACCCGTTTCTCGCACGGGAAGCGACCGAGAATACATTTAACAGATGTTCGAGCGACTCCAAGTAATAAATTGACTGTTTTTTCACCCCCACCAAAAAAAAAAAAAAATGAATATTCTTGAAGATTTAGAAACTTTTAGATCTTTAAATGAATAAGCGACGGTCTTCCGCCTCGAGATGATAATGATGATGATGATGATCATGGCGATTTTTTTTCCTTTTAATCCATATCACTCCGGATGAAGCGAACCTTTTTCTCCCACCGGAGTATAAGGTTGTACAATGACCGGGCGAACAGCTAGCGTGACTATGTCGCCCCCTGGCCGACAAAACAAACACTGGAGGTACTTTCCTATTATCGTTAGCAGCGGTCGGCGAGTGAATCTGCGGGAAAGACAAACGATTTCAATAATGCATGTTTCCTGGATAAAATAGATTGCTATTCGGTATCACCTGCAAATATAATGACCTCATTCTTCAAAATGCTTATTGATTGAGAGTGAAAGGCAAAGAGATGACAACTCTGGAACCACAGAGACGGCGCTGCTCTACTCATTCAACCTTTGTCACTACCAGCACATTTCTATTTATGACCATATCCTTGTATTTTTCAATTCTTATTCGTATTTTTTTTTTAAAAATACTTCTATTCACCACATATTTTCTTAAAAATATATATAACTAAATTTTATAAAACGTTCCTGACTTTTCTTAGCTTCATCTTATTCTGTTTCTCTGTTGTAGCTAAAACAGAAACAAGCGGGATTTTGTAAAACAGTTCTGGTTTTAACTGTTTCTTGGTTAACCTTTCTTCTAAATGCGTTACATTCAAACCACACTTGTTTGTTCTTTCTGTGTTATGGCGCGATTTTAAAACGACAGGTTTTCTGACACCACCCTTTTTATATCTTTGCGAAGTGGGTTTCCATTGAGATCTTTCTCGCTTTCTTTAAATCGTATCACCGCTCCCCAAGGCAGCCACGAACGTTGGATTATATAAGCGGCTGGATTTTCTCGCCCTTCTTACTTCCTACGCTTAGTCAAAACGTCAGACTCGGATTCTCGTTTTGCTTTGTTAAAGAGGTTCCAGTAGAGACGACTCATTTCTCTATCTGTCAGGATTAACGGCCAAATCGCGCAGCGGATATCTCGGAATACGGAGAGAGATTCTTGAAAGTTCTTGAAAGATGAGTTTTGGTATGACGTTGTGGATACCTCTTTGGAAATTGTAAAACTAGATTTTCTGAAAATATCTTGGCTTCGTGCAAAATTTTTTTTTTTTAGTTTGGAGTTATTTAATTCAGCTAATTTGGTTTCATTTAAAGATTAAAATTTTTATTAACTTACGATTGTTATTAGATTTTTTTTTGCTCTAATACAGCTACACTACTTTAAAGTTCTATTGCGGCAAATTGAATTCTTTGTTATTCATAACTGCGATTTAAATGTACAGACAACATGTAAAAAGTTAACTTTAACTTAAAATTTTTAATCTTAGTTCATTGAAAAAACACTGATCAATAAAGTTTATTTATTTAAATTTATGCATAGACCACCATGATTCCAAAGACTTCTAAGATGCACACAGTTTCCTTTATGTTTCTAATGCAAATCGAAAAACTTTTTTAAAATACGTTTGAAGGTTTAGATTTACTAAACATCCCTATAAATGAAGGATGTAAGTTATTACAAACGATATTCTTAGTCTGATGTAATTTAAATGATTTTTAAAACATATTTCAATGTTAAAACTCAAACGCCATAGTCAAATCGCGTCTCTTATTCTTATTTATTATGAAAAAGTAGTAATTGCGCATGCTCTCTTGACTACGTTCTTTCGGTTTCTGACGTCGTCCAGCCCTCCCCTTTAAACCTGAAATTCAAACGGCTTAAACGCATCTTCACGGAATGTGGAGCGCCATTATTCGAAGAACTGCACGGTCAACGAAAGAGAGTTTTCGTGCTCTACTCAGTACATCCGGTTCTGTACTCCGTAGTGATCAGCAAAGCAGCCATATTAACGTAATATCAGACTATTAGAAAAGATGTAGTCAGAGAAGTATCCATTATACTACAAATAAAGAAGTAAGAAAGAAACAACCTAAAGTACACACATCACGTAAATGTGTCTAGTATCAGTAAATTACCCTAATAACAACAATATAACACAAATATGTAATTATTGAAAGATTACTCAGTCATTTATAGCTTGGTGCATTAATGTAAATGAAGTCTTGAAATTGTCAAATAACCCTTGGACATTATTGTTTTAGTCAGGAAGACACGAAATAACATGGGAAATATCCAACCGCGTAACAAATGACGATATTCGTTTTCGCCCTGTAATTTGTGTTCCCAAACTGGTTCCGGTCGATAATAAAGATTAGGGATAGAATACGTTCGAAAATCTAGTACAGCAGCTTTATTACTTTTTGTTCTATCTTCAGAAAGCCGTTTGTTATTTCGGTGTTTTTTTTTTTTTTAAAACAGCAAGTCAAATGAACATTACGCTTGGTTCACCAGGACGTGGTTATAAATCGCGGTCGGGCAGTGACATTCCTGAAAGATCACACCAGTACAAATATCATTTACGAACACTGTCTTGGATTGTCCCTCCGGGAGGGGTATCGGATATTGCAATAATGTGTCTAAATGTCGGGCCGTTTGAAGTCTATCGCGACCAAATACCCGATAAGGTGCTCGATTGCACGAAAGGAAACAAAAAACGACCTGCTGTTCACGGGGAACTAATCGAGTAGCCAACCGTAAAGTATTCGCGGAATTGTCGACTGTTAAAAAGCCTCGGGTCACTAATCTAGAAGTTGTTTGCTTTCGATTATTTCCCTTGTTTATTGTTGTTTTTTTTCTTTTCTATCCCTCTTAGTTTCTTATATTTCTTTTTCTTTTCCTGTTCTCTCATTTTCCATCTTGCTTTCCCTCTCCCCAACATTTATATCTCACGCAGACACATAACCAGTAGTTTTTTTTTTTAAATAATATAAATCTTCCACAATAATGCACTTCAAACGGACTTGGGCGGGTTTGGAATCAGTGAAATTCTTGTAACAGATTAATTTATCGTCTTTGGCTTCCGGATTATTACTTATTAGAACTCTTCAGGCAGTGACACGTTCTGGTGCTTCACATTATCGCAGTAGTCAGATATAAGAACAGCTTATTTACTAACCACGGTTTTTCGAAATTACCAAAGTACTTTTAAAGCAGACTGATGCTTACTCACACTTATCTTTCAAATTCGAAGATTTTCATAAAAAACAACAACACGTCTCCTCTCTCTGACAAGGGTTAATCTTTAACAACTTCCACGCTCTTTTGTTTATTTACTGCACCCAAGCAATCACTCGCAGAGTTTGTTTCGTAAGCACTGTAACAGTCTGTTCTAAAGAGTCCATAATATGGCGCACAATTTTCTTTTTGTTTCAAAATAATATTGAAAACTGGTTTTCTTTCAAGTGTTCATTGGCGAGATAAACGTTAGGTCTCATTGGAAAACAGATGACTTAAAAATCAGCGGCCCAAATATCTGAAACAAAAGGTTCTTGAATGATCGAGTCACGTACAACGACTCCAGTCAAGATTATATGACACATTAATGGCATCATCATGATCAGGAGCTTGAAGATATGAGGTCGTAATGCCTGCCGACTTCATCGTAGTCAAGAATCAGAAAAAGGCGAATGTTGCTGCTTTGCACCCTGTTTTAGGTTAATAGCTCGTGTAGTCTAATCTTTTGCCGTTCTAGTTGGTTTTTGAACGCGCATACGATTTAAAATTATTACTGCTCGTATTTGCTTTCAAATCTAGGTGACCGTCTCATTACCTCGACACGTGAGAAACTCTGGATGGGATATCTTTCAAATAGTGAAAGACGACGAGGTAGAAAGCGGTTGGTGGTGCGCTGAGTGAAACTGAACTGTCAAAGGAATAAAACCTGTTTCGAACGAATGAATGTAAGCGTGACCACTGAACCAACATTTGAAATCGAGAATCGAGAAGATCCAGTAAATTCCTTTGTCACACCTTTCTTTTGCCCAGACAATGCATTCTCGACAGAGACGCGGTTTGGCGTACGACTTCATATAATATACCACATAACTCTCTCTCTCTCTCTCCTCTCTCTCTCTCTCTCGCTCTCTCTCTCTCTCTCTCTCTCTCTCTCTCTCTCTCTCTGTAGATAAATATTCGACAAATTCATTTCCGTAGCCCGCCAGTCAACCTTTTTAAGACCATAAATAATTTATTGTACTTTGGCAACTAGGCTTAGTACTGATCTTCCGTCTACCAGCCTACACCGCCTTGTGTTTGACGGATTGTCCGCTGAAAAAAGAATGACAAAGAATTTAATTTCCGCGAGGAAAAATTCATCGAGATTGTACGTTGCCATATTTGTTTTCAAGTCTTTGCTGGTGTTCAAAGTAATTAACTGAGAAGAAAGAAATATCAACGAATCAACACTAGATTTCTGGAAGATGCGTGCACTTGTACATGAATGGAGAACCTGCACACAGTATAACGAAAAACTTATATTTATTAATCATGTTGTCTCCGTGGCAACCCAAGTAGCGAGATCGCTACATGATTGTGGCATTGCGGCTTACATGTGTTGAAATCTCTTTACTAACTAATATCGACGTGTGCCATGGTTTAACGTTGAAGTGCTTTCCAGTTGCTATGGTATTTAAAATGAACAGCAATTTATATGGAGAAATTAGTTATTTTTGTGGCTAAGGAAATGCTTAATTAGCCACACTATAATTACATCTTTTACTCCAGTGCAAATACGTACCAAAAGAACGTCTGGAGGTGGTTTTACTCGACATTAAATAGCAAAACTTCCAGGGATTATATAAATATTATGTAAAGAGGGGATTTACAGTTCTTAAAGGTGCATTGTTAGTAATATTTCTTTATAGTTACGTCATTCATACAAATATAGTGGAAGAATGTTGTGTATAATAGTTAAAGACACGATGTGATTTTCTTCTATTAATAATCATTAAATTTTAGTTATCGTTATTAGTAGTGAACATTTTAATTAATCGGATTCTTTAAACCTTATAATGTTTTAATTTAGTAGTTTAAGATGATTTAAAGGAGAAAGTTAAAGCGATCTTCAGAAATAATAATTCATTTTCACTCAGTTAGTTATGTAGCAGCCATTTATTTCGATGAGCGATGAGTCTCTCTTTATTTTCCGGAACTGTTGCATTAGCCACTGATTAACAGGTGCAAATTCATTTCCATTGGTCCGGATCAAGTCTGGTCTAACTTGCAGCCTGACGTAAGGAGAATCAAAAACTCCTTTTGTTTTCGTTTGCTTTTATTTGTTTTTTTTTTTTTTGCAGCTCCACTATTTTCATCGTCAAAATTTTCTAGATTGGAAAATCTTGGTCAGCTGATCAGCATAAAATCACGCGTCAGAGATGATTATGCACAACTAATAATACAAAGGTGTGTGGCCCTCGCAACGTAGATGTTTGAAAAATTAGAAAATGCTAAGTACCCTGAAATGAGGGCCAAAGGTCAGCTGGTACAGAAGGCTTTAGTTCTGGAGTAAATTATTTGGATTTTACCAAATAACACGATATGTATTAAGTTATCAATGCAGTCAGATTAATATGTGAAAAGCCGTTATCTCTGGTATATTAAAGTTAAGGTTTATTAAAATATTATGGAAACGAATTATCTTTTATTTATAACTGGCTGTTTTTAAAGTGAAAAACAAAACACAACAGAATTCTGTTTACCCAGTCGTCGGTGAACCCAGCAACTTCAAAGATGATTTCGAAAAGATTCTCCTCATAAAGAGAGCGCGAGTCTTGCCAAATCTTGTTTTCATCAACTTCCCACTGACAGTCAAGACCTTTTCTCCATTTTTATTTCTAGTTTGAAAATTGAAACCAATAAATTAAAGGGAAAACCCCGCAGATTGTTAAACCACAAATGAAAGTAAATTTAAAATTATATACATCTGGCTAATTCGCAGCGGTATAAGCCGTTTTTTTTCTTAGTGAAAAACGACATCACACAAAAGTATAAAATTGATTGATGCAGCTTTTCCTTTAGAGAAAATGTTCTTAAAATGATGAAGGGGGTAAAAAATTGTATATGAACAAGTGCAAGCCATCAGTTAAGCTCTGGATTTTAAGAAGTGGTCCCCTGGACAGCTCATTTTTAAACTTTTTTCCACAAATTAAAAGTGTTAATGAGCCTGTCTTTTGATTATGCTCGTATGCGATACAAAAGAGGAGATTGGACGTCATGCCCCCTACATCCAACATCAGACAGACGTATACACATAAAGGTAAATGTCAGAGATTAGGAGTAATGCTGGTGTTGCCAAAACTATTTTTACGCCCGAAAAAACTCATCAGAAGATAATGGAAAGGTTTAAAAAGGTGGGTAGAAAGGCTATCACTTGAAGCTGGGTGATTACTGTCGGTGAAGGCGGTGTGCGAGAGGAAAGGTTTCTTTTCCTTCTTAAACAACGGGGGTTAAAAATCTTTAGGCGGATTTCTTCGTCCATTTAAGAGGGAACCGCGTGATAATTTGCTTCATTAATTAATTCTGTAAAACTTTAATCAATGTAATTTTGACTGCTCTTTGATCTGCGGTGTCGGAGCCTGGAAGAGCAATCGTTAATCGCGGAATTAAGTGGTTTGGTCTTTGGAAGAATACTTAAATCTGGAATTTCTAGCCAACTTAGAAGAAATTTTACATCATACGCTTGATATCCAACCCAGCATGCGTGGGGTCCTTTATTTGTACGGCTAGCACGATGAACCTGTAAAGGTTGATGAATGTGCGAAAATCATCTGGCACAGCTTTGTCTATCACTGCTCTGTGGAGTTGAGTAAACGTCGGGTTAGTTTAAAGACAGAAGTACTCGAATTTGTGCCGTACAGCTGTTGCACAATTCTTTTAAATTTGGACATTTCTCTTAACCTCTGGAATGTGACGCATCACAGAATTGGGTATTTTTACCCTATGCGGGCAAATGGTCTCTATGGAATTTCTTTTTGTATGCTGTAGGACGATGTGCATTCGAAAGTCGAGGATGACACAAATGATCAATGTTATATAATTCTACTTTTGGTGAAATTTCTGAGAAGACAGTAATAACCAGGAGCCAACAGTTACCTACTTCCTCCACTACATTCCCCCTGAATAGCGTTTTTTACGTTTTCTTTCATAAAATGTATTTCTGTTTAAAATCGATATTTTAAAACCATTTTGGAACAATACTGCTTTTTTTTCTTTTTAGTTTCTTGAAAATGTTCTCAGTCCAAACATGCCATTTATAGATTAATGTTTATATGTCCCGCTGTCTCTCTCTCGTAAAATTTATTACCAGACTATTCTGATATTCACAACAAATTTCGGACTAAATACGGCGTCGCAGAAACTGATAATTCTTCTTGGCCAAGTATGTAGTTTTTTACCTCATTCCTAAATCAAGATCTAAATTTTGCTGAGACTTAAAAAATACTTTAAACACATTTTCCTATATGAAAATAATAATTATGGAATAATCTTCAAGTATTTTGTTTACGTGTAAGAATTTTATCTTAAAATCGTTTTGAACTGTCTTGAATGTATTTTTGATCTGAGAGATTTCTTCTAGACCAGCTGGTTCACTTTTTAACAAATTATCAGTTTTATCGGAATGTTTGCAGGCAATTACTCTCTCTCTCTCTCCTCTCTCTCTCTCTCTCTCTCTCTTCTCTCTCTCTCTCTCTCTCTCTCTCTCTCTCTCCTCTCCATCTCTCTCTCTCTCTCTCTCTCTCCTCTCTCCATTCTCTCTCTCCATCTCTCTCTCTCTCTCTCCATCTCTCTCTCTCCATCTCTCTCTCTCCATCTCTCTCTCTCTCTCTCCATCCTCTCTCTCTCCTCCTCTCTCTCTCTCTCTCTCCTCTCTCCTCTCCTCTCTCTCCATCTCTCTCTCTCCTCCTCCATCTCTCCTCTCTCCCTCTCCTCTCTTTCTCTCCATCTATCTCTCTTCCTCTCTCTCTCTCTCTCTCTCTCTCTCTCTCTCTCTCTCCGCTCTCTCTCTCTCTCTCCTCTCCGTCCCTCTCTCTCTCCTCTCCGTCTCTCTCTCTCTCTCTCCATCTCTCTCCTCTCTCCTCTCTCTCTCTCTCTCTCTCCGTCTCTCTCTCTCTCTCTCTCTCTCTCTCTCTCTCTCTCTCTCTCTCTCTCTCTCTCTCTCTCTCTCTCTCTCTCTCCTCCGCTTTTTAAAATGTTTGTCGTTGTTGTTTTGTTCTTCTTTAGAAACTGTTGTTTTCCAGTCAAGATTCGAAATGCTTGGAATGGAGAATTACGAACATTTCACCAAATATCCGACAAAGAAATACAGCGGAAGAAAACCTAAAACAAACGAATATAAAGACAATTATAAAATTAATTATCAGACAAGCGTCGGCTTACTTTTATTTTAAAAATGTTCTCCACAAGCAAATAACATTTTTTTTTGAAAATTTTAATTCATTTCAGAAAGAATTAAAAATTTTGAAAAGTAATTTGCTTTTAAGTTATAGAAAAAATAATGATCGTGGTATCAGGAGTAATGATCACTTCCCTTCGACAGCCTGATTCTGTTTGTTTACGAATAAGGAGCATCTTTAAATTTTAGTACGAATGAATAGAAAAATTAAAGCATCAACAACAAAAACACGAAAGAAAAAAAATCGTCTGTTGGAATGAATTCATTTATATGATCAGTTCTTTAAGATTAGGAACGAGAACGAAATTAATCGAGAAATATTGAGGAAAGCTTTGACGTTTTAAGATTGAAGTATCACTACCAACACAAGACGTGTGGCAGAAGGATTGAGCAAGAAAATGGAGAAGCTGGAGACTATCTTTTTGACAATTCTTTGGAATGAAATTCTGGAAAGAGTGAACAAAACAAGTAAAATTTTGCAGTCAAAAATGTGGATATACTTGTTTCCATTGATCTCCTCAAGTCTCTGAAAGCCTATCTTCAGGAAAATGAGAGAGAAATTCAGCGAGTATGAAGCGAAGGATAAAAGCAGGTGTCCAGATTCGAAATATAGCGATGGAGACAAATGTGCAAGAAAGCGAAGTGTGCGTCTTACCAGATATGATGGGTCAACGGAATGGAAAAATTCAAAGTGGAAACATACCTTCCTATTCTGGACTCTCTGAACTGTCACCTGACTAAACGTGCAGAAGCCTACGAAAGTATTGGAAATCTGATTTCCTTCTTCAATCAATTAAAAACAACTGACTGTAATGAGCTTAATCAAAGGTGTGAAAATTGGCTAATGTTTATCATGAATATTTGATTACAATGAATTACTCAATGAATGCAAGCAATACAAGCACTACATAGTCCACGATGAAGAATGAAAGACTCTTCCAGACATGTACAGAAAAGTCATTTCAGATAAGTTGAAACCTGTGTTTCCCAATGTTGAAATTGCACTCAGAATATTTATGTGCATGATGGTGAGCAACTGTACAGGGGAGTGCTCATTTTACAGGTTGAAACTTACAAAGAATCATCTTCGCAGCACAATGGAACAGCAGCGGTTGAATTTGCTTTCCCTCATGTGCATTGAAAGCGACATCCTCAAAGACACAGACTTTCAACCAATTATAAAGCAATTTTCTGCAATGAAATGCTGCAAATTTCCCAGTTTAAAATCTTAATTTTAATGTGTTCAGGGGGGTAGGGGCCCCAGTACATTGCTTTTCCCGAGGGCCTCAAATATTCTTAAGACGGCCCTGCTGCCAAAATAGGCCTAGAGGAGTAGCTGAATGATCTTATAATATAATCAATAGGTTTTATCCATCTACTAAGAAATACGAAAAAAAAAACTAATAACTAATATACAAACAACGTCTCTCTCTCTCCTCTCTCTCTCTCTCTCTCTCTCTCTCTCTCTCTCTCTCTCTCTCTCTCTCTCTCTCTCTCTCTCTCTCTCTCAAGTATGGAATATCAGCAGACTATATAGATTTTCTTAAAAAGTGTTTATGTTGAATGTGTGTAACCTTTTTCCTTGAATGCGAATTGCTATATTTTTTTGGTTCTATTGTTCGGCCCAGTCGTCTCTGACAGTGTCAGCTGCTCAGGTAGGCTAGGAGCCTATTGTGTTTCCCAGAACACCTGGAAGTTTTGAAAACCACACTGTGAAGTATAAATCAGCCAAACGTCCACGCTACAATATGAATTTTAAAAAAAAACTCAAAGCCAAGAAAATATTTATCACAATATATTTATTTTTAGGTAAGATATTAAAAAAATTAAATAATACACTGAACTGAAGCTCTTAGTTAACCTTTAAAAGAGTGAAGTTTAGCTTATATATATATATATATATATATATATATGAGAATACACAAATACAGTGTTTGTAAAAATTACTGCACCAAGAAGTAATTTCATTGTTGTATGTGTAATTATACCTATACTATTTCAATGTTTAAACGTTTTTCTTATTCAGCATTCATTCATTTACTTGTTTCGTTAAAAAGTATTTTAATAAAATAATAAAACGGGTGCATCAGTCTAAGCTTACCAGGCTACATTTTGCATCTTTCCAAGAAACTATTGCATTAAGAGTATTCATTACAGAGATCTTATGAATATCAAAACAAATCTCATGTGATATTATTATGTTAAATTGTATTTTACAATGTAAAAGACTCAACAAACAGCCAGTGCTACATTTTTTTTTAAATATAAGGTAATGCAATAAGGTTGGCATCACTAAATACTAAGAACGATAGTCCCACAGTTTCGTTACGTTACAACGGATACGTTAGTGAACTTCCCAAAATAATTATATAATGAAGCTATCCACTAGGTGTAGGAAAGATACAGACTGGATTTGGCTTTTCCACGATGAGATAACAGAAAATAGACTTCTATTAAGAAACTTTTAAATACCTTATATTGAAAAGAATTGTTTGTTGTATTTTACAGATCTTTACATCATTTGTTTCTAGATATGAAAGTAACAGAATTACATAGAACTATTATTTTTAATCAGCCAGTTTCGGTAAAAATGTTTATTTAATTAAATACAGGTATGAAAACTAAGTTTGCAAATGATTTTGCATCTGAGTTTATAGATGAAAGTGGCTGTGAAAGTGAGCCTGAAACTAGACGAAATTAGTTTAAATTGAATAAGCGGTTAACACTTTAGCATTTCTTTTCTTAAATGAATGAATAAATTTAAAATTAATTGAGTAAATAAAAACAGTAAAGTTCATAATTATTTATTACCTAGAAATATAAGTGGATTGATTACAGGAGAAGATGGTGCGGTAAAACTACTATCCATATGCATATATATAGATCCAGAGTTTCTAGATTATTCTAGATATGTTTTTGGTAAATCTTCAATAATAAAAAGTGGGTCTGATAATAAGCTTAATAAAGAACAAATAATCGATATTTTTATTTTTGAAAAAGAAAATGCATTATAGAGTGGAAATTTATATCCACAAATAAAGGCTACAAATGATATTTCGATTTGAGAAAAATTGATTAAAAATTTTAAAATTTGTTTAATTTTGACGACCAAACACCGAAATCCTTTAATACTATAATAAAATTGACCATTTTAATATTTTCCAAAACTACAATAAAGTTCATCAAAAGTAATCCAAACTTCATCGACATCTTTACTCTGTTTTAAAAATATCTCCAACATATTTGGAATGACGTGTTTGGTAAAAAAGATCTGACTTTTAATGAACTTAAGTATTTTTCAAAAAAACATTTTGGAAGTTAAACTTGGGTTTATAGATGTAGACAAATCTTCTGATAAATATAATAGAAGGTATTCTTCACAGTTTGACGAATTTTATTATCCCACTTAACGATTCTGTAGTAGGTTTCACTTATATCATTAAATGATGCTGCTTGATCGATATATGTATATAAACAAAAGGGAAAAAGATTTTAAAATGTAAGAATTTGAGTTCATGTAAAAAGAAATTAAAGAAAATTTGCGGATGAAAAATAGGCGAGCAAGATTTTAATACCAAATTAATCAAATTATTTCAGTCGATTATAAATACAAACAACTCAGATCCTCCACTTAAGAAGTGTTAGTTTTTGTACCCCAAAAACTGATACCAATGGATGATTGTAACCATTGTCCTTTACCAATTCCACGGGCTCTTTAAATACCGGACAGCATAAAAGTAGATGCAAATGTTGCAGATTATTTGGTTTCTAAAGACGACCAGTCTGCATTCGCTTTACAACACTCAGAATCTAACAGGTATTCAATATCTACCGTAAAGGTAAGTCAGCGAGCTTAATATTGATGATGACCAGAAAATTGGCAACAATTTTGGTTGGTGAGAACTTTTAACCGAAATAAAGCCAGAGGCAACAAAATCCTTACTGAACTTATTAAAATTATGCTGAGATTTTGGTATATCAATCATCTATTTATCACGACAGCGATGATGCACAAAATAGATTATGTTCAATTAAAGATTATAAATGAAACGGATATATTGCTTCTGAGAGTACTAGACTAATGGAGAGTGTCACGTGCGTGGAGTACTGGGATCTGTAATAAACAAAGCTATAGTTCCGCTGAGTTAATACCTGGTGAAATAAAACCATCCTTACGTCACACAAGAATATCGTTACGTCACTCGAGTACGTAAACGCCCACTTAAGTAATGAGTCAAAGCTTTGGCGAAGCTGCTGCCTTTATATGAGCGATCACTGTGAAAACCCACTGTTTCCGAATGCCTTGGCAAGGGGCGAATTTCTGTCCATATCCAGTCAGAAACGTCAAGTAAGAGGAAAGCGAAAGCAGCTAAAAATATGTTTAACAAAGGAGACCAGGAAGTTCGAAAGAGAAGAATGCTGTTCTCGTCACTGCAGATGAGATGGGCGAGATGAATCATACGTCATATCGTGAGCGGTGATCTTCCAAAATAAAAAATAAGGAAAAAAATTGTCAAAAGATAAGGAAGTTTAGGAGCCTTTGTTATCATGATGCTGATAAAAAGGAGCTGTTGATATAGAGAGAGAGAGAGAGAGATAGAGATGTCAGAAATTAACAACTTAATAAGCTCGTTTTCTGAAACTGACATCTGCATCTCCAGTGTCTATTACTGACTTGCAAATCTGCGATGGGTTCAGATTTAAAGGTCAATCACTTTTACACTCGTGATAAATAATCTGTGAAAGTATTATTATTTGGGGGGGAATGCCTCAAAATTATCAAGATTTAGCTTAAGCGTCATTTGAATAATAAGATAAAGTGGAGAAAGCAAGTAAAATGTAAATAAGGTAGAGCAGTTACATTTACTATTCGCTCTGTCTCGGGATAGAAAAGAACTATATGAAGACATATAGCACCATATAATACTTATGCCATTATCACCTATCGTATGTATCATCTATTTTACACAGATCCCTGCTACATTAATTCAGCTACCCATAGAAACGAATGTATCTAACTAGAATTAGCGTTTTAGATGTGATTATGCTTATATTGGAGTCTAGATAGACAGAGAACCAACGAAGTCTATCGCTGTCAGGCCGGACCCTGCAATATTTCTCTGTTTACCCGAGGTCGTGTTAATGACATGATCAGAATTTACAGTAGGTTTCCGAAGATCTCGGAGGTGAATGTCAATTCTGCGTCACACAGCAACCTAGGAAAACCTTCAACAGTGAAACCACAACGAGATCGGGTCACCATATCTGCATTCATCGTCAAGACGTAGTTTCTCCGACTTGACTACAGGGGGCGTGTAACGCGTAAGAAACTCATTTTGTCGGATAGGAATAAAACGCTTCGAAAGGTCTGTCAGAAAGCATGTCTGGTAATACTCTCGGGGTCCAGGTTTTAGCATTTCACATCTAGATGTCGCGCTTAGATTTGAAGACTTAACAAAATCCTTCAACCCTAATGTGTTCAGCCGGGTCAAGTATGGAGGCTGGAGTGTTATGGTGTGGGCTGATATATGGCATCATTAATATCGTTATTATAATCAAAATTATTATTGTATCTGAATAAATAACATAAAATTATTTAATCTTTGCTAAAGTTCAAAACATCATGGAAGGAGGCAATCATTCCACTGAAGCTAATGTGACTAAATGAAGTCGTTTCCAGAGACCAACTGGTTCAGGTGCTGATTATGTAAAAAGCTGGAGCTGGGTTTGAGATTAAATATCTTGGTCACAACCTATCCATTCTTGAAATGCCAACTATACAATTAAAACAAATGAAAATATCCGTGAATAGTTCAGCTGTTAGACAGTATCCGACAGGCGAAAAATCTTATACATTATTTTAAATTAAAAACAAAATCCACGATATACAACTGGATTAACGCAATTAATAATAAGTGCAATAGTTTTATTAAATTCTCTTTCTGTCTATTTTAGCTGTTAAATGAAGACGTTTCCAAGCCACTTTAGGATATAGTTTATCCAGACACAAAAGGAAATCTTATGTGGGAAATTTCCACTTTCTGTTTTAGACTTATTTCTGCTCTCCGTTCGTATAGATACAAAGGAAACCTTGACTGCAAACGATTTTTTAAATAGGATAATTAAATTCAGTTCAGAAAATAGCATAGGCAAAGAAAAGACATTTATATGAAGTTTGCGGGGTTATAAATAACCGATTAATGCATACTGTACTATCCATCAAGGAATTGCGAGGAATGAGAAAGAGAGACATTGCTTCAAATTCTGTCATCTTTCAGTGTGTGGAAATAAATATGTACGAAAGGTAATAATAAAAAGAAAGATATGGTTTGAAGGTGAAACGTATTAGGGAAACTTGTCCACATTTTACTAAATAAAAAAGGATGTGTACGTATAAAATCTTCCACTAATATAATCAGCAGTATCAATCTTAATCTCGCATGAGCAATAACTCCAAACCGTATCATCCTACCAATATATATTTCTTTACTTAGTATCTTTCTGGCTACTCTGTTAATTTACTACGACAGCCATCTTTATTTTGACATAATCCTAGCGGTAAAAGAATACGCCAAAAAGACTTGGCAATCAGCAGTAGGCGTTCGAGATCAGTTCAGCTCACTTTGTTTTATCTAAGAAGAGTAAAACGCTTACTGCAGAGCATCTTTCGCAAATTACCGGCATTGCTGACCAAAACAGATTTTCTCAGGAGTAAACCCTGACGATGGCAAAGATAGAGAGAGCTCCGAAATGTGACTCCTGTCAAGCAAGGCTTTGAGAAGCGTCTAGACTCTAGACGAACCGTTTAGTTCATACAAAAATTCTTATTTATTAATCAACTATGAGTATAATAGCCATGTGTTTGCATGCTCGTTACTCTTGCTATTTTTATCATAAGATATTTACTTATGTTGATCGGATTATTTGTAATTGCTTCAGCAGCGATTATGCAAATCATCAAAAAAAGCACGATAGATTTCGGTATTTTAGCAGGATGAATCCCATTGAAACGTTGCATTAGTTGGTATGTATGCGCAATAGTTTTACAAATTCATGGCTGATTCTGTTTTTTTTTTAGATATGTTTGGTCGTGTATCATATATCAGAATATTCTTCCTGCATTATGAAAATTAAATCCGTTCCCTAATTGTATTACAGTTTCAGATACTGCAGGTTTATACATTTTTTTTTTTTTTTTGCTTTACGACGTTTTCTTATCTTGTCTAATAATTATTCATAGTCCATCAACCATCGGGTAAATGTATGCCTTTGTAAATTCTCACAAAGAGCTGAAAAGCTAGAACGGGTCATTTAGCCAATACAAGAAAAATTCGAAGATGTTACCATTTGTTTGCGTAAAGGAGGTACAATATTAACACTCACGCTACCCCATAGTATATTTCCTTTCCGATCTCTCACACAGCTAAGAAATTAAGAGTTTTAGTAAGAACGTTTTACTGTAGGCGTCTGATTAACCTCCGCTTGGTTAAGGAAACCGACACCAGGGGTGGGGAGGGTTCTCTGGTGGATGTCTTATGTGCTGAAGTCGGCACGTGAGTTACAAGAAAACGTATATTCCCTATAAAAAAAATTTTAAAATTTAAAAGAAGCCAACAGTTCGAGGAATGCCAGCAGAGGCGATATGCTCAGTCGGTCGGTCGGCAGTAGCTTAGCAAAGCTCAGAGATTAATTAACGAGTAAACGAATTTCACGAGTCTAGCAGAAACCTCGATAAATCAACCTTTGTTTACTTTAAAATCATTTCCAAGCTTTCCGGACCGTATCGTCTGCTGCCTGATTAATCAAAGCGTTTGGTAATTAATTAGTAGACCATGTTGTGTTACATTACCCGATGTCGTTCGTTGCCTTCCCTGGAGTTGACATGGGCACCAGAATGAGTTCTGCAGTGTGTGTATAGACACACGTGACACACACACACACACACACAACACACACTCACACACATACACATACACACACACACACACTGAAGAAACTGAATATTTGTAATAAGGCAGTCAACCTCAGGTTAAAGGATTTCTCACTTATGATTTTATATCACACATAATTAACATCCCTCCCCGGTCTTACCATTATATACAGTCGACCCCCGCGTAATCGCGGTTCGGCATTCGCAACCCCGGTTATTCGCGGAATTTTCCTTAGAACCTGACTAATAATTGTTTGTGGAAACCCCCGCATATTCGCGGAATCGCAAATATCTTCCGCGATTTTTTAATGGCTTTTTTCGTGGCAATATATATTTTTTCACGCTCTTTAACGCTAAATTATTAATAACAATATAATTTACTAATTTTGTAATATAAATACTAACGTAAATTCAGCAAAATATCAATATAAAATAAACGCTATTGGCTGGAGGTTTGAAAGTAGCCAATCCGAGAGCGTTATTCATTTCTCCTTGCTGCTGATTGGCTGCTGCCCATGAGGCGCTGTCTCAGGCAGATGCAGCCCAGCAGCCCCGCATCATCCCAGTTTACTGCGTGTAGCTATCTCGAGTGTTTCTCTTAGTGTTGTATTTTTTATTAAATTATTATTATATATTTACTTATATTTTGCATTATATTTTGACGTTTATAGGCATTTTTATGGACCACGACCAATATTCGCGGTTTTTCACTCTTCGCGGGTGCTCAAGGGACGTAACCCCCGCGAATACCGGGGGATAACTGTAGTTTGCATTGCTTGTTTTTTCCAGTGATGGAGGTTGAACGACATTTCGTAAATGAGGCGTTTTACAAGCAAATAAGAACAAAGTGCGTGCTTTCTATTTAAAGAGACAGAGAAATAAGAATGAAATGTTTTTATTATATTAGAGTGGTGGTGAGGAACAAAACAAGCCGCTCTTTGCCGATAGGAAAAATGTTCCCATAATGCTCTGCTGCGAGGTCTGGACTAACTAATTAAGACATGGATACAAAACTATTTTTGCTGTTTATGCAATTATTATTATTATTATTATTATATTATTATTATTATTATTATTATTATTATTATTTATTATTATTATTATTATTATTATTATTATTATTATTATTATTATTATTATTATTATTATTATTATTATAAGCCAATGTTCAGGGGGTTGGGGAAAGTTAATGTTATCGACTTTTTGTTCTATTCGGCGATTAACTTGTAAGGACGTTCTACTAGAGCCGATCAGTAGGTCAACTTCCTTAGTGGTGCACTGTGGGAATGTTTCTTAGCGGCAGAAAGGTTGGTCACATTTTAACTTCCAAAAGCTTAGCAGCCAATAACAGGTCGTAGGTTCGAAACCAGCTCAAATCATCTGATCACTTTCCAATCTTAAAAAAATTTTAAAAATTTAAATGTAAAACTAACAATGGCACCTTGCTGAAGAAAAGATTTACTGCAGGGTCTTCTTGGCCTCTCGTGACCGTGGATTCTTTTAGCGAAAGAAGCTCTTAGTTCTGGGTAAGTCTTTTTTGAATTCACGCGAACGGCTTAATAGAATTTGTTATATAACAACTTTAAAATGTGTACGATAAATTTCATTCCAGAAATTCCGTTATCAATATTTTAGATTACTTTTTAAAAAGCGTAGTGTTTAGCATTCCGCCCACGGCATGGCTTCTTGTTGCTCTCTTATAGACCTCAGAGTCGGTTTCCTCTCACACAGCTAAACAGAGAAATATCAGTAGAGACTTCCATTAGGCCAGTCCGACTGCAACGGGCACTCTCGTGTTCGCCATACTTTCCAATATCACGCCCTCAACTCTTCCCCGATGGGCTGGTGTTCCGGATCTCGGTCTACGTTAATGGCCGGAGGCAACAGCGGATAAGACAAAAATAACTCTTTATAGCAGAAACATTCTACCCACTCTGTTATTATATTTAAAAAGGCATTAGTACACTTTCTTTACCCATTTCTTAAGGAAGGGCAAGGACCACTATCACATGGCATTTAAAGGTAATTCAAAGGCGGTTTTCAGTTTCTGTGTAGGAGTCAGTATAGATCGGGCAAAGCCGACATCCTGTCAACGATACAACAAAATAAAAGGACAGCAATAACAAATGATTTATCGAAATTAGTTGACATTTGAAGCTGTTCAGAATTGCGCGTTTGAAAGAACGTGGGGAATGTAAGGTAACCTGAGACTAGCTGCACGTCTAGCGAAGAGACAGTCAGGGTTTAAACAGAAAAGCGATACAGCCGCATTGGTGGATACTGGCTGCTTCTGCTGTGAAGATAACCCCAGGTGTTTTTCCAATGAATTGTTTCAAACTGTCGGTTTTTTTTTTTTTTAAATAAAACCGATTTTTACTTTACTAGTGCTGACCTTGTCCTTTGCGACCAAAGATGAGGCGGCCTACGGTGGTTCATCGACGGCAGAACTCGCGCGTGAATTGCGATCCATGGGTAGTGAGCATGCGCAAGGCGACTGGCTGAGGTTAGTGTGCCGATAGACTTCACTGGAACTCTTATTTTTTTAAAGGTGAGATAAAACCGGAGAGCTTTGGGAAAAAGGGCATCGACTGGGATTCAAACTCGTGGCGTTCACCCTAGCGGTCTACTACTTATTACTAACAATAACCTTGTATAAGCCAATACGGTTTCCTATCTCCTTGATCAGCTAAATTAAATCGCTTTAAAGGACGAAAATGTATCTTTACTGACTGAAGAAACCAAAAGATCATCTATACGTGATATTTACATTTCACATTAATATTATGCATATGACGGATACTGCAATTCATGGAAACCATTTAGAAACTCGGACCATCAACTCGAGCCTTAATAGAAACCAAATTTCTTTTCTGGACTCTTGAAGAAAGCTATTTATCGCATTAAAATTCTTTCTTATGTAAGAGTTTACAAGACATTTATGGAACTGACAGTAATCGATCGCGATACTCGTTCGTGAGATCGTGCGGGAAAGAAAAGATTTTTAATTAATATTTCACTGCCCATTAGAGCTTTCATGCAACAACTTTTTATGCAGTCTCTAAATCTTCCCCGCGCGATGGCAATTCTTTGAATAAAATGGATACTTCGCTTTCTGTAATAAAATGCATTCATTTGGTTCCGCGTAAAAACACCGAAGAAGTTGGATTTTAACAAAAGAAAAGAACTCGTTCCTTTTATTATTTTTTCTTTACATTTTCATTTTTGTTGTTTTTATATATAAATTGGTATTTCTGCATTACTCCGTTTTCCTCGATTGTTGCGCAGTTGTCTTGTTCATTAAATAAGGAAGTAATTACGAATACAATGTGCCACATTAACGATAGCCTGACAATTACAGGCGTTGACAGTAAGAATACTTTGGATAAAATGAAGCCAATAAAGAATTAGTTTTGCTTAGAAAAAATATGCATAACCTGTCTGTATCGAGAAAATAAGTATTTTCTTTGTTGACATTATGCCGCTTTATTACACTTTATTTCTGACTTAAAAGATTGAAAAAAAAGAAATATTAAAGCAAATATATTAAATGATGACAATAATAATAAATTAGAAACACTTTAAAATATAAAGAATATTTTAAAAATAAATACAATAAATGAATTACATTGTAAATTGGTTTCGAAAAGCAGACAGCATTACATCCGGGTAGTAGTTATTATTCTATGTAAATGGGATCACAGGCCATGCGATACCTCTGTTCTAAAATTGTAAGGGAAAGGTTTAGCGTAGACGACAATCAATTCTCTAGATGTATCGATAAGCCTGTTTTTTTTGTTTTTTTTAAATAGATCGAACCAAATGTAGGGTTCTTGAAATCTGCAGAATCGCTGAAAGACAGCATAGTTAAGAGATGAGGCTTGCGGCTCGTATTGTTTTCTGCGATCGTCCGCGAACCACTGCTTGGAGAGCCGGGCCGCTACACGATTACAGTCCGGCTTCAGCGAGGAAGGACGTTCGAGGTTTGTTTGTAACAGGAAGCAGGAAGAAACCTATCGAGAGGGGAGGGGGAATGATGAACTGGTTGAGAAGAGCGAGCACAAGCACGCCATCGGAAAATCGACCCAAGTCACAAAAACGTATTTATACTCGATTTAAGTTGTATTCATTTTTTGCTACGGTCGTCCGTCCGTCCGTCTCGCCGCTAACCAATTCTGTCTATCCCAGCTCTTTCATCCTGATGATCTAAGGTACACACAAAAATGGCTGTTTCGTATCTGGAAAGTTTACATTCTACTAAATTATAGCAAAAATAGGGAAAAGAAGGGGCGACGAATATTCGGAAAAGCTGTAAGCAAAAACAAAAACGTAGATATCTAAGAATATTTCGAATAGTCTCTGAGTATGAAAGACCGAAACAGCACGTGGCCACGAAGCAAACTGGGGATAAAAGATATACGTATTTATTAGCATACAAAAGTGGGTAGAATAAGAGATTTGTTTAAGTCAGGTCTTAACTACAGGATGCTAAAAGATTTTATAACTTGAAGTTTTGAAATCAGTAGAGGATTCAACCGCAATTGTCACGTCATTCGAGAAAAGTTTACTTTAACTGATATGAGGAACTGGACTGTGTGTCCTCTCCCCGACAGGTGCGTGGTTCATTTTTCTCTCTTAGACAGCGGAGAGTTCTGCTGATACATCAAGCCTCGACAAACTGACATTCGATATAATTTGATAATAAATGTTCATAATATCCCTATTTTTTGGGGGGGAGGGGATTTGGTTACTTTTACTTTGTCTTTTCTTTTATTCTGCGAAATTGTATGGGCATATATATTTCGATAGCTACTCATGTTTCTTTATCAACTAATTTTGGTATCTGGTACAAGTATTTATAGGTTATCTATGTTTTAAAAACTAACCTACAATTATTTGTAATCTTTGAAACTTGTATAAACTAACACATTCGAGCAAAGTTCACTTGATTAGAGACAGTAACCATGGACATACTCAAAGGGTTCAGTGTTCCTCGTGAGCTCGATTTGAAAGACAAATGGATGAGACCTTTCGGATTTAGTTGATGCAAAGTTTTTGTCGCTTTTGAATCCTTCACTTTTTTTCAATTTTCCTGTTGTTTGTTTGTTTTTTACTGTTACTAAATATTAGGTTAAAACTAATTTGCTGGAAAGGATAAGCGAGTCACTCGTTTACTTTTCCCGATATTGTTAACAAAAGTAATGCATAAACATTCCGCTAGGTGGACAGTAATTTCGCTTAAAGAAGAAGAAAAAAAGTCAGTTATTATGGGATGTACGTTAAGTTTGACGATCGCTGCAGTTTCAAGAAAAAAATGTTGGAGTAGAGTTACTTTTAATTATTTTTGTTTACATTGGGTGTGGTTCCAGACAGCAAAAAATGCGTTTTTTGTATAATCCTCAGGTAAGTTGCCAAACTGCTTCATGTATCGAAATAAATCTGCGTACTGCGTAAGAGAGAAATGTGGAAGACAAATCTAAGCGCGCCTGTACAAGTCTGAAAGGTTACAGATACATAAGCGGCAGGGACTAGGGAATTTCGTGTTTTACATAGTACTGACACGACGCTCGCCCTCCTCTCTCTCTCTCTCTCTCTCTCTCTCTCTCTCTCTCTCTCTCTCCTCTCTCTCTCTCTCTCTCTCTCTCGGAATGTCATAAATTCTACATAAGGACGGAGTTTTGGTTCTTTCTTAGTCGTTAAAGATGATGCTCAGGTAAAATTTCCTCCACTACATTGACCGAAGCAAACGTTCGGCTTAAAGAATCTAGTTCCATGTTAATATGTCGAGTGGTGTCATTTTAAGGGAATTTTTATTTAATTTCAGAAGATGGGGAGTTGTTACTTGAACATGCGCCTTCACAATGGCACAAAATTCGGTATATGCAGGATACCTGGCGAATGTTTAATGTTCCTAAATTTGCGAATTCTGTTTTATTAAATTGCTAAAGAAATCAAAATAGAAGACTGGAAACAGCTAATGCATGTTAGAGAAAACTTGTGACAATAAAACGTACTTTTTAAATGGAACACGTGTTTTTCTTCCTACTATAATGCTTTTAATTTGATAACTCGGTGAATAAATTAATATCTATATACCTGTATTAATAAAGCAAACCTAAAAGATATTAACAAAACACAACAAAACTGAGTATACATTTTAGAAGTTGCTTGAAGCTTCGAAACGTTGGAAGAAATTAAACTTGTTTCGTTTTTCATTTTGTAAATAAACATTAATAATAACGCGCAGCTTGCCAGCTCCTGTTTCCATTTCCGGTTTTAATTCCCGAACTGTAAGAATCAAACCGGTTGACAAATTCCGTTTCCGTCGTGCAATAACACCTTTGTAACCTGGAGGCAGTTTCCAGTATTTGAGGATGACTCGAATCTTGTTTTTCTAAAATGTTTTTTTTTTTTTTTATCACTACGCAAAAATAAATTTTCGGCTAAAGATTTTATTAATTTTTTTGAAATTAGTTTTCCCCTGATTTCCTTTACATCGGTTAACTTCTAATTGTAACTTTATATACACTTAAACTTTTTCTCTGTTTTTAAATCTATTTAAGCGTACTTATAAGATAATAGTAAAATTGTATGAATTTATATAATTAAGAAAGCCAAATAAATTAAATTAATAAATCATATGATTTTGTTTTTAATTTTCTCTCACTTCATTAAAATGGTACGGCTTCAAAGTATTTCTTCTAGCTTTTATGCATTTCCCTTTCGCTTCATAGACGCAGTTTCAGACGTTTAATTTATTTTGTTTTTTTATGTATTCCTCAGCTTTAATGCGTTCCTGAAACGCTTAAGGTGAAAATACTCAATCTCTTGTTTCTTTAAAAAGTTAACTTGCAATCTCTTCTATTGTAGGCAGTCCAAAGACGGCACAAGTGAAGACTTGTTTGGAACAATCGCTTTGCGCTGCCGCCAGAGGGCGTAATAGCGTTGGATCAAAATCCAGCCATATAATAATGTCACTGAAACGAAAAGTTATTTTTGTAGTTAATGGCCGAAAGAAACAGGCTGACTTCAGGAAGAATGTGGGTGGTCTGGTTACTGGAGAGCTAAGGTAGAGGGCCCTGCTTCGATTCCTGCTGGAGATATCCGGTCGACACTCTGTACCTCCGTCATGGACTTTTTTCTCGATTTACACCAGTCAACTGCGTCGGTTTCTTTCGGGCTCTCAGGTTTTCTCCCAAATCTAAAGCGAAAAGCTCTAGTAGGCTCTTTCGATACAGAAGGTAATAGCAACCCATCTTCCCTCCACGTAAACCGTGATCCAGCCCGCTGCATCGGCAGCTGATCATCGACCCTTTGCTGAATGCCTGACTCCGTATGTCAGTCATTAAAGACGATTACTTTCTGGTGGCTACACAAGCATTCAGCGGTGACCTACTCAGCTTTCGGTTAACCGTTGGTTTACTAACGCGGCAACAGATTGGTTGCCTAACGCCAGTCTTAGCTGGCTAACGATTTCTGTTTTGATCACGCACTGTCCTGAATCTTTACTAGCCCCTTTTTTGTTGTTATCTCTTGAAAGGTTTATAAAGCCTCTCTTTGATCCCGTCGCTAGGTCATTTCGATTTCTCTTCGCAGTCTTTAAATAGCCGGTCGTTACCTTCAGAGAGAGAGAGAGAGAGAGAGTTTCCATTTACATAGGCGAAACGATAGGATTGCCTTAAATAGAGACTGTTTACTTCCCACTAACGGCCGGACTTTGCCAGATATGAAGCTTCACTGCTCATCAGCGCATAACGTTAACGATTGGCGGGGATGACAAAACCAATATCTATGATGAGTGCAGAAGTTAACCGCTGTAATACGTTCGTCTGGACGAAGAACTTTTATAGATATTACTGGGCCCGCACACGTTGGTCTATCAATAAAATCGTTCGAAAAACAGTTTTTAGTGCAAGGACCGGTAGCCCACGCTTTGTAATCTCTGGTCATTCTGCGTCAACTCGATGAACCATCGGGCCGTTTATAGTCTTGCAACGGGATATTTCTAAAGAGCGATCAGATCTGCACTTTCTTGAACCCACGTCGCGAGTGTAAGCATTTTGTTGGCGATCTCTACTCTCAGGGAGGCGACGGTGAATGTTGATGATCGCCATGCGAAATTACTTCACAACTTCCCCGTCCAAATAGAGAACTTTCCTAGTCTCCACGAATTATGATGAACCGCAGGAAATACTGGCCGCGCTGAACAAGACATTCAGAAACGTCACTTTCATCAGTCTGTCAAATCCAATTCAAGGATTTAAAATGCACCAAATAAAAAGAAGAATATTTACTTTTAAAAGGACTTAAAGACTAAGCAACAGTAATCGATATTCACTGAAATTTTCATTACCAATCAGAAGAACAGTTTATTTAAAGTAAGCGAAATTATGTTCGAACTATACCAAATATGTGCTTTATTTAGTCTCTCACGCTGGTATGGGTTTCTTGGAATATGTCAGAGTTTCCGGCAGAGTGGAAAAAATGACCATCAGTAATTTAAGTTATTTCCATTTTTTGACAATGTTTAACGGGTTTTTCGCACAAAAAGTCGCCAGGCCATTTTAAGGGCAAACCTTTGTTCGATCTCGCTGTTAGCAGCAATCGCTCTGATTTCTACTGGACACGAATGGTTGCAGCAGTTCTCATCGTCATGGAGATTCATAGAAACGCGCAACTTCTGTGTCCAATAATTTTTTAACTATTTTTTTTTTGCACGCGCATTTAGAATGTAGACCAAGAAGCCGAAGACAGAAGTCGCAGAAAAATAGAAACGGTTCACATTTCGTCTCGAAGTGAATTCTGTTTTGAAGTAACTAAAATTTAATGGTAAAAAAACGCGATGGAATTTGTACTAGTGAATATAAATTAAAACTAAAAGATGGTTGATGGCTGAGTAATGCTATTGCATAAATCTCTCTCTCTCTCTCTCTCTCTCCTCTCTCTCTCTCTCTCTCTCTCTCCTCTCTCTCTCTCTCTCTCTCAACGGCTACAATTTGAATGTCAGTTGTATAATTGCCCTCGGTAGAACAGCATTTGTGGACAGGAACATATTTACCGCTATTGACGCAGTTCCAAATAGTTTGAAAAATTTTCTGAAATGTATTTTAGAAATAAGCCTGTAGAATGGCCAGTCGGAATAAACAGGACAGTTTCGGTCCAGTTAAATATACTGTGGTCTTTGGAGGGTAGGAAGGATACTCGATCAAGAGGCAAATCTATAACATTTAATTTTCTATATAATTATTACACACACACACACACACACACACACACACACACACACACACAATATATATATATGGATATTTGATTTTACATTTTGAGAATAAAAAGAGAGAAAAACAAAACTGTGAAAGAAAATGTCAGCTAATAGAAAAGTTTACTCTAAATGTCACCGTGGTGTCTTTAATGAAACCACTTTGAAACGAGGTTGGCAGAGTGTCAGGATGACAACGTTTTTTTATCGGACTTTAAAAGAAATTGTCCATAATTGTTTGCTATGCAAATATTTCAACTACGACATTATCGGAAACTAGTGGAGTACGTCCTCTGTGGTATTCCAACGGCTACAAGAAATGTTACCATTAATCATAGTAAGCTATTTGTTAATGGACTTTCTTCGAAGCTGCGCGCCGAAGTAATCTTCCTGGTGTCAGCTTCCTAAACCGAGCGGAAGTTAGTCGCTTTAACCTTGTTTTGCCATGAACAACTACAATACAGAATGTTTTTAGTTTATATTAAAGATAATTTGTTTAACAGAAAACGCTAAATAAAAGTCAACACACCAGACGGACTGATAGCAAGCGATTTGATTTCTTTATGTTTTGATGTTTGTTAAACCAATTTACGGAGAGGAGTTGATAGTCACGAAATAGTTAAATCAATTTTCTGTTTTTTAAGGGGGCTCTTGGTAGCTATATTAGGGTACACAAAATGTATACTTTTTTTCGAATATTGAGCTTGGCATTTACCAATTTGTTAACAGGTTACAAATGAATAATTATGGTGAATTTCAGAGAAAAAAAGTAATTTCTAGCCTCGCAGGTTTTAGGCCAAAGTTTTACCTATTGTACGCATTCTGGCCGATAACGACCCGGTAGCGCCCAGTTCGTGAGGGATAAGCAATAACTAATAAAAATAAGTAATTTTATTCCAATAATATTTCTTAATGAGAAATAGTACATCATTAAAACCAATAATGCTTCTTGGTTTTGAATTGAGGCATATTTGATCTTGAAAATATCCTTTGGCGGATGTATCCGTCCCGTCCCGCTCGGCCTCCCCCAGCAGCTTGATGGCGCGCTCCACAGGCTGGGTGTGGTTCAGCCACCGCGGCACGGACAGGGGACTCGCGACTATGTCACCGAGTTCTTTATCAGTAAGACTTGCTGTGAATGGCGGCTCTGATGACATATTGTTCCAGCTGATCATAGTGTGGTAAAGTTTTGCTCGCCATTTTAATGGGGGAACTTTAATTTGTCTCACTGTTGATAACTCTTCTTCTTCCACCTCCTCCCCTTCTCCTTCCTCCCCTCCTCTCCTTCTTCATCCTCCTCCTCTTCTCCTTCTTCATCCTCCTCATCTTCTCCTCCTGCTTCATCATTCTCATCTTCAATTTCCATTTCATCACATTTTTCCATCCATACTTTTCTGATCATCAAACAGCCTTTCGTCTTACTTTCTGGCCCGTATCAGCGCACATAGTCAGAAGTATTTGTTCTGGACGCGCGAAGTAAGCATTCCTTTCAACCACTTTTTTTGCAATTACCTTTTCTATTCCAATGAGATTTTGTAGGTGTTTGATAGTCGCAAATGTATATAGTGGGCCCTGGTTTACAAAGGGATGGCTCTTGATCTGGAACCACATGGGGGCTGAAAAGGTGACAATGACGTGGACTAGCCGTTTGAGTTGCCGCGAAGGCACCTCGGTTGCCACGTACAGGCGGCACTCGCGGCTCCAGAGGGATGTTCCAGCGGGAGACGCAGGGCAGCCCGGGCTCTATGGCAGCCAGGTCATCGTCTACCGCCCCTGCAATGATCGCCTTGCATATGCGGTATAGGTATTTTTGGTCCCAGCTTAGATCATTTACTATGTCTTCGGAGATGACAGGGAAGGCATGAAAATGCACAGGCTGGAAGTGTACGACGGGTAGGTCAGATACTATAGGACCCTGCCAGTGCTCAGGTCCACAGGGTTTCCCGTCGTAGAAGTAGAAAAGAGCTCTGAAGGACAGTTCGTTCCCGTGCAATTGGCAGATGCTATAATGCACGGGTCTGCCCAGCATCATTTCCAGATGGTGAATTGCCCCATTCTCTGCCCCTACGTTCACGTTCGTGCCGTCGGCGCCAACACACATTATCTCGCCGGTCAAGTCGTTATCGGCGAGACACTTGAACACCGCCTGGCCGATAGATCTCCCGTGACCTGATGTCGGTGTCACGTGACCCATCTATTGGCTCGACGGTTCACTGACAAGGACATAATAATCTTGAATCAATACTTTGGGAGACCATTTGCCAGTTTTGATGTTTTTTATCATTATTCGCGTAGCCATCTTTTTTCCATCAAAAAATATACTTGTAATGTTCTGCTGTTTACTTGTTTCTTCTGTTCTTCTTAATTGTCTTTGTTTATGTCTTTGAAATCCCAGTTTGGTTGGTACTATGACGAGATTGCGGTTTTCCTCGTTTAGGATGCCGTAATCTTCTAGTGCTGCATTTGCAATTGCAGCCCCGCAGGCATCACTGGCGCCGTAGGGTCACACATCGCAGCCAACTTCGGTAGTTTGAAGGTATTGTGCCCCATCATCTTCATCGGGAATATATTCATCATTCTGGACCAATGACATATTGGAATTTTCTTCCATGCATGGGTCACTGACCTCTTCGTTGACATATTGATTTTTCTCTTCATATTCTTTCTTAATCCTTGCAAATTTTCTCTCTCTCTCCGCCCCTTTATTCCAAATCTCTGTCACCTGCACATCAATTGTCGATATAAACATCTTTCTTTCATTTCTCTGATCCAGTAGAAACTGGATTTCCCTTCTTGGCACTTTCATGTTACATTTACAGGCTAGATGAAATCCTGAGCATTCCTTATTAGTGCATTTGATATCCTGACGCGTAATGCTGGGACACACACATGAACAGATGTCAAATAGTTTTCCCATTTCATCGTTGAAATCACATTTCTTCTTTGAGATGGTTCTACGGTTAGCATCTGTACCACTCTTATACAATCGCGTTAGACGTTTTTCTGCGTTGTACTGGGAAATAAGGGGCACGGCTTCCCTATCCGCGATTGCCTTCTCCCAGATAGCCGTTATCTCCCTTGAAGCTGCTTTAGCGATATCAGGTATTTGTTGAAATTGATTTTCATCGCATTTTAACTTCCACATCAGTCGTAGAACATCTCCGATGGTAGGTAATTGGTTCGCTGGGAGGCTTGAGGGAGGGCCGAAAATATGATGTTTGGCTCTTTTCCGAGTTTTTTAACCTCCGTCAGCCAAACTGAAGCTGAAATACAAGATATTTGTCCGTTACCGACATTGAAATTAATATTGCACTACATATCTATTGATTTTATCTTTGGAAGAAATATAAACAAAGAATATCTATCATAAAACATTAGTTTACTTTGCCGTACCTGAATTACGTTTCGAGGATGGCGTCCTTTTGTAATCAGCTGTGTTTTTGCCGCGAAAATATACGATGTCAAATACATTTAATTTACATAGTTAAATTCAATATAAATAATGAAAATTCTTAATGAATGCTTCGCGACCGCTTCACAGCTCGGCAATGGCCGGCGTACAGCCACAGCGGGGAAAATAGCTAATTTTCAAATCAAAACGTGCGAGTGAAGACATTCGAATTTTAAGCTAAAATTTCACATAGAGCATCAGAAAGGGCTCTATAATATTTTGTTAAATGCCAATCAAAATCCATAATTTTAGTGTACCCTAAGCTATATGTAATACTTTTAAAATTCAACTTCTCCGGCGCAAGCTTTTCCATTAGCAGAACCAAAAATGCATAGGTTGTGCGAACAAGCGACAATCCGACAGAATTATCTGAAAGAACTTTCTCAAAGTGAGCTGTATGGTCTCTCAGCAGTCCACGTAGGACAATTAGGGACCAGAGTGCGTGTCTGGAGTCACACGAATTTCCACTGTCGGACGTACGATTTCCATTTTGGTACTGTAAATATTAGAAGATTTTGCTAAATTACAGTTAACAGTAGGCTCCTTTTCGGTTATTTGGCTGGTGAATCGCCCACGGTACATATACATAAGGTATATCGAAGTTCAGGGGTAATAACCACAAACAACAAACAACTCGCTATGCTACACGTTGCGTATCAAATCCGTGCTTGCGCAGGCCTAATAAATTTCACCGCAAAGCGCATGACGTCAGAAGAAACGTGACGACTTCTTTGTCCCATTTCTGAAGAGTTACAAAAATAAACTCGCCAATTTAACAGGCTTTCCACCCTAGAAGTAAACACTTCTGTTTGTTTTTTTATTCTAAAATTAGTCATTAATTATGCACGGTTTAGTTAAGGGATGACAACTGTTGTCAAGCTGCATACGCAGCCTTTAAATGACATTTACTTACGTTCCTTTGTCTATCAATTTAACATTACTGAAATGGAAGGAAAAAAAGGATTTATGAGTACGGTGAGTTGGGCTAGGTGAAACGTTCTATTATTTTACCTCCATGATAATAAATTGTATCAAACCTGTTTTTAGTAGGTACTTTCTGGATGGCATGAAAAGAGTGCACAGCTAAGTGAAGTGAGCTGTTTATTTACCAAGGGAACCTGATAAGAAATTGGTGAATTCGTTTTTACAACGGGTAACGGATTGGAAAACCAAACTTGCCAGAAGACAAACTAACCTTCTTGATACATCGTTGGGGGATGGAGGTTGCGCGCAAGGAAAAACTTCAACGTTGATATGAACAGATAAATTGTTCTGTCTATCAGCAGGTGGACGACTTGCTAGAGAAATTACGTATATCTTTATAGCTAAGATATACGAATTGTCAACGGAAAGTATTTGGCATAGTGCGCTCAAAAAAAAGAAGAGCAGTTTATAATACTAAACTAGGAAATATTTTTTTTTGTTTTTTGCCAATTTTACCTTTTTTTGCTGAGTTTATGTGTTGTCTTTATAGGTATTTGCAGGAAATTCTCCATATTTAATATTTGATGCCCCGTACAATTAGTCATGTTTTATACTTGGCGAAATGTTATCTTTAATTCACCTTTAATGGCTGATATATAAAAACAAAAGACCATTTATTTATGACATTTATATATTCGACATTAATTAAACACCACAAATAAATGTTTGTTTTTCTTAAAAATCCTATATATCATCTATTAAAATAAATTTTAAATGTCTCTTTAATCCAGTACTTTTTTCTGAAATTTATCCAGGGGAACGAAACAGAATTATTTAATAATATTAAATATAAATTAAATACAAAAGAACAAATGAAGCAAACTATTTAAAGAAACCAGAGAGTAATTCGGAGATTTTCCATCTTTTTATTAATAGTAACAGAATTAACCGATGGACCAACGCTTCAAAGATTTTTTCCCTGTCGCCATCATGAGGAATTAGTCTCGAGAAGGGTTTTCTGAATAGCAGTGCCAGGCAGTGTGGCTCAGTGGTGAGTGTGTTGGCTTCAGGACCTAAGGGTCCTCTGTTTAATTCCCGCTGCTGGCACATCGTTGCGATCCTTGAGCGAGGTACTTTACTGGCATCGCTCCAGTTGCTGCTGGGGAGTGGCCTGTGTAGGCACTCAGACAGAGGAACCGAGGGCTGGCGGACGCTCTATAGCCATCATGACAGAGGCGAGTCTCCTATGACAAGGAAAAGTCAGAAGAATAAACCACTGCTGAAGACGGATGCACTGGTCCAGAGAGCGCACAACGACGGTGCAATGTGTCCTTCTCTTATGAAATGAGTGATCGAAGAAGAAGAGGAACATCAGTCATAACTATCTTTGGACTGTGAGGGGCTTGAGCCCCGATCTGTTGGCTGACCGATCTTTGATGCAAATATTTAACCATATCCATGGCTCATTGCGGCACCGACGTTATCTGCCCATAGATTTTTTGGTTCCTATCTTAAACCAACTTAAATCGTGTTTCTTTTATTTTTATTTGTTATTATTTTTAGTCTTGTCTGTTTACCTGCATATACACTTCCTAACAAAAAATCAAAAAAAAAAAAACCGTGAATATTTGTGTATGCATTTACCTATCATTGTTTTACGGCAAAGATTTCTCGGTTATTTCTTTTCACGAGCCAACTTTTGTTAAGGAGCCCAGAAACACCACCACATCTCATGTCATCAGTTTCTATCGGCAAAACTTAAATTAATGCGGTCAAATAATTCTGATTGATGACGCAAAGACAAATAAAAAAGCGATGCCGAGAGCAAGCATGTCGTTCTTGCACTGATCCAGCATGCTTGGGGTTTGTTGAATTTAATTTGAAGGCTTTTAATGCATCTTACCAACTAATTGTCTGTATAAACCCGAAATATAGACTCCTCTAATTCAAAGGGTAAAAATATTTCACCAAAAACAGGTGCTTCACAAAGAACTGATGAATGGCAGAAGAAGGCGGAAACAATTATATCTCTATATGGACACCTTAAAGTCACATCTTAAGCAGTGCAACGAGATTGTTGGCACCTGGAAATCTAGCTACCGACAGGCAAAAATGGTGTGGGAGGTAAGGGGCTTTCAGCAACAAAGCCGTGCCACTGGGGAAGCGAGACGTGATAGACAGAAAGATCGATAACGTCACATAGATGAACAGGGCAATCCACCAGAAATATGGTTGTGTGATTTTTTTGGGAGACTTTGTCTATCATCTATTGGCGTGCATGGGCATCATCAGTGTACTCATCGGTCATGTATCATACTTCCTTCTCCGCTGTTGGCATCATCATCTTCGAAGTACACCCACACACGCAATAACATAAACAGCTTCCGCTTGGAAAGGTGCACTTCACGATGTTTATTTATGGTCTCTGTCGTCATAAACTTTTCAACTCGGTCTTTGAAGAATTGATACAAAAATATTTACTTAACTATTTCGTACGAGCATTTGATAAAGTGTGATTCGTAGTTTGATTATCAAAAGCAAAATTCATTCATAGTGGTAATAAATGTTTAATCTTTCCTGTCTATACTTCGATTAGGGATTCCAAAACAATTTTAATTTTTTTATAAAGTGAACTACAGAATGGCAGATATTTTTAGAAATGATTTTCGTAAAACAAAAGATCTTTGTTTAAATTTGTATCGAAATACTTGTATTTTAACCCAAATCTCTTTATAGCGCGAGATTTCGAGGCGGAATAGATATGAAAAATCGTGTTTCAGAGACTCGAGAAGGAAACTATTAGGCTGCAGCTACTCGAGCAGTATAAAAGAAGGAGTCCATTATAGAAAACATTTCTGAACCCTGACCTCAGCTTTCCAGTTACAGCTTACCAAATTCTTTAGTTTATTTCTATTTTAGTCGATACATTGAGATAAGTTCTGCTATAACGTACAAAAGGCTTCAACGAAAAGGAAATATCTTTTAGTTTCGTTTTTAAAAAGGATTTATTCCGTCACAGTCGGTAGAAACCTCAGGCACTTTTGACCATTTACCACCTCACTCTGCTCTGCGACTGTTGGCCTCGCGAGTCTCTTTAGGCGATGGGTCCGCAAGCGATTCCCACACCTCGTGCGTCAGGGTTACTTTGCATTGGACGCGCATTTGTGGAAAACATGCAATTTTCTTATTGGATTTTTTTCGTCTCTTTTGGCCAAAAATGTTTTAAAAGAAGAAATCTTGAAAAGATAAATCAGTAGGAAGTAACAGCCAACCTTCATTAGAAAAGAAGAATACACGAGAAATACCTTTTCTGCGAACTGTGGAGCACATGAGGTGACAGACATTTTTAGTATAAGATGCATCATAGATTTCTCTACTACCACATATTCTTTCCTCAATAATAATAATAATAATAATAATAATAATAATAATAATAATAATAATAATAATAATAATAATAATAATAATAATAATAATAATAATAATAATAATAATAATAATAATAATAATAATATAATAATAATAATAATAATAATAATAATAATAATAATAATAATAATAATAATAAAAATCACTTCTTTTTCTCACAAATTTCTAACTACTAATTATTTTCAGCATAATTTTCTATTTCTGTACTGAACGTCATTAGAAGATAATTTCTTTACGAACTCCATCAAAGGGGACCGGTAACTAACTGGACGACAGATTAAAGGTAAATTCTCGGCTAACGAGGTTATCGTTAAATTTCCTCTACTAATCTGTGGTGTTGGCTGACATCTGGCTGGATGTAATTTCTGGCCATGCGAGCTTATTTCTAATTTTAAAAAAAATTCTGCTATTTTTCATTTATATTTTTCCAACGGAAAAAATAACCAAGAAGGCGGAAAGGTGTAATGATATTGTACTAACTTTCAACTTTCCTTCTGGTTCTTCGTTAAATTAATCCAGTAAAAAGAAAATTCTACATTATGCCTGACCAGAAATATTTTAAATTCCATTTATTATTGGAACATTTTTCTTTTAACTTGCCATTAAGTTACTTTTTTGGAAAAGTAACCTTTGAATACATCTGAACAAAACGCCAGTTTGGTGCGCGCTAACTACTCAGTAGATTTTAATTTGATTTAATTTCAGTTTAGTTTGTTTTTAAGACCCAGTGCTTCACGATCGCCTTCAACCGGCAAAAAGTTAAATGATAAAAAGTGAGACTGCGACTAGAAACTATATCAACTCAATTCCTTCTAATTCTTACCTAAAAATTTCTAGCGTGATGTTATCTATTCTCGAAACCTCTCATTCTTCACCTGCTGACAAGTGAATTTCCGAGCACCTTGATGGTTTCCCCAGCAAGAGCTAATACAGATTAGTACAAGTCTACCATAATAATTTTGTATTTATAATTTTGACTGTGGGTTAATTAACTTATCAGATTTCTTCATCCGATCCATAATAAATCAAAACAAAAACAGTACATTTTTCATACTTTAAGTATGTCATAAATATTTTTCTCTTTAAAAGACAGATACAACAAAACTGCTATTGAACGTCTCTAATAATAATAATAATAATAATATAATAATAATAATAATAAATAATAATAATAATAATAATAATACTAATAATAATAATAATAATAATATAATAATAATAATAATAATAATAATAATAATAATAATAATAATAATAATAATAATAATATAATAATAATAATAAAGGTTGTGTTTCCGTAAATAGCATATTGAATGATCCTGTATCGTGCGAGCAAAAGCAAATCCCGTCAAGTTCATCTATCTTGCTGCGTCTTTAACATCTGACCTGAACATTTTTGACATCTCTAGCCTTTTTGTTAGTCTCTTGGAACAACGAAGAGATTGCGAGACCGTGACTTAATCCGCGAAATCACAACGATTTAGCCTTTACGTCACGGAAGCTCCGGCTTATCCAGAGGATGGGGAAGAAACAAACGAAGTGTACAGGCAGTGGAACCGACACCTTACTGGTAAGTCTTCGACACATGAACGAAGCCTCGAGCTCGCTCTATTAAACATTTTGATTTTAAAAATAAATGGTTCAATCAGACCTCGGCTAAAATTGAACAAGCGAAATCAGATTTTACGTAAATAAGAATGAAGATACATTGCTAATGTGTTTTTAATTTCATTTTTTAAGTAAACGTTCGTGCAAGTATATCACATTACCTCAAAACTGATGGACCATATTTTCGGAAATTTCTTTTTCTGTGTTGGCATCATCAGCAGGGTTCTGATATTCAAGACTGCTTTGGTATGCACTGTTGTTAGTTTTATAGCTTCTGATAGACGAAACAAACTCTAATGATGGCGACAGCAAAAGACGTTTCGATTTGTGTATTCGAATGATTTCAACCAGCGACTCGTTTGTAGCTAAACAGTAAATTGAGTAACGATGTAGTACATCGCATCATCGGAGTATCTATTGTTACTTTGATGTATCACTTCCGCTAAGGTAATACAAAAATCTCTGAACTAACCCTATAACTTCTGCAATGTTTATTAAATTCAAAATTGTCCAAAACCATTGTCTATAATATGCAGATTCCAAATACTTTTTTGAAAAACTCACCGGTTAATAAGCCATTCCACATACCAATAAACTTGTGTCAAAATCAATTTATTTACGATGTTTACTCGAGCTCTCCAGTCTTAATCAGCTTTCACCAGGATGTATCAGACAATGGTCGTTGGGGCTGTCTACAACAGTAACAGAGGACACACACACATTTACATCCTCCGTGGATTCTAAGAGAAATCTGTTGTTTTCTGAGGCTTGTAAGAAATGTAAGAAAATGAACGGTAATTTACAATTGTTCTCGCAAAAAGGGCTATAAATACACAGATAAATTTGCAACAGGTATCTTTTGTAGATTACGAATAACATATTATTCAACTGAAGATAGCACAAAGATAAGAGGAATGATTCACTGTAAAGCCATTTATATTTTTTGTTCCATTCTAGTTTATACAATAATTTTAAAAAGTTCACTAGTAGCTCTAAACTCTTATAAAATTACAACAAGGGGGGATAAATAGAAGTGTCAAAAATTTATTATCAGACAAGATCAGTTTAAAGTTCATGGTCAGCTAAAAGAAGTAATATGCTATCAGTAAAATGAAAGATAATTTGTAGTCAGTTTTCATGTCTCTAGCGTTCAGATAACAACGTTATGATAACATCTTTGGAGTGCGGAAGATACCCTGCAGAGGGAGCGAATTACTTCCCTTCCTCACCGACGAGTGATGTGATACCGAGTTGAATATTTTCGGCACATTCACGAAATATAGCGTCTAGGCGTCAGCAGATCTGAACCGATAACCGTTACACGAGATATTAGAATTACCCCCTTCCCACTTCCATTGTTTTCTTTCCATCCCTTCCGTCATCAATTTGTTTTTATGGTCTGCCTTAATATTCCGCCTGGGTTTACGACTCTACGATACAGCGGTCTTTCGCAGAACTCTTCCCGGGCCAGTAGATTTTGTGAAACGCATGGGTAGCCAAGCCAACTCGGTCATCCGCTTATGGAATCTCTTCTTCCGCATTCACTCACCCAAAAGGTTAATCGAGACCGCGCCGAGTCAATAAACAAAAGCCAGAAGTGCACACCCTATCCGGTGTCCCAAAGAAAACGATCGCACCCTTGAAGAGAATTCCGACGTTTCTTTTGGTTAATCAGCTCGAACGACTTCTGGAAACCTCCGCGGAATGCCGTCAAAGGGAAACATCTCGATGAAATGTCACGAAATTCTTAGTTGTCTTGAGAATGAAATTTTGTAACAAAAATGAAAGGGAAAAAAAAAAATAACGGCTTGGAAACGGAACTTTTTATTCGTAACATCACTGAGCAGGAAAATGTCTTTGCTCAGTTTTAATAAATATTTCTGCCGAGGCAGACGGCGTTCAGCTGTAATAACACTGTATACAGACACTGGCTCAAACATAACCCAGAGCATCCTATTATTGGGAGGTAGCTTTACATGCCGCCGGAATCCGCGATGTGTCTTTCCCAGTAGTTATTTCAATTCGCATAGAGGGCAAAGCCAATACGTTATCAGTTCATTAAAATTAACACTGAAAAATGGACATAAATTACTTTTTTAAAATTATGTCTTGTTTCTATATTTTTTAGAATATATCTTATATAAAAATTCCTCTTAACTACTAACCAAGAACAAGCATAGATAGTGGGGATTCATCAATGAAATGTAAATTAAATCGATTTCCTACTCATATTTCCTGTACAGAAGCATATCGAAGCTTGAAAGTTCATATAAATTAAAATATTCCATCTTTTTACAGACGAATTTTTTATCGACATGAATGGCCACAATAATGGCTGTCGTGTGTTGTAACTGAGTATAAAATGTAAGTAACACGTGAGAGAATCGTATGTCAGGTGTAAGTGAAATGGAATTCTTCATGGCGCAGTCACCTGTTGGTATAGTACACTGTGAGTTGTTGTCTTGGACGCAGTAGGCACTCATGAAAAGGAAGTGTTGCAAGCAAAGGCATAGAAATCAAAATGTTAGCCAGTAAAGGCAGATTGCTGCCCGACTCCATGTTTCAAAAGAAGCTCTGTGCCGAACCCAGAGGTGGATGCGCCAAACAAATACTGTTAACAATAGACGCGGTTGAGGAAGAAAGCCCAGACTCTGCAAAAGTACCTCAGAGTACGTTCTCCTCACTTGATGGACGACGAGTCAGTGAAGACGTAGCTGCAAATACCAGGTGCTTAACGTTTCTTCAAGAACAGTGAAATACACCCACTAGCGTGAATTGGTTTTAACGAGAGGAGGTAGTCAAACGGCAAGGCTGAAATAGCCAGTGGAAATGAAACAGTGGGATGACCGAATCTGGAAGAAGTCCAAGTTTGAGATGTCTGGCAGTAATCGACGGAAGTTTGTTTGAAAGCGGACCTTGGAGCGGTATAACGGTCACAACAGCTACAGCGAAAGGGGATGTGTGTCGATCAAGGGTCGCATATCAGAGAAGAGTGTCGGGGATTTGTATAAAATTGAAAGTATACTGACTTCCGACAGGTAAAGGCAGGTTTTAAAGAGAAACCACTTTAAAAAAATAAAGAATTGTAACAGAGCTTTTTAGTGTGGTCAGTGATTCTAACCCCCCCAAATAAAATCTTTTAACCCCTCTGTATATCACGTCTTTTTAACGTTAGTTTAACCACCTGGCCCAGTTTGGAAGCTCTAGTTAGTATTTGTATTGAACTGACTGTATATTTATCCAACACACTGTTAATGCAAACACACATGAGATTGGGGCATTATGCGGATATGTCGGGCGCTAGTAATAGTAAATGACTGTTGTCCCAGTTTAGGTGGCCATGAAAACTGCTGGATTACAGATCCTATATACCTGTTATTCACCCGACTTTCACTGTCTTTCATATTTAATGACAAACATTAGTCACAAGGATGGTTCATATTCCTTTTCCTAACGTCAGTAGAAACACGGTATAGATGCGCTGGTAACATCGGTAAGGAATGATTACGGATCGGGGAAAGGGAAACGGAAGTACCCGGGCAGAAAGTAACTGAAAGAAACAAAAAAATACACCAATCGATAGGTACAGAAAAGGGATAAGTTGCACTGACAAATAGGGGGAACAGAAAATACCAGGCAGGCTACCTGGAACACAAGAAGTCAAACCGGACAAAATTTTGTCTTTCCTCACTTGGTAAAGATAACTAAAGTCCACCTTTACTTTCCATTTACTGGTACTTGCTGATGAAACCGAATTTCTTACGATATTAGCTGACACATTAAACCCACGTTATTGCTCAGTACTCGTCTAGTTTAGTTAATTTAATTTTTAGTGTCTTTGGTGTTTCTGATTTAGTTAATTGACGTTTTACTATAGTTAGCATTCAGATTCAAATTCTTTAAAGGCATAATTCATTTCTGCCAGCGCCCACCATATGTCAGCTCCCATCATCTAGTTGCGGACGTCAGATGACACAAAAATGAAGTAAACGTTAAAGAATACTGTTTCCTTTACTTAACCCCCTACCACAGTGAAATGAGAACGGAGAGGAGACCAGCCAGCCAGCCTGCCGGGACGGGAGGGAAATCATACGAATCCACCAAATAAGCCAGCTTTTAGCCGAACTCCAAGATTCTAATAAAAGCATAGATTCCACAGTGTTGACCAAATTGTCAACCCTAAAGCTAAACTATCACTACAGACGCGAATAAATTAAATTTGGGTAAAGACCGAGGCAACTCGGCGTAAAAGCATAACGCATTTCGTATGTACACGTGTAATTAAAGCTGACGAAAAAAATCTCATTGCAGTTTTTGTAGCCTAGTCGCTATATGTGTGTGTGTGTGTGTGTGTGTGTGTGTGTGTTAACGCGTGCATGCGTGCTATACATGTCATTTATAAAGTGGTAATTTTTTCCATTAAAATAAATTGAATAGTAAATTATATAAATGTACAAAGGGCACTACTTCATAAGTAATTCTTCCTATTTGATTTGTGAAGAAGGGCAGGTAGTACAGTACTAAGAAATAGACAGCAGAAATACTCACATATATATATCTCACCACTGCTGTGAAAGTATCGTTTTTTTCTTCACCAAAGGAGGGCAGCACATGACAGTAGTTCAAAATAGGAGCTAACATTGATACGAGTATGAGACTTAGAGTTGTAATTAAATATCTTACAGCTGAGGGGATTTCGCGAATTGATATTCGCCGTCGATTGATAAGCGTGTATCGACACTTAAGCATCGGTGCGAGAGATATAAGACGGAGGGTAAATCGTGTGAAAATGAGATAAACTGGACTCAAAGATAGGCCGCAGTGGGGGGTACGGCAACAGCTGTAATGGAGACACCACGCGGTAGATTCATTAACTGATTTGCGAAGATCGACGCATCACGCAGCGTGAGTTGAGTATCTCGGTATCGGTCATCGTGCCATAGGTATGATTTTTGATAAAATGTGTTGATCTAGAGTTAGCGCCCACACGCGTGTCAGGAGATTAGAAACCATTACACGAATCTGGTGGACTGCGGTCTTCTTTGCAGTCTAAACTTTCAGCTCGCCGGTCCTCTGAAGAAAACCACGGGTGAACAACACTTTAAAAACGATGATGCCGCGAAGGATGCTGTTTGACGGCATCAGCATCAAACAGTCACTATTTAACTATTAAAGGCCTACTGGCTCTGTTTCCAAGCTGGTTCAAGCGCGTAGATCGAGATGATGGCTCCCTGAGGAAATGTTTCAGATGATGTATTTAGAGAGTCTCCTTTGTTGTGTCTATGTTAAGTTTTTAAGTTAGAAATTAAATAGGAGACATTAATTTTGGTGGATATTTTTTCGCTCTAGAGATATTTGGATAAAAACCGCCTCAAACAGAGCTTTAGTTTTAGTTATTTTAATGTTACAATGTTTTATGATTTAAATATGATAATGAAAGCTATTGTTAGAATCATTTTAGGGTACAATGTACGCCAACAACGTCACTGTTATTTTCCCTTAAAGGTGAACATGACAGTAGGTTGTGACGCTCATTTAAAAAAACAACCTTTAAGGAAAATATTATTGCAGGTAACAGTGGGGCCTTAAAAATATATTACTTTCATTATGTCTTTGCAGAAACTTTTAACATAGCCATCCCATGTCGCATCAATTAAATCCCTCTGTCGGCACCATATTTGAGTTGAAAAGAGGGCGTTCAACATTTTTGTAATCTGGGCCACTATAGCCAAGCTGTTACCTGTCACGTGGTCTGATTAGACGGGAGCGGCTTCCGTACTTGAACAACTCGTATCATCACTAATCTTCATTTGGTTTCAGTGCTAAAATTATCGATCATAAAAGATCAAAATGCATTTTAGAAATTATCGATTAAACACATTATATGGATACATCGCAGAATGCTTTCTTGTACTTTGGCGCACATTAGAAGTGATGTGTGGTAAAAGCAACGACACTTTATGTACGCTGTACGAACTCAAGCACAGCGAGTCGTCTCAGACCTGTCTGTCATGGTTTCTGTAACAGGAGAGTTCTGCTGTCGTGGATATATATGTTTGAAGAGTATCGAGAGTGAAAATTATCGAAAAACGAGATATGTGGGAGAGAAGTTATTACAAACGTGCTTTTAGTTAGGATGTGGATTACTTAACTTAATGTTCTTCTCTCACCGATTAATCACGATTAATAATAATAGTAATAATGACGAAGAAGACGATGACGAAGAACCACTTTAAAGTTTACCTATAAACAACACGCACATTTTTCCTGTTGTACAGCTCCAGCCGTAAGCAGAGGAACAAAAACCCCGTCGGGGCCAGATGCTAAAACCGTCAGACAAAAGTCAAAGAATAAGGAAAGACCACAGGCCTCCAGCGAATATGAAATCTGTGCTCCGGAGAAGGAAGCGACTTTCCTCCTGGCTCTACTTCTCGTATTAATATTAATTCCATTCAGCAGGATTTGTTCGTATTCTGGTCTTTGACTTCTTGACCTCACATGCAAAAATATACGGAAGTGCTTTCCAAATATCAATGACCTGGCTAAGAAAAATTTCAAAGAAGAATCTGGAATAAACAGAAAAGAATGCGAGAAAAATGATAGCTGAGGAATTCTGGCTTGATGTGTTGGCATTATTACACTGGTCAAAATGTGATCTTTACTTCGTGTTTAACGCCAGGCAAAGGTCCATCTTTACGTGGTATTTACACTGTATTTAATATCTGTGCTACTTGAGGTCATTTCAAATCCTGTGGTCATACACCAGTCTCAACAGGAGAGAACGCCCTTCTACGTTGGAACCAATCTCGGTGAGGAAACCTAGTACCGTAGTTATCCGCTAGAGAGAGGTGCCTGTCCTGTGCTACAAAGGTGCTTAACACTTCCGAATTGGGTAGGGAAATCCTCACTAGAAACCTTTATTTTTAGGTGTAGGAGAAAACGAGAAGAACGAGTAGAAACCAAAAGCGTCTGTACCCTTGATGTTAGAGTTTCAATGGATCAGAATTTCCGAACCGGTGACCCAGAAAGTACGGTAGCCTGTATTGCAGGTTCTCTAGGTAGGGGAGCAATCATTTGGCTGATCCTGGACTTCGGTAGCCACGACGACACATTGGGCTGAAACCCTGTTCCAGTTTCCGCGCCCTCTTCGAAAGGAGTTATGCATACACACCTCGAAAAATATTTAGGTGAGCAAACTCAACCACCACCACAACAACAAAAACAAACAAACAAGGTAATCGATTTGTAAAATATGTTCGATATTTAGAATTAATTTATTCATCATCACTTATTTTGTAAAAGGTGGGGGGTTCTGTTCATACTTTGGTAAGCTAAGCCTCTGTTTCCCCACAAGAAATAATTTTAAAATCATAAAACTTCAGTTTCTCTCTCGTCCCCTTCGGAGATTTTTCGTTTTCTAGGGTAGAGAGGCGATTTATTTCACGTGAGAAGAAGCAGCGCCCTCTGTCCCTTCTTACCAAATCTCTCCCTGTGTTTAATATGGGAACTCTGACTCTTCTATTAATTTAATCGCGAAGCGTTTTATACAAGCTTTCGGTTTCATCTCAACAGTGCCGAAGGGTTTTCTGAAAACTAAGCCGCCAATACAGTCTGGTGGCCATCTCTCGAGAGAATAGAGGTTAGATCTGGAAACATCAGGAGGGGCCCAGGAATCATCTACACAATTCAACTTCTTTCTTGTATCATGCTATTAACTACCATCGTTAATATTAATAATTTCAAAAAATTGATGCACATTTATTGTTAATATCGACAGTAGTTCATGACGGTTCAGTGGTCTTTTCTGTCTTCATTTCTTGATAAAAGTAAGAATAATTCCACATTTCGTATCCATTATGTACTGAAATAAATTACAGGTTCATAATTTACTTGATCAATGCTTGTGAATATTTTTAAAAATTCTTTAATTAACCTTTAGTTTGTAGTTTTCTTTGTTTCTAGTTGGTTTTCAGGGTTTTTTTGTAGAAATATTAATTTTTCCAACTTTCAATATATATATATTTAAATATATGCTAATGGAAATCAGTGTGGCTGCCTGTAGTCGATCGTGGGGATTTGAGTGTTCTTTGTTGTTGATCCAAGCTTTTATAGTGATTCCGTTTGGGTTAAATAAATTTTATCAGATGTTTTGGGTTTTTTTGGAGAGATGAAGGATGAGATTCCCAGCATCCAAATGACAATCTTCGCCTCCCCTTCGTGGGTTTTCGCAACGCTAAGCTTTCAGTCGAAATGATTCGAATTCACTAAAGCGGAAAAAATGTTATAAAAAGATTTAAAAAATAAATGTCCCAATTTAAAGATGAAAGATTTTTAAAAAAAAAAAATCAGCTGTTTCTTTTTCTAATTCTCTTCCAACAGCAACAAGAAAGCCCCGCGAATCTGTCTTTAAATATCTTATTAAAGTTGCATTTATTCCGAAATTATGTTTTCGTTTGTTTATTAAAATAACATCAGTTTAGTTGAGATAATGTCGAAGAGAGATATTCCTTTAGATCGAAATAGTTCGGGGTCCTCTCTGCAAAACATTTACACGAGCTAAGTAAAATAATTCGGACCGGCCGAATTCCAATCTTGTAAATGTCATGTAAATGACTAAAAATATTATTTTGGCTCTTTATGGCGGTTATTGAAGAAAATTAAAGTAACGTATTGCTTTTATAGAACTAAGAATTCGTTTTTAATAATTTTACTTTAAAACATAAAAAAACAAAGAATCTAGAAGAATTTGGTTAAAGGTTCTGTTTGGTAAAAAAGTAAGCACAACTAAAGATATTTTTTCAAGCTGAGTATTTTATCTGGTGACTGACTTCAGTAGCCAAAGCGAACAACGTCTAGTGTACTGTGAGAAATCATGTCGTCGTCTTATTAATTGGTGATAACTTTAAAGATGCCAGTGTTTAAATAATTAATAACTTAAAAAAACTACCTAAGGACTAAGGGCATCTGGACAGGACAGTATAGAACGTAGCTCGATTGCTCAGTATGCTTGCGACTATAGTTTGAGTCCTTTGTGGTTAAAACACCACCATGGCTGGAATTTTCTCCGGGTAGTCCGATTTCCTCGCACATCTATTCAAACGAACACTAGTAAGATATTAACCTCACAGAAGACGACAACAAGGCCTTTCTTGTGTGAGGAGGCGGGAAAAGCTGCTTCTTTGACCATAATTAGGATACAACAGGTGTAACTGCATCTTCAGTAAACTATTTAATGTGTTTGAAAAAAAGGTTTCTCCCACCACACACAGATAACATGTGTTATCCTCCATGCTTTGCTGTTGGCAGCAGACAGCATGGATATCGCTTCAGCTTTTTCCCACAGAGATTCTTCACTTACGCTGAATCCGACTGGCTCCACACTACGTAGATCTAGCTGCTGTCGCCTGTTTTTCCATTTTACGTATTCTTCGGCAGATTCAAGTCGTCTTATCAGTACTACAGACCAGTATGTTCTTCTCAGCAATATTCATTTCGATCATGTTTCCATTTTTCAATAATTCCGATACAGTTATTCAAACACAGTTACGCGAATTTTTTGGACACAAGCCATTCGTCCGCAACGCTAACGACCAAGTTATGTGAAGTTTCTAGAAAGGCAACTTCTGCTTCCTCACTACCAAATTTTATTGGAAATGTCTTTTTTACAGTGGACTTAAATCGTCTTCTTAACACCGGAGAATCTATTCACACCTATTGATGCATCCATCTTGGGATTCCCTGCCCCCCCATATATTTTTCAGGTAAGCATCAATATTACCAGTGTAAAATGCTTGGTGTATATGAAAACTATAGGTCACAAGTTGCCATGATGACCAGGAAAAGCATAAAAAATAATAGCAACCCCTGGCAGATTCCGTTTGTTTTGTTACCTTATTATGGCGAGTAAAATGATATATCGTAATTATTTACATATTACATGGAACAATAACGAAAAGCCAGCCGTGCAGATACTATAATAATTATTTCCATTACTATACCAGCAGTAATTTGTCAAGGAAAGTCACAGTGTTTAGCTGATAAGAACTTCTATAGCAGCAATAGTGTAATCTTGAACTGTATATTACGGAAGCGTGCTCACTATATTAATATTTCAGTACCTGATTAGTAATATACGTCTTTCATTAAAAAAAACGATTTCTCTAAGGGGAAAGTCACTGAGTAATGTCTGAAACTTATCATGGCTCCACAACTAGTCGATATATGAAGCACTTAAATCATTTCGATTCATCTAAGCTTGGATATCTGACGAAGCACGTTGTGGATCAGATCGCTGACTCTAATGTTACGCGTGACGCCAACCTGCCGTTTTTTTCTGTAATGGAAAGGGATTAAAAAATCCCTTAATGTGTTCGTATATGTCGATGCAGTTCGTCAGTAAAACAATCTGTTTTCTGTTAAAAGCTAATTATTCCACGTCTCGTTTCTTTTTTAAATTTTTTTTTTCATTTCACGTATATTTGGATATATTCGCGGATATTAGGAAATGTTGACGCTATTAATAACAGATGGGGCCTTGGAGTATAACAGGAGTAGCTCACTGCGCATGCTCTGAAAAAGACAAATTGCTTATGTTGATAAATTAAGGCTCGTGTTTGACCGCCATGTTGTGAAGTGCTTAGTGTCGGCAAAATTCTAGCAGTAGCGTCGCAGCTGATTGTGGAGACCACCATTATTGGAATCAATAATAGACGTACTAGCAGAGAATGCCGCGGAAATCTCTCTCTCTCTCTCTCTCTCTCTCTCTCTCCTCTCTCTCTCTCTCTCTCTCCCCCTCTCTCTCTCTCTCTCTCTCTCTCTATTATATATCTTTCTTTAATTTGGTAAAGTATAAATCACTGACAGGCAAAAAAACTCAAAGACAAAAAACGTAGTTTGCCTACAAATCATACTATCTACAAATCTGACAATTAGCTGTCGGGACCATATTTGACTTGAAAAGAGGGCGAGTCGAGTCCATTGTTCAATATTCCTGCAACCTGAGCCAATGTAGCCAAGCCGTTGCCTGTCGCGTAGCCTGATTGGTCAAGAAAGCTTCTGGCCGGATGTCGCTATGGTCGGTTGAGATGTACGTCCTGGTCTAGATGGATGTCCGCCATCTTGATCCGCCTGGAAAACTTGCAGGAATCTCTTTCTGCCTTCTCGCTTGTAACTCTAACAAACTGCACATATGGCACATGACCCGGATGTATTCAAATTTATAGGAATTTTTTAAACACTGCTTGTTTTTTTTTCAATTATGAGACCAGTCCTGACAAAACGTGATTCTAATAATTCTTATAATGGTAGAAAGCAAAATGCAGTTTTATTATCATTGTCTTATTAATACTATATTAATTTCCCTGTCTACTGTTTAGATCAGCGTTTCTCAACCTTTGATAGCCCATGGCCCCCCTCACCGAGTGGCTAACACTCGTGGCCCCCCTGCCCTTCAATAAAAAAAAAATGCAGATTTTGTTTTATGTTGTTTATTCAGTCACTAAAATTATAAATCAAAGTAAAAATTTTTGCTGAACAATATAATCAATGAGACACTTGCTGTTGGGCTCGTGTGACGAGGCCTCTTATGTCCGGCTCCGTCTTGGACACAGCAAGGCGAATATCGTTCCCATCATCAAGACGGTTTCTGGACTTCGTTTTAATGGTCGCCAGGTCAGAAAATCCAGATTCGCAAAGGTATATTGTGGCGAATTGAGCGTGCATTTCGGATGCCTTCTTGCTGAGTAGTGGATATGCATCCTGAACAGACAACCAGAAGCTGGAGAGGTCTTCTCTGTTACTGAAGGCCAGCTTCATTGCTTTTGAGACCTTCAACTCTGCGAGCTCCTCTGCTTCGTCTTCAGTAGGTTCAATTTCGGTGTTGAATGGGTCTCTGTGCCATGGAACATCCAATGGAGCATCGTCGAAATAAGATTTGAACTCAGCGGAGAGAATGTCGAGATGTCCAATGATGCAATCTTTGATGCCGATGGGAAGTTCAATCCTCTGCGTCTGCAGATGCTCGTCCAAGAAAGGAAACGAGGCTGTGGATCCGGCCTCGATTCGTGCCTGCCAGACTCCCATTCGAGCAGACAGTCCGGCAAGCTTGTCTTGAACGTCACTGACTGTCACATCATGGCCTTGCAAAGACTGGTTCATTTCGTTGAGTCGGCCGAATATATCGGCCAGGTAGGCGAGCATCATGACGAACTCTTCATTGTCGAAGTGGACATGAAGGTTGTTTTCGTTCTCTCGCAGGAAAATTTCTGTCTCCAACCGGAGTTCATACAACCGAGAGAGGCATTTCCCCCTCGATAGCCAACGAACTTTGGTGTAAAACAGAAGTCCCACATGTTGCGCTCCCATTTCGTTGGCCAGAAGTTGGAAGAGCCGATGATTTTTGGCCTTCGCACGAATGAAGTTGATCACTTTGACCGCAACGTCCATGACTTCCAACAAACGCGGCGGTAGAGTTTTTGACGCAAGAGCATATCGGTGTAGTGAACAGTGGGAAGACGTCACGTGGGGCCATTCATTCTTCACAAGCGTGACGAACCCTCCTTTAACGCCAATCATCGCTGGGGCACCATCAGTACAAATGTGCTTGAAATTCTGCCAGCTGAGTCCATTCACTTCAAAAAAAGAGTCCACGATGGCTTTGACATCTTTTGCTGTCGTTGTGGTTGGCAGGGTATTGCAGGATAAGAACTCTTCCTTCATCTTTCCTTCTTTCTCGTAGCGAGCGAAGGCGATCAACTGGCTCTCCAGAGCGGTGTCGGTAGATTCATCAAGTTGAAGGCTAGCCTGGAGCGTGCTTTGCTTGATTTCACAGAAAACTTGACGGCACACATCAGCGGCCATGTCATCAATCCGTCGGCGGATCGTGTCATTAGAGAGCGAAACTTGCTGGATTTTCTTTTTTGCCTCTGGTCCGATCATCAGTTCCACCATTTTCTCTGTACATGGCTTGATAAGTTCCTCAGCAATAGTGTGCGGCTTCTTGCACTTCACAATTCGGTATGCCACTTCGTAGCTGGATTGAAGAGCAGGTTTTTCTTCTGGCCGGAATCCAAATTTTGGAAGTGTCGCTTCACGGTCGTACCGTGCTCGTTTCGTAGACAGAGCATCAATATTATCATCTTTCCTTTGGGGATGCACCTTGTCGCGATGGTTTGAAAGTTTGGAAGGACGTAGTGATGCATTTGCCATCACCACTGAGCAGTGCAGACATTGCGCGCAGTCCATGCCATCTCGAATGACCTTCGTGAATCCAAAATTGACGTAGCTGTCATTCCATTTTCGAACCTTCGACATCTGAAAAACAACAACAACAACAGTGGCGAGGCTACAGGGGGGGCAGGGGGGGCGACCGCCCCCCTGGTCGGATTTTGGTACCGTCGGTCGGAAATTTACATGTTGGAAAAAAAATGTACTATTACATAATAGCATTATAGGGGACCATTATAATGGGGACAAATTTTGATGCAGGTGAATTAATTCAATGATGTGATAGTTGTGAAATAATAGCGCTAGTGAAGAACATTTTTTTTTCCAACATGTAAATTTCCGACCGACGGTACCAAAATCCGACCAGGGGGGCGGTCGCCCCCCTGCCCCCCCCTGTAGCCTCGCCACTGAACAACAATAACACGGTTAAAAATTTGGTTTAAAAAGTGCTCTTTCAAAACAAAACAAAAATAAAGCCTAAACACTGTGTAAAAAAATCAGGCAAATTGTTTAAAAAAAAACTCTTCCCCTATGACCGGAGTCTCGTCACCTTAATTATACACTCCAAGCTTCTGCATTCTGAATTGCATTTTTCGGTGTCCGCTCGTGGCCCCCCGGTTGAGAAACGCTGGTTTAGATCATCGCGAGCGAGTGTCACGTATTGCTGGAGTTATCTCCCTAGAAGAAAACTGGTGCTAGGATAAATTGTCTTCTTAAACAAAAGATTCTTTGTTGTTATTTTACAAGTTCCGTGATGTAAGTATAGTGAATTTCAAATGTTCTTTTTTCGTTGTATCTCTTCAGAACGTTCAAAAGCTGTCAACTGAATTGTCAGTGTGATCGATGTAAATGTTACATTTGACTCTGACACCAGCTTTAAGTCATCATTAGTATCGGTTTTAGTGCATTAATCTTTCCATCCGTGATCTTTCGAAGATCATTGGGCTAATTTCAGCCAAGATTAATGTTTATATAAAATGAATTTCGTGAACTTCCGCTACACCCTACACTCGCAGTGATCTTTGTAGCGCATATAAATGAAACTGAAACAGCTTCTGATAGTCTCCAGAGTGTAGCTTTTGTTCAAGTGATTGCTATTTTGCTGAATTGCTATGACAACCAAATACGGTGTTGCCACATGTCAGTGGCTTCGAGATCAATTCCTGACAGCAGCATCACAGACTTCGCTACTTTCAATTAGAGCGTAAAGAAATGACGGTGTGCATAAGTTGTTGGCTATAAATTAAAAGTAATACAAGCGAGATGATGCGATTAGACTTCATGATTTAAATCATGTAGCTTTTTTCTCTCTACCTTTTCCTTTATTTTGTTCAGTTTGGCTTTCATTTCTTGGATTCGCATATCTTTGGAATTTTTTTTTTAAAGTAAAAGAAATGCGATTTAAGTTAATTGGTTTTGAACAAAGAACGACAGCAGTGCACGAATGTCAGAACATAAATGAGAGAGTAGAAATATATTTAAAATGAAAAGTTCAACTGAATGCTTTCGAAGTATTTTATTTAATACAAACTAGGGAACTAAAAAGCTAACTGGTAAATTAAATTTATATTTTATTAACATAATAAACGTATTGTGGGCTTGCCTTGTTTATTTCTCTATAAGTGAAGTGGCCCGTCGACATGAGTAGCAGGCTCGATGATCTAGTACGGTGGGCTTTGCTGGTTGGTATACTTTGGCGTCTATCGCATCATGTGCGCATGGCTACGAGATCTCCCCTACGATTTATCTTCTTTATTCCTAGCGAAAATAATTCTGGTTGCCTCTCCCGTTAGAACAGCCAGAGAGCATAGGGCGCTTTCGTGTCGGCTATTGGCCCATATTTCCGTGAAGCCGAAATCTCGCGGTAATTGTACGTAAGCGGACAAGGCGACCAGCTAACTCCCTACCATATGACTTTAATTTAAAACGGATGGCTGCTCTTTAATTTATTTCCAATCATTTTTTTTAAATAGTAGAAAAAAATATGGGAAATATCAAATCTGTCTGTAATCCACTATCGTTTTTTTAACTTAAAATAAATAAAAGGGAGAGAAAAGGAAAACAAAAGCACCGGACTGGATGCATCGTGTGTGATATTATCATGAGACGTGTGAATGCGAAAAGACGTTGATTTAGGCGGAAGTTTTGATGTATATAAAAAAGATTTTTTTCAACTTTCTAAAAAACAGAAAAGAAATGTATTCACAACAATAGTACAAACTTTTCCAAAAATCATCCATCTGATAAACTTTCACTCTTCAAACCCTTAATTAAGATCACAGTATCTCCATATATGGAATCACACGTTCAACAAAACTAATTCAATGATGGGCTCAAAAATATCATACAGTTATTTCACTTCCCTCGATTGAATATTTAATGAGGTTTTTCCTGTTCTTTTTCATTTCCTTTTCCTTCTGATGCCTTAATTTTCAGTCACTTTTAACAAATTTGTAAATTCTTTAAAAAATTTATTTCCTCTTGGTATAATTTTAAATTACTGTACATTATAATTAGGTTAATGAAGTAATACGAGGTCTGTCGAAAAAGTATCCGACTTTATTTTTTTTACCCGTGGGAAGTAATGATGTTAGGGAGGCAAAAGTGTGCATAGTGGAGCCGCATGCCTTCATGCGCATGCGTGGTTTTTGCCTTGCTGGATGCGTCAGTCGCTGTCAGGCAGCCAGCGTGGGAGGTGATGTACTACTTACTCGTCACATTTTCATTTCGCCCGTGATGACGGAATGTGTGGAGCAATGATCTTGCATCAAGTTTTGTCAAAAGTTTGGAGATACCCAATCCGAATTCAACAGGCTTTTGATGACAATGCCATGGGTGTTACCCAAATAAAAGAATGGCACAACAGGTTCAAAGATGGCCGTACATCGGTGGAGAGTGACCAGCGTTCCGGAAGGCCGTCAACAAGCGGCAGTGCTGTTATTATCGAGAAAGTGCCGACCTTGATAATGGAGGATCCTCGGCTGACGGTGCGGGAAATTGGTGATGAGGTTGGGATCAGTAAAGATTCTGTACATGCGATTTAAAAGAAGGATTTGGGCTTGCACAGAGTGGCAGCGAAATTTGTGTCCAAGCTGCTTTCTCAGGAACAACAACAACTTCGTCTTGAGGTTGCGCAGGACCTGCTGGATACTGCCAACAGGGATCCTGAGTTCCAGAATACCGTGATAACTGGAGATGAGACGTGGGTGTACGGGTACGACCCGGAAACCAAAGCTCAGTCGTCACAGTGGAAGCACCCGACATCGCCATCGTCCGGAGCAAAATCAAGGTGATGCTGACTTTTTTCTTCGACTACCGAGACGTTGTACATCACAAATATGCACCAGAAGGACAAGCAGTTACAAAGGAGTACTATCAGGAAGTCCTCCGATATCTTTGTGATGCAGTTCGGCGCAAGAGACCGGATCTATGGGCCTCGAAAAACTGGCAGCTGGATCATGAGAATGCCCTGGCTCATTCATCGCAGCTGATCCAAGGTTTCTTGGCAAAGAAAGGCATTTCACTCATTCGCCAGGCTCCCTACTCTCCAGACACGGCTCCTTCTGACTTCTGGTTGTTCCCAAAAATGAAGATGCAACTGAAAGACTCCCGCTTTGAGAGCCGAGAAGACATCATGCGGAATGCGACGGCGGAGCTGAGAGCCATTCCGGAAGAAGCATTCCAGACGTGCTTCGAACAGTGGAAGGATCCCTGGGCTAAGTGTATGGAGGCACAAGGAGCCCACTTCGAAGGGGATTAACAATCTAACCCCACGAAATACGTAATTTTTTTTTTCCAAGCCGAAGGTCGGATACGTTTTAGACAGATCTCGTATGTCCTATCATAATTAAAAACAAAGGCACCTTTCAAGACATAGCAAACACTATTTTCTATTAGTCCTACCAAAATCTTTCAAATAGGCCACACACAAATCCTGTAATACTACTAGAAATATAAATACTGTCGCAGATGTTCTATCAGACATCTTGGCGATCCATTATAATAAAAGCTTTGTTAGTTTTAAAGAGAATGTGATATTCCTGGTAGCGGCCATATAACTTCGTGTTCGTGTACTTTTCAAGACATGGCGGAACTGAATGACAGGCATAATCTCCAAATAGGCAAAATTAAAATGTGGACTTTAAAAATAAAATTTAATTAAGTGTCATAACTTATTGGTCACGCTGTAATTATAAATTCTTTAAACGCATAGAAATAGAAACGCATATAATTTTTTTAGAAATCCGTCTACATGTCCATAGTATTAGATGTCAACTGGAGAACCTTTAATGAATTCTGATTGGAGGGGAAGTTGCATTATAAATGTCACTAGTGGCGTCTGCCGTCTTGCAAGATTCTTTCGAGTATATTTTTGAGGTAGTGATCAAAGAAAAGTGCAGACAAAATACGCCTTTTATGAATGGTTTAGGAGGAGTGAGCGAGTGGAATTGTACTTGAACACGTGCCGCTTTTCATTTTACACTGGATACAACTATCAGTTTTAAAATCCGGCTACTTACTGTTGTCTTTGGCTGTACTCGTTAATGATAGTAAACTTCTACATTGACACAAGTACTGACTTACATAGAGACCGGTATTATATAATATTAATTTTACGTATTTTTAATTGCTAGCATGTCCATTTCCTAACGCAGTCACGTAATTATTCGCGGCAGTATTCTGTATCACGTGAGCAGAGATTATATAATTGACCATGGTTTGCTAAGAGCAAAATGACGCGTTTTCTGATGCAAAAATAGGAGGATAAAACGCTGAATGAAGCCCTGTATAATAGTACCTCATAGAATGAAGTTGGACCTTGCTTCAGGGATTCCACTAAAGGACAGTGTCATCGTTTGTGTTGTAAAGAGCAGAATATATGTTCCTCGTCGAAGGCCCGATTAACCTAAAATTTCTCTTAATGTGTAAACCGAAAAGTTGCAAGTTGACGCGCCTTGGGTTATGGTGTTGGCAGCTTAGCCGTAGATCGCTCTGCGCTAAGTTCACGGTAAACATAGTTCAGCATTCTAGCCAAGCCACGCCCGAATGGTCTGTAAAGGCTTAAAATGCCCGTTATCAGTAGCTTGTTTTACTGGATATCTTATATTTAATTACTAAGCCAAAATAAGTAAACCCTATCTTTATCTTACATTCACTGGGGTTAATAGATGACAATGGATTTGGCGTAATACTTTCCAGCAAGGAATAATCCACCCAGTAGCTTTCTTAGATAGAGCGGGAAAAGAGAAACCGGAGTATTCGAGGAAGCAAATTAAATATGCCAAAATATCGGCACAGAAAAGAAAGAAAAATAGCGCTACAAATAACTAACAAGCGGAATAAATGGACCTAGCAGACGCTCAGAGATTTACTGGCAGTTTCCACTCCACGTAAAAATGAGCTTTACGTCGCATTTAACTGACATTTAACGATAAAGTAACTTTATGCTATTTACTAGATTTTATCGATAAAGACAAACTTTGCATGGTATACATTAGCATTTAATAATGATGGACTTTACATGATATTTATTATGAAATTGGATGTGTGTATAAGAAATCTATTGGTTCGAGTAAAGACACGTGGAGTCTCGTCAATTGCCTTTAAAGATCTACTGGCCAAATTTACTAACTCGGTAAACGTAAGTGAATTTTATCTGCTGTTGAAGGTAGACTGCACTGCATTTACCAGCATTTATTGCTAAATGGACTTTACCAGACATTCGCTAACATTTACCGATGGCATGGACTTTATGAAATATCTTAATTTTTTTTAAATTAGAATTAAAACAAACTGTTAATTTGGGACCTTTTTATTTAATGAAATGTTTAAATGTCGTACTTAAGGCAAAAGAGAAATTGAAATGTAAAAGATTCTGGCAATAGAATAGAAAAGAGAGGGCTGAAAGAAGAGCAATGCTATTTTACTTTTGGTACCAATAATAGTGCGATCGTAAACCACACGTGCGCCTTTTCTTGTACCAATATACTTTACTCAGCTACATTTTTTGGATATTATAAATTCAGACATATCATTCATTCTCCAAGAATTTCTTCCAGTTTACGCGTAAATTTGATTTTTCTAACTGATTGCCATCCAGGCTTTGATCGATGTATTCCTTTTATCTTGCGGAATTTTTGGCAACTTTGTCTTTAGTTTTACCAGCCCCGTTCTCTTGTTTTGTTCTCCTTTTTTTGGTTATCATTCCACAATGGGGATGCTCCGCTCGGACGAGTAATTCTTTCATTTCCTGTTAATTCCTGGAATGGTCTTCAGCTCTGATTGTTTTTCTTTTTAAAGTTTGTTACAAAAGACTTCGTAACTGACTACCCTCCTACTCTCGGTATATACCCGCTAGGTTCTCGAATGAGATTAGTTCTGTCAAACTGATCAAAGCCGTCGATGTATTTTTAGATTGGCCTTACAATTTAATGTAGGACAGCTTTCGCCTAATTGCATCATCTTTGTAGGTTTCCGTAATGTAGCGTAATTTAAATAATTAATTAAAACACTCATGCCTGAAATTTTAGGATAAGAAACAGTCGTAGCTGCCACTGTCTGTAACCATCCAAGCTCGAAGTAGCGCGCCAAACTATCTGCAAAAACGTTTCTCTTCTATTAATTCTGAGCCTCCAAACGAACACAGCTGGTGTCCCGACCACAAATTAAAGTTTCCTTTTTCTTGAATTTTCGTTTATTGTTTAAAAAAGAAAAAAAAATTTTTTTCCCCATTAAAAGTAGCAGTGGAGATTTTCTGACAACTCAGAAACAAGAGGAAGAAAAAACATAGTTAGAACGAAACACAGGTGAGGCGATGGTTTCTAGACTTAGAGCGTACCAGCCAATATATCAGCCATAACGATAAAACTGGTACATTCCTTTCTGGCCGACAGAGGGAGTTAAAATTTTGTCCTCTTTTTTCTCCGTTTACGAACGACGTTCTGCGGCTTTTTGTACGGAGAAATGTGTTCGGAAAATACTGGCCTCCGACTAATTTTGTAAACTCGGTTCTGTGTACAGACTTTACGTTGTAGCAGATTTAGATCTGGTGCAGAATAAAAGTAAGTAAAATTGAGAAAAGGAATTTGAAAAGAAAAGTGAGATAGAAGCTTTTCAGCAAGTATTTTGAGGGGATTATAAAAGAAAACCGTTAAGAACTATACATTTCAACTTCTCTCTTTTAATTTATCGAGTATCGCCGTATTCATCAACCTTCAACCTTATTCTTCCTCTGACCCTGTCTGCGGTCGGCGGCGATCTCGTCTTCTCGCCTCGTGTCTCCACCTGCTTTTCTTCCTATTGCTACTTGCGTTCGCTCTTTTTCTCCTTCAGACGTTTCTTCTCCCCACCCACCGACCTAACAACGCAAGTTGAACAAATCCTCAGCCAACCAACTCTGCCTTCGTTTAGAGACCACGGAAGGAAGTATTACGCCAAAAGAGAATCTGAAATACTGACAACAGCTGTTACGATTTCTTTTGCGGTTGGTGCGCTTCTTGGCCGATTTGTATGCAGAGCTCTCATTAGTCGCCTTCTACAAACCATCTTTGGGCTGAGATATCCCTCTTGCTGCAGTAGATTTTGCAAACCGTTTTTAAATTCTGTATTCGGATAATTACGTGTTGAGAGAGGTCTTATGCTTTCAACAATACACAGCTTGACTCGAGCATAAACAAGTAGTTGAAGACTAAGAGCTCGGTAGATTAGATTGCACACGGCAAGACGTGAAGACATTCGTGTTATTAGCTGTCTCTCCATCTCCCCTCTTTTGGACGCTTTCTTCAGGAAGGGATTAACGAAATGATCGATAAGAAACCAGTTTGTCTTGGCTGCAGAGTAATGCGATGTGAGCGGTCGGTCACTTCTCTTCAGCAAGCTTGTAATTCCTAGTTAGTTAGCACCATGAACTCATTTGGAATGCGAGCTGATCGAGCCCTATTCCGCTCCTTTATTAATAGCTGGAGGGATTTATCTGGGATTCCAAAATGTTTGATGAGCTTCTTGTTGTCTCCGTTCTTTGACACGAAGCAAAACTCGGATCTTCTACGTAGGTCAGTCAAAATAATACAGTCTGTTTCCTGCTGCCTTGAAGAAATTCTTAGAACCTCTGTGCCACTTCTACGTTTAGAGAATGTCCAGTTACTAGAGTAGTACATGAAACTTTCTCATAAAAATTAATTTAATCATATTTGCTTTTTTTGCTAATAATTCTCTATTATTATTTATATGTGTGTAAAAAGAATTAGAGATATTAGACTTTCGCAGTGAAATTCTTACGTCTGAATATTCTACAGTTTATCTAGAATCAACTCGCGTGCAAGATTGGCTAATTCTCGCCAATGCTACTCTTCTTGAAGGTAGTCTAATGTGAACTTCCCGTATTAAAAGAGAAAGGTCCAGATGCATGTGCATCATGTGCCAACAATCAGATGCCAAAAAGGATCACAAACTTTGTGAACTGTTCTTCATTCAATATTTGCGGCTAAGTGGACGGAACTTGACAAAAGGTATGTAGAGAAGTGACTGGTGGCTTGCGAAGGCATAAAACAAGGAAAAATAAGTCAGCTGGTCGTTATCAAGAAAGGTGTAATAGGTGTGATCTACGACAAAATTCTCCAGCCGATTGCAATGCCACGGCCTACCATGCCCACAGAACACTCGCAAGAAGTTACTTAGAGAACTAGTCATCATCGTCGGAACGGACCGAAGAAGCTTCCGCATCTGTAAGCTGCGCTGGTACGCAAGATAATCTGGATAGTCAAACAACTTGTCAAAAGAATGTCTGCACTGTTTACCTGTATATGCGTCACCTGGAGCCCAGAACATTATTAAAATGACTATTTACTTTGGGCGTATTATCCCCTACATAGTTAAGGGTAGTGTGACGTCAGAGCGAACCTTAGTGGCTTCCAATTTCGCGTTAATGGTCTTCTGTCTCACCAAATGTTGAGCTCGGTGAAATTCAGTCAGAGATCAAAGAAAATTCGTTCATCAAACGTTCTGAAAGTTTTGTGGCGGGGTATATTAATTTAAATGCAACGTGTTTCATCTAACAGTTGCCGAGATGGCGTGGAAACACAAGAAAACTTTTTGTATCGCCTCGCCGTGCCTGCCGTCCGGACGGTAAACGCATTTGTCTTATCCAAAGGATCGCTTTATTACTACACCCAAACACAGAAAGGCATCGACCGAGTTCTTTCATCGATGTCTCAGATGTGGCGTAATAAATGGCGCTTCGTCCAGAGAAACAGATTGACAGAGAAAAAAATAGAGAGAGAGAGAGAGAGAGAGAGAGAGAAGAGAGAGAGAGAGAGAGAGAGAGAGATGGAGTAGAGAGAGAGAAAGACAGAGAGAGAGATGAGAGAGAGAGAGGAGAGAGAGAGAGAGCGGAGAGAGAGAGAGAGAGAGGAGAGAGAGAGAGAGAGAGAGAGAGATGCTACACACAGAGAGAGGTGGTGAGAGAGAGAGAGAGAGATAGCTACACACAGAGAGAGGTGTGAGAGAGAGAGAGAGAGAGAGTACATGAGCAAAATATCTTTTCCTTCGCTTTTTTAAAATTGTAGTCTAGCTTCTTACGATCATCTCTTATCTAAGTTATAGATTGGAACCTTACGTCGACCTTTTTAATTTATATAGACGTTTTCTTGACTGTCTCTGGGCAGAAAATTCTCATACATCGATGTGCGTGCTTTAGTTTTTCGATCTGATCCTGTCTCCTGCGAGTTTCGAAGACATTCTACTGACTGATCCAATGAAAGCAAGAGCTCAAAATACGACCCCAACATACTAGTTACTTACAATCATTCCTGACATCTATGGAAGAGAATATTGATGTTTCAATGTGCTGTGACACTAGTGTCCGATCTGTGGCTTTGGGATTGCGTACAAGAGAGTCTGAGGTACTTAATAGCCCCTCATGAAATTTAAAGTGTGTACAACTAATTGATTTTCCAATAAATGTCGCATTACATTATGGATATTCTTTGTTCTTCTGCTTACACGAATATAAAGAAGTAATAGGGAGTCTATGGAAAATTAAAGGCAAATCTTGTCAATAGAACGCTCTGTACGTGGAAACTCAGCACCATGCTTTAACATTCTGGCGAGCAGCTTGTATGATTGAATACACTCCTCTTTTCTACTGGAGGCCCCTCATGTTACATCCGTACAGTACAATCTGCAAATAATCACTTTGTCTTGCCGCGCAAGCTTATTCACGAACATATTGCCTATATATACTTGTAAGAAAGAATAAATACGAATTAGATTCAATATATAAAGTTTCAAAGAGTGGACATTAAACGATTTTAATTATCTTTCATTGGTTACAGGTTTTATGTAGTTCATTAATGATTCAATTTGAAAGATACACACATATAAAAAGTTTTTGAGGAATGGATTAATGACTTACGTTCACGGGCAAAAATACAATGATTTCTTATGGAATTTAGAATTTAATCATAAACCAGAAAAACATTGCATTTAAATAACTTAAGGTTGAACGACATAAAAGAGGCCGACCGGCCTCCAGTCATTCACAGTTACAAGGCCAGAACCGCGTCTCTGATGGCCGGCGTATTTTGAAAGTGTTTTTGGACAGGCTCGAGGTAGTGGGGACCTATCGCCTCCATTTCGACAAACTATGCATTTCTTTCCTTCCCTTTTACAGGAAACCGTTAAATCGATTTTGAAACTATTTTAACCACCGCCATTCATTCCGGAGAAGTTATTGATAACGGTTTTTTGTTTAGATACGTAAAAGAAAACAACAAAAAAACAGAGAATGAAATGGATTTCTTGACGCCTCGAAAGTCACGCGGTGACGGTTTCCGCTCTCGTTCTGCGAGCCTTCTGTTCGAGATATTTGGAGATTAGCGGGGATAAGTGACGGGATTCCTTAAAAACCTTATTTATTTAATATCGTTTTTCAGTACAGTTCCTGTCACGTCTTCTTCTTCCCTACACTTACTGCGCCAAATTTTCTAGTGGCTTCCATATTTCTTCTTAAAAAGCCAAAGGATATTTGTAGTTTATTTACTATAAATTAAAAAAAACAACTAAAAATGGTGTCCCCAGTAACAAACCCACAAGAGAATTAAGCAGAGTCTATTACAGATAAACGGGCCAGCCAGTTCCCCACGAAGGTAAACAGCCATTAGATGACTTCCACTTAATAGAAGCCAAGAGCTTTAGGTAATCGGTCCAGCTTGAAATGTGAAAAATAAAGCATAACTATATAAATACACAATGTACTTAAAATTATGTATTTTTCTCAATAATGAGTGAATATAAATGCCAGCCAGAAGAAAATGGCATCAGTGGTTTGTCACGTATCGGATATAGAAATCAGTGAGGTTCTTGATGTATATAGAAAACTTGTCCGCAGTCGTCGCACAGAGAAAAGTGCTTGCAATAAAGAGACCGAAAGAAAGGCAAATGTTGACCTCGTCGTTCCACGCTTATAACTGATTTTCAAATATAAAAGAGAGTCAGAAGTTGGCAGCAAACACTGGATACAAAAATGCAGGTGATTCGTATTTTAACGCTTCAAAAATTTATTTAAAAATCACACGAATTTTAACAAGGTCAGAATGGCGCATTTCTCTCTCTCTCTCTCTCTCTCTGCACTAAACAAAGCTGGCACACGGTCTCCGCACATGTAATTTCACTAGCCTACTGGTAACTGCGCTTGGTACTACTGCCTGCTGCTCTTAGACCGAGACCATGCTCAGATACAGATGTTCATGTTGGCCAACTTTGTCAGAGTATTTCACCAGAAAATGCGCATGGTAAGCAATGCAAAGTAAATTTTCGAGTAAAGGCCTGAAAACAAAATCTCAATCAGAAATCTTAAATAAATGTAATGGCCCTTATCTTTAAAAAGTGAAAACAAGATTTGTGCAACGGAATGTTGTGTACGTAATCCTTGAACTGACTCAATCTTCCAAGATTATCAAATTTTATGCGTCATTTTTTCAAACTTTTATATAATTTGATAAATTATATAGTAAATGTGTAATTATATTAATTTTCTTCCACGACAGTAAATACGATTTCAGCTGATTTTTTGTCTCGGCTTTTAAAATGTATATATTTCTACAAATAATATTATAAGTACAGAACACGAGAATATCAAGCTATGTCAAGATTAATCATTAATTTTTACAATCAATGTTCGAAATTTTTTGGTCTAAAGAAAAACGTTTAGAAACATACATTTTCTGTTTTTAAAGATTTGACGCTTCATGTCTTGATTGCCACTAAATACACCAGAAACACTCCGAAGGTAAAGCATCCTATTTGTTTTGCGAAAAAAGCAGAAATACTCTTATATACATCCCATCATTTATGTGAAAACTTCGTTTTTTCCCTCTCCGAAAGAGGGCAGCACATGACAAGGGTTACAAATAGCGGCTGACATCGATACAGGTATCAGGGCAGGAACTGTAATTAAATATCTTACAGCTGAGGAGATTCCGCGAATTGCTGCATAACAAAGACAACATTTTACCGTGACGATGTATTGGCACCAGTGTTCTTTTGTGTCTGCGCTAAGGACAGAATGTTTAGAAAAGCAGTAGGAAACATTGCTTTCGGAATTGTCCCCTCGTTATATAGATATAGACTTTCGTGATCCCTACTGCGTTAGTAAGTTAGAGATGGTTCCAGGTAAAGCAACATCGTGCTTAGAAATTAAATGGAAGGCATTTAAGAGAAGTTAATACGCGTGGTTTTCGAATTAATGCAGAGTTCCTGCTCAAAGCGGAAAGTACGAAAGTATTTAAACATCAGAATATAAACGTTTGGTCCGCCACCCTGCTTATAATGAGGCATTTCAATCGAAATTCGTTAAATTTTAATAGATAATTAACTTTGTTGTGCGCAGGTGCCCGTCTACCAGTGTTATTAGTACATGAGTGCGTCTAAATCGGTAGGTTTATGATCACGTGGCGAATATTTTTTCGATTATCGCGTGAGTTTGAATCTGCCCCCCTTTCAACTGGAGTAGGGGGGGTATTTTGAGATCTTGCTCACAGTTTCGAGAACTTGCTTTCGGTTCCTGGGAAACGGGGCGATTTGTGCGCGACGAACCAGACTGTTTCGTTCTTCTTGTAGACAGACCAGCGACGGTCTCTTCAGACAGCTTGTACCGAATACCGTACGTACGTCCACAAGCGAATAAATTAACCCTGAACTGCTGATATAAAAAAGACGTCGAAAGAAATGAAAATACACTACTACAACACAAGCAGCTGTGCAGTTTGAGCAAGGCTTCCTCATCGTGGATGTCGTGTCGGGCGATTAAATAATTACAGAAAATGCTGGTCTTTTCTAAATAATACACAGGAAAGAAACGAGAGAAAAGAAAGGAAATGGAGAACATTAGATTTGCACGGGTATTAAATAGAAATGTTTGTTGTAATCAAGCGAAGTTAGGGTAAAACCAACCTGTATGACCCAATAGGAGCCAGTGCTCGTTGTATTGTAAAACTTTGAAACAATTACCTACGAGAGTAGATTAGCGGTAGAGGTCAACTGCCAACATCAAGAAATTTCATATCTGCGGTTCGGTTTCCAATATTTTAGCGACTATGTCGTTATTTTATGCAATCAATACTCTTTCTTAACGTTCCATAGCTGCTTGGAATTTGTTACCTAGTAACCACCATAAAATTCTGTGATAAACACGTTTATTTAGATATAGTGTGGATATGTTTTACCGTTGATTTTTTAGCGTGTACGCGAAATAACGGTGCAAGGGAGGTAATTAAAATACTTCTGATTGAATATTACATATCACACAACAGTAACATCCTTGTATAATGGAATAAATATCTAAGTAATGTTAGAAATTTCTTGACGCGTTTTTGAAATAAAGAAAATTAAATTGTAAAGTTCTAGCATTAACCGCAAAATTTAAAATAATTATTAAAAGCAAAACTTGTAAAAAGTTACAAAAACTATTTATATATACTTTGAATTATCCCTTTATCTTCTTTCGGAAAAGTTAGAAAAACAATTTTAAACTAAATAATAAATGAATAAAATCAGAGAAAAATCTTTCAAGTTCTTTAGAATCCAGAGTGAGAGCAATTATATTTTTTCAGCTATCTGCTGTTAGAAGTACTAAGGGAGACAATTAATGTTGGAAGTAGCATCAACAGTTTCATGCTAGAAAAACAACAATATAGCGAAAGAATCGTAAATTAATGAAATATATTAAAGCGCATAGTTGTTAATAATAACACTAGAATCTCTTAAATAAGGATTTCTTTCCCTCAAAAGATTAGGGAGGGAATAATTTGTAAATTCTGAATCTGTTATTATGGCTTTCTGCCTGGTAATAAATAAATTATACTTTATATTTAAATAGCATTTACGCTTTAGAGAGTGAAAAATATTCTCCTCCCAAAATTTTCAGCTTCTGTCCAATTTACCTTTTTTATTTATTTTAATTTTTTAAAAAAAATTAGCTATTTATTTGTTAGTTTGGTAATTGATATTTCGAACAATTATTTTATGCTGAAAATCTCCGACCAGGGCTCAGACTCGCTTCCACGAGTTTGGCCATGTTATCGGGCAAGGTTTTGACCGAACTGCAAATGGTTGACGTTTATCGCTATTTTAAGGTTTCTCCTTAAAAAAAAAAAAAAATTAAAAGTTGATAAACTGCCATCGACTAAACCAGAAGTAAACTGATACAACCTTTCTGGAAAGGCAGGAAAAGGATCTTTCAGTGAGACTCTGCGTCTGAGAACAGTGAAGAAAAAGCTCCTTTTTATTTGAAGGAACCACTCCATGATTAGGCTCTGGAAAGTTCTTCCTTTTCTTTTTGATATAAATAATTTCATAAAAATAAACAATGCAAATGAAAAAATGAATAATACCGGAAAATAAAACTTTAAAAATCTGTTCTTTTCTGGATAAAAATTCACACACCTTTCAGTGTAATTACAACAGCAGTTCCTGCGGAAGTAGTGATTTACAGAACTCCGGCTTCATCTGAATGGAGAGAGAGAGAGATGGGGGGGGGAGAGAGAGAGAGAGAGAGAGAGAGAGAGAGAGAGAAGAGAGAGAGAGAGAGAGAGGAGAGAGAGAGAGAGAGAGAGGAGAGAGAGGAGAGAGAGAGAGAGATGGAGAGAGAGAGAGAGAGAGAGAGAGAGAGAGAGAGAGAGAGAGATGAGAGAGAGAGAGAGAGAGAGGAGAGAGAGGAGAGAGAGAGAGCGAGAGAGACTTTTCAATTTATTTCATCAGGTTAGTGTAACACGTTTTTTTTTTCGCATAATCTATAATCTGCCAGATGCCAAAATCAGTGGTGAAACCTGGACGTTCGACATGGTTGTTCTTGACACCGGAGTTTTATGCGTTAGGGGAGATAATTATTAATTATTTTAAACTTCCCTAGACTTTTAAAGTTTTTACAAAAAAATGATTTACGTTTTTAAAGTACAACAGACCGTCAATATATCCGCATCGATCAGCGACATCAGAGGTCAGCATAAAAGAAAATACACAGTTAAAATTCTCGACACATTCATTTTATACAGTAATGAGCTTAAAAAATAATAAAGAGAGTCGTTTTTATTTCACCCTTTCACAAAGTTTGTTGGACTGTTGTGCTTTGAAAGCATCATTCTGACATTATCCCACTTCAGCACCATCCCTAAGTCGGACAAACCTTAATGAGGCAGTAGGTTGATGTAAAACTTCGTCATTATAATCCGTCATGAAGAAATTTCGTTTTGAACTGAAGCTACATTTTTGCTATTTGTCACTCCCGCTACATTGCCATTACACCTGGGCCACATCTGGTCACTTATTCACAGCTTCTGAAGGTTTTGTTTGTCTCTCTCTTTTCTTTTCCTTTTCTGGCCCTTCTCACTAAAGATGCGCAGTCATTAAGACAAATACATTCCACATTTCGTCACATTTATTAATGTTCTTTTTAGAGTAACCCACAGTAAAAAAAAAAAAGGTAGGTAAGAGTTACTTCCCTTTCATGCTCAATTGTCGAATTTCATGTTTTGGCTCATTTGTCAGAGAATCCTGAGCAGATGGAGAAGATTCGGAAGTAAGGCCAGTTTATGAGTAAGTAAGAGAATAAATATACTGAACTGCCAGTTAAGCAGAACGTTTTGAAAAATGTAAATTCTCATTAATTTATACTGTATTTACCCTGGTCTGCTTAGAGTTTCAGCTGCTAAATAATTTAAATCATCCTGCGATATTATTTTTCCTCGGGGTCGTATCCTGCGCTTGGATGTTCCAAGGGAAACAACAGCAACAATTTCTCCTAAGTCATTTCTGGTTTTGTACAGAGGACAGGTTACGTAGATCACGGTAAGTAATCTGAACCGTGCAACCTTACAACCGTATTTTAAATAAGTCGTGGTTCAAACAGGATGGTATTTGCATGGAGGCTAGCCAGTTCTTTGGCACTACCATTAGGTATAAATTCTGAGGAAAATGAATTAAAGACAAACTTTGTAAGTAGTCATTTGGATTTTTTTTACTTCTGAGACAAAATTAAGAAACCAAAAATAAAATAAAAAGTAAAAAAAAAAATATCAAATTCTCTTCTATACAGAATTGACAGGTGTAGATAAAATGGTTTACTGAGTTTTCGTTGTATTAGTTTTAGGTGCAATTAATCACTATGGAAAAAGTTGTCATGGCTCATAATGTCCTTATTAATTTGGAAACCCCCATAAATGAATGGATCTTACTGAAATTTGCATATTCATGGTGTGATTATCTTTATATATGATAGTGCACCACACTAGTTATCTGCCCACCAATCTGTCATGGCCAGAGTCATTTGCAGATTGCCGAAGACCCTGACTTTCCTTGTGGATCTGTTGTCAATGTTATAGCAATGTTCATTCAGATGAATGTCACTTTTGCACCAAATCAATCCGGTACACCTTCAACACTTACACCACAAGAACATGCCATTGCTTGCCAAGTCTGTACTAATTAAGGTTCGTTTGCTGACATCACCATGAGGCAAAAACAGCCAAAGAATGGCTTGTCATAGCCAACATGGACACAATTGTTGTGTTACAGTAGAGACTCCTTGCCAATAACAATAAACACTTCAAAATCTCCAGTCAGGAAATAACCATCAAGATTCCCAAATATTGGCAGGGTGTGCTCTTTAAAAAGTTAAAGCATAGTTTTAATCAGTGTTTTTATTTTGCCCATGATGAAGTATGATGGCAGAAATGTCATATGAAAATAATCTGGCATAATTGAAAGATAATTTGTTTGCTGAAGAATACCTCAATTTGGCCAGATAATATTGCCATTTAAAAGATGTTCCTACCATTGTACAAGCCAGTGTGTACTGAGATTTTATGTCTGACTAGAGTCAGGAAGAGAAATCAAGACATTTTAGTTCTTCCCTTGGTATCATCATAGCCCTACTTATGAATCCAATTTGAACATCTATTGGAGCTTCAGGATTGTTGTCTGATATTAACCTCTCTGCATTCTGTCATTGTGATGGAATTAAAAGAAGCTCTTGCATGGGGAATGTAGATTGGGCCATGATGCAAATTTTGTTACTTCAATTCCAGACAGTGTAGAAGCTTTGTTCTTCAAAAGGCAGCTCAACCAAATATTAGGTTGCTACAAACGTTTTGTTGGTTTTTATAATTTGTTAATTTTGGGTTCATCTTTTGCATGCTTGCTAGTTATTTTGTAGCATGTGCTTTGGCATACATTATGCAAAACCTACCTTTTTAAAAATCATAAAATGGATTTTTATTTCAAGGTTCTGAGTGAAGCATGGATAAAAAAGTTTTCCTTGCCATTTTGCTTCATGAGTTCAAACTAGGCCACAAAGTGAGTGAGGCAACTTGTAACATTAAGAAAGCATGGGTTGAGGGCACAGCAAATTTACGCATGGTACAATGGTGATTTGCAAAGTTTTGATCAGGATATGTGAGTCTTGAAGATAAGGAACATAGCAAACGACTGTCTGAAAGCGTGAATTGAAGTCAATCCAAGAAAAACAGCGAAAGAATTGCTGGAGAGCTTGATGTAAACACTGCAACTGTTTCCTGGCATCTTGATGCAATTGGCAAGATGAAACAGCTTGACAAGTGGTTGCCTCATGAGTTGAATTAATGACATCAAATCATCGATTGGAGATCTACCCTTCACTTGTCATAAGAGAGAGACAAGGCACCTAACCACATTCCAAAACCAAGCGTACACCAAAAGAAGGTCATGGTCACTGTCTGGTGGACTGCAGTTGATGTCATCCACTATAAGTTCTTGCAACCTGGTGTAACCAACACAGGTGAAAGATACTGCCGTTTAGACATTGTTCATCAGAAATTCTCCCAACAACAGCCAGCATTATTTATTTCTTGTATTTATTTTCTGTTTTTTTTTGAAACAAAGTAACATAATGTAATAGCAACTGGTAGCCAAATTATTGTGGCATGGCACTCACTGTACAAGGCAATGAAGGTACAATGCTTCTCATTGTGATACTTAGATCAGGTAAAAAAATTTATTATAAACTACATCAGTTTACTTGCTGTTAATTTGTTCCATTCATTCAGTTTTATTTTAATTTCTTTTTATAGTGTCAAACTTTGTTGATATTTAGGTTAATTTATAGTTATCTAATCTTAATTAAAGATAAATAATTTGTTACTGTCTGCCTGTTCAAGATCCTTATTTGTTATATGGAACCTTTATTAGATCTGTCAAATGCCTGAGGTCTAAATTAAAATTTTAAGGTTTTTTTATGTCTTATGCTTAAACATTCTTGGTAATGTAAGCTGCTGAACTCAATTTAGCATTTCTCTCTTAAATATGAGTTACATGACTGTACAGGGTATTCAGCTAAAAACGTGTGTAGGAGGACTGAACTTGTTGATTTTTTCCTTGATGGTTCAGTAATTTTTCCAAAAATTATTAACCTTGTTAGCTGCAGAAATGATTTACTTTTAATTTTTTAAGATTTTTGTGAATAGTTGGTTCCAGATCTCTCTCAGTAAGTGTGAAATGTAATTTAAATATTAATTTTAATTTTTCCACATTTCTTCTTTTTAATATCATTGAATATCTGAGTGTTAAACTTAATTTTCCAGTCTCTGGATTTATCTAAAATATGCTTTTATTTCAGTTTTTTTTCTTTTTTAGTATTAATCCTGCATTAGATTGAGTGCTTCTTTGACAAATTTCTGTATAATTATGTTCACTATTATTTAAATAGACCATGTTAAAGAGAAGACAAAATAAACCCTCTACTACTGGAAAGACTTCATATTATCAATTGTTTACTTTTTAAAACGTAGTGTTAGCCCTAACAGATGTGGGTAAACCTAAAGAATGGTAACAATTCAATTGATGGGAAATGACGTTCATATTAGTACATTTCTACAAGCATGTCATTGGTTGTCAGTAAAAGTTTCTACAGCTTTTTAGGGATTTAGCCAATGAGGGGCTTGGGTTTTATACACTGAAAAACAAAAATTAAACAATTTTTTACAATTTGTTTATGTTTGTTTGTCAGTCGTCATATTTAATTGCCTGAAATTAATTTATATAAGAATTTCTTATATACCATAAACCGAAGCCAGAATTATATTTCATGTCAGCGCCCAAACGTCTTATCTACTACTCTCTGAAGACAAGTTGGAAAGATTCAGTTCTACTTACTCAACCAAATTTCCATTGCTATACTAATGAGAAAACATGAGAATTTCATGGTAACAAATTTTACTGAGTGCTCAAGTGAACATCTTATTACTGGACAAAATGCCACGAGGGATTATTAAAGGAGTAACTACTTAAAAACTTGTTTTTTTTCTGCCTACTTTAATCCGTTTAAAGGCGAGAAAATGTAATTAACAATGTCATATCACTAATAAATATATTCCGGCGAAGGTAATTCCAAATTGTCTTGTACACACACTGTCTGCTTGAAGAGTAGAATGTAAAAGGCATTACTAATTATTCTAAATCAAAATATGTGATTGCTAAGTATTACTGAACCATTCTAATCATCATGTAAATGCTACAATTATTTCATGAAAAGTACTGTTAATAAGATGTAATGTGTCTAGATGATATGGCGATTCCATAACAGTAAGAGAGAGAGAGCCGAGCCAGTGATCTGCCCTCACTCAGTTTATGGTGAAAACAAACAGAAAAATCAGATATACTTTACAAATGTTTTCAGAAAAAAATTTTTTTCTTTTCTTTTGGAAGATGTCTCATAGTAGTTGGGATTATTTGACTGCTGTAATTCTTTTTATATAATTTGCATTAAAGGCATTTTACAATATTTTGGAAAATGCTATTTAAGAAACTTATTTATAGATTTTTGGATCAGGAGACTTTCCCTCCACTTTTGTCATGTTTATTATGTATGAATTTTAAAAAAAAAAATTGTATTTTTTCTGTCACTTTGATACTAACTTGAGGTTCAGGTAGACTTTCCCCTCATGTTGAACTCAGCCTAGATGATTGCACTACATGTATTGTGCCATTCTGTAACCATGGGTACCACAGGACATATTTGGTATCTCTTTTTCATACATTTTTAACCTAGAGTCAGTATCACCTAGTTATGTGGCCAATGTTGTGATGGTGATAACTCCAAAATCTTAATACAGTGAGTCAGCTTGTTTATGTATGTTATTAGACCATACTCGGTTTGTTCACACGTCCCATGAATCATTCATTCCTACCAAACAGGTTATAAATGTAGATTTTTCTACAACTACAGTATTAACTACTATTCTACTTCCAAAAATTGTACTGCAGAACCAATTTCCCTTATTCACACACACACTTATTTGATGAAAACTTTAGTTCCATATTGGTTATTATGATAGAAGTTTTTCATGATATGTTATTGACAGAAATGAGTTGGAACTCGTGGACTACTTGGGCAAATATCAACAAAACTGCTTAGGATTTGAGACCAACTTGCATCATGGTAAAATATCAGTTGCATATATAATACCACTTCTATTTGCTCTCTCAGGACTATCCTTGATGATGGCGGCAGAGCAATGATTTCCAAAATTAAAGTGTGTTAGTATATATTGGGTGGAAAGTAATCATTCAGATGTAAGGATTAAAAGAACATCCCGGTGTTTTTTTAACAAATATTTATTGTCTTCTATATTTAATTAATCTAAATATTTGAAAACTGATTTTTCTTTTGTTCTTTGATAGTAATTAGTAATTAGTGATATGCAGTGCAAGTTTTCTGAATGATAAATGCCATGGTTGTGGTTGATAAAACCTAAATTAGCGTCTTATTGCATTTGTTTTTACATGGAACTTCAAAAGTTTTGCTAAATCATAAAATCATTAAAAAAAACCCCAGAGTATTCTCTCATTTCATTGTTTTAGTTGAGGTAGATACGGACGTGAATAGTTTAGTCTTCGGTACATTAAATTGTTAGGGTTTATAGTTTGGAATTTCTCGAACAGGTATAACAGAAAACATCGCTAACATTGGCGTGGACGCAGACACCGTTTCTACTTAGCACTGCAGCGAGAAGATGTCGTTACTAGGAGACGTAAATGAATTAAAACTAAACAACAGTGTGAGTTAAGTGTACAAAAGTGACAGCCTGGTGGCTGTATCATTTGTGATGCTATGAAGGTTATAGTCTGGGAAAAAAGATTGTAAAAAGCTTTTTTTGTTTTAAAAAAAAATTTTTTTAAGTTACCTTTTCTTGAGTATTGACTGGAAACGTACGAATTTTATCGATAGCGGACCGCAATATTTGTTTATTTTAGCGATAGTCGGCAAAATCGATGCGCTCCATTCCCTTTCGGTGTTGGATGAATTATCGGCGTTTGAGATAATCTTGTTTATCCTCTGGAGGTGATGGCGGATCTTTACAAATGCATCTCGACGCGATGTTCTTGCTTCCACCGAAACGAACATGAAATATTTCTTGTACTTTGTTCGTTCGTTTGGATTTCAAGATTAATTCCAAACAGTATATAGAGTTAATAACGCGACCAGAGAGAATTAAATGGGGATTTTTGCATGTTTGTTTATTTTATACAAGTTTTATTTTCAAACGTTAAACTTCAAGAATCTCGTTATGAAACAGTTTTGGAGCACTTCCTGATCCTGATGGCTGGGTTTCCGTGATCAGCGACCGACCGCCTTAAAGAACGGAATCACCATCTCTACACGAGATTCACACCACCATACTCGTTATTTCATATTTAATACCATGTAAATACCGTGTACAGTTGGTATTTCGGTTCTTTGCGTCGGCTGGTAAAGCGAGGTTCAGTTTTTGTCTAGTGAATGTCTAAAGAAATTGCAAAACTACTCGTAAATCATTGCTTCATATATGATTTCTAAACTTTAGTTCCGTCTATATTTTATCGTCACTAAGTAAGTAAATTGAAACTAATGGTTTGTTTGTGTTTTTCTTAAAAAAAAACGAAAATTTTATCTTTATAAGACACGGGGAAAAACATTACGAAAAGCTTTTCGAATGAAATAAATCAATTACAATTAAAAACGAAGTGTATATTCAATTTTGCGTCTCATCTCTTCCCGCTTTAATTATCTCGGTTTATTTCGTATTTCGACATGTCTGATAAAGCTTCATAACAATAAATCTAATTCTTTCACAAGTGGATGGTTTTACAAGTTTGTAATTAATTGAATTTTCCACGTCAGATTAGAATACGACTTTTACTGCTGGCGTTAAAATCCCTAATTGATATGGAAGCTTTTCAAACCCAATTACTTACGGGTGTTTAACAATTTGCGAATTATTATGCCATTCATTTTCATTTTTGCCAGAAACTCGAGAAGATGGAAAAAAGTCTGCTATATATGCGTTATGAATAAATTGAACGTATTAATAATAAAAGGTAATAAATTGTACAGTGTTTAGAAAGGCAAAGAAAACAACAAAACAAACAACTTTCTAGTCGGTGCGCGACCTTAAATCCCCGGTAGATCATGACGTCATATCCGTTGGAGAAATCCGACAAGAAACAGACTCTGTTAGGAAAACAGCAGAGTTGCTAAGCGGAAAGTTCATCGCAGAAGAATGATCTTTGTTCGGGGGGAGGTACCCAAGATGGTTTCGAAATTCTCGAGTTTAAATACCGGCTAACATTGATGTGAGACACCGCAAGAAGAGAGGAAACTTAGAAAAGAGCGACAAATTCGGGACCGCGATTTAGTTTCTAACGAGTTCGGTATCTCCAGTGGCACGTTTTCTGTTTTCCACGACAATCCGTCCCTGCTCCTTCCCCATTGCTAACTGGAAACTTTCTGGTGGATTGCTGCAGCCTTATAGTTTTTAACCAGAAGTTTCGTATTTTTCTGGTTATTAGTCGAAGTGGAGTATAAGTCGAACAGGTCAATTTCCCCGTTTTCCAAGCCTCCATTCACACACAAGTCCATAGTACGATCGTACTTTTGCACAGTGATAACAATACAAAATTTCTGTCAGGGTTATAAAACAGCGGTGGTGGATAACAATAAAGCGAGAGATTTGGGCAGGAAAGAGAATGAAGGCAAAATAAAGAAGCTTCAACCCGTAAGGAACACAGTTTGATATGGTTTTTTCTAGCAGATAAAATGATGATCCATCCAGCTTTGCATCCACGGTTTGCTTTTTCAGTCTGTTGTAATGAATCCTTCGCTTTTCGACGATCGCGAACACATTTCTCACTAACGCCATACTGCCGCTCTGCTGTCGTATTGTTTTCAGCAAAATTCACCATTTCCAGTTTTAAAGCTGCAGTATATGTTTTCCTTTTCTTTATAGCAGGAATTCTCGAATAAGAGTTGATATATTTTTTTCAACTTTGGCGAATCGAAGCTTCCTTAGCGCGGATACTTGTGCCTCCCTAAACACCAAATAAGAGGGAGGTAAATGAATCTGAATCAGCATGCACTCACACACGCACGTCTAATCATACATACATTTTCTCATGGTACTTAGGGGTCCAGTGTTCCCGGTATCATGATTTCATCCATATATATAAGTCGGAGTGCGGGAATAAGTGTCGATTTATACGCCGAAAAATAGGTAACCATTTTACTACTAACGATTTCTGTCATTAATTCTCTGTTGTGAGCAAACTTTATCCTCTTCTCGCCAAAGCGGTTCTGTTTGTGCCTGTTCATTCTTTTCAAACTTGTTTTGTCTAATCAAATAAAAACAAATCCTTGCTCAATGCTCTGCAAAAGGATATTTCTGTTGACAGGAAAGTACGCTTTCCTTCTGCGCTCTTTTCTCGTTGACGCAATCGTCAAGGAAGAAATGTGTAAATTCTGACTTCCTGGGAACAAATTCTTGCTCACTCCACCCCTATTTCCGGTTTTGCATGCTTGCTTCTAGCTAGTGCTAATTGTGTTTAAACAAATCTGAGAGTCGAATCTAGTACTTTTCCGATGCTGTGGAGAGTCACACGAACCAAGCAATTGAGAAGAAGAATAAATACCGATGCTGCTTACAAAGGATTGATGAACATTTTCAGGTTTAGCCGAGTTAATACGAGAGAGCAGAAAGCTTTCATGACCTATATAAGCCCTACCTTTCCAAGGAAAGAGAAATACTTATCAATACAATTTATTAAATTCATGTTCGTACAGTACTGTTATTTTGGCTATTTTAAAGCAGTGCGTGCTACTAATGTACGAATCTGTTAATAGTGTTTTTTCTTTCTTCCTCTAACATTTAGCCCAGCTCAAAATTTATCCAGTTTGTAATTACGTTGCCTACCACTTTAACTGTAGGTAATCGAAGTAATAAATGACATTTTTCACGCTCTTAGAATCTCTAATTATTTTGTAAAACATCTACAATAGTACGTCTAGTACACAAATTAGGTGAGTCTAATATCCTGGATACTATAAATGCGAAAAATGAAGGTATTCTATGGAATCTATGAATATCTCCGAAAGAATCTGGAACGAACTACTATTAATGTATCAAGATCTTTTCAGGATCATCATTTAGATCTTTATTTATCTTTAATGGCTGGCATTGACAATATTACGTGTTTATTTTACAGGTAAGTCGCTTAAAGATGGTCTTGTTTCTTTGTCAACAATTGATGATTAATTTTAGTTTATGAACAAACTGAGGATTAAACTTGGTTGCTTTGATTTCTTGCTCTCATAAATATTTTGAAATGTCATTTTAGTTTTTAATTTTTCGTCCTAACGACTGTGTTAAGATTTCTTAAGTAAAACCAATGGACTGGCACGTATTAGTGGGCGTGATTCCTGTGTTTCGTGTGTGCCCTGTGGCAAAGAGAGAGAGATGGGAGTAATAATGCGAAAAGCTCATCAACGTCTCTCTCCTGCTGGAGTATCGTTCTGAAGGTTTTTCGTGTAGAATTAGCATAAGAAGAAACGCAAAATAGCGTAAAATCAAGAAGAAATTGCCCATGACACATCCCCTGCTTAGTAATTATGTTTCCCCCCCCCCAACAAATCGTGTAGTCGTAATAGTCTTAGAGAGCTGATTCAAATTGCTCTGCTGGATATTTTAGATGTCTCTGTTAGGAAAGTAGAGCAGTTTTTACTTGCACCGATTGAATTTAGTTCGTAGCTATAATAAGAGAGTACCGCTTTTGGCGCTCTCGCCCTTTCTTGATTTTATTATTATTAGCTATGTTTGCCCAGTATCCATGGTCAAAGTACCGCCGGCACTTGCTCAGGTGTGTGACGACGTAGCGGGTTAGTAAAGTAAGCCGGCCTACCTTTCCTCCCACGTGTGCGCCGGCGAAACTTACCCTTTAATTAGCTATGAAATAAACAGGCTCTTTTGTTTGTTTACTTCCTTTACTTTATCTCTACTTCTAAAGTTTACGTGGGCCTTTCCTTTGTCTCTTTTATTCTACTTGTGGTAATTATAAAATTCTGCAAAGTTCCGATGGACAGGAAATAGTTACCTTTAATCACTGCCTTGGAGAACGACGTGCGGGGTACATTCTAGGTAATTCGTTCAGTTCTTCAAGCCATTAAAATTGGACTGAAGGTGACTTAGTCCGACCGGCATCTGGCGGAAGTTTCCTAAAACGCCACTTCTCTGAGTTCATCGTGGTACTTTTCGGCATCAAGAGGCTCGAGACAGGTAAAATTCGTAAAACCCAAACAAAACAAACAAAAAAAAACGGGAGATGCTTCATATACTCAACAACGGAATCTCTTCTACCCGTTCGCTTTACTTTATATTATTTTTTAACATGAATAACAAGGAAACAGAGAAAGTGCACACACAAACACAGACACAGACAGAGAGAGAGGTAATCGGAATGTATCACCTGCCATCATTAGATCTGACCCTGTAATGCACCTGAACTATGTTGTAGGTATAAAAGCGATCAGTATGTTTAATAAAGCGCTGGTCAAACGCCGTGTTTTGTTTAAACATTACAGTGGGTGATTGGAAAGTCTGTAATAAAATCGAGAGGAAGGGAGATAATTCGGCGAGTCGCGACAGGACTTATTTTATCCCGGATTAAGATTGAAAGTGATTTCGAGTTACAGGAGAAAAATGTCTTTTCCAGGTGTCAGTTTTCATGTGAATGGCGTGGTGAACACGACGCCCCGCTTAATAGAGGGAGAGATGCGTTTTAGATGTTTACAGAATTTTTATTTGCTGCAATTCCCACTTGTGGTAAATAAAAAGCGCGTGCTGTGGATATTCACCTCTCGCCCGGGGACGAGCCGGCTGGCCATGTCGCCGTCAGGTGGGATGCCATTAAACCGTCAAGCAAACGTCGTTCGATGAATAACGAATTCCGCTTAATCTGACAATTTACGCAGATTCGTAGTTAAATAAAATTCTAGATCGCAACTTGAACTTTAGGCATTAGATGTTAATTGTTTGAACCCATAAAGATTGGTAAAAGTGAATAAATTTCGTTTTTTCTTTTTTATATAAAAAAGGAGACTCAATCACATTAGTCAGGGCCGTCTCAGGCTGAGATGTGCGCTGCAGTGCTGGAATTCCGTACAACATCCTACATTATTTAAAAGAAAACACTGCTCCAAACCTTCAGTGGAACTCTCGCTGTAGACTCGCTTGTAATCAGCATCTGTACGCTGGAGGGCATAATTATAGACTCACCGAAAATCAGCTTATCAAGCATAAAGGAGGATGTGTGGGTGGACAGGGTTTTGTGTGAATATCGTTCGAAAATTAATTTTTTTACGACGTATATTTTTTATGTGCTTACAAGTTGATCGTTGTATATATTGAAGTTTTATTGGCAATTCCTCCACTATTCCACACCGTTTTGCTTTACTGCTTTGTTTGCCCGGATCAGGCTGCTGGAGTGACAGGGATGCTGTTGCAACGACTGTGGTAGAAATGTCGTCGACAAAAGAAAGAAGAGAGGAATAAACTAATTTCTTGTGAACGAAGTTTGGAATCGTTGATGCCGACCGTGTGAAAACCGATTTGACTATCAGGTGTTCTGCGCCTCGCCGGTTACCTGGATGGTGAAGGTGAATAGATGTCCAGCTTTAAGGGTAGCGTTATGTTTGCAGTGCGGTTGGCGAGAGCATCAATAGCGGGCCCATTGCGTTGTGAACTGATCGCGAAACTGAAGACTATCGCGGCTCGAGCATAGATGAGACTACGGTAGACACCTTTCGATGGTGGGACCTGCGGGCAGAAGAAACAGATATAGAAAATGATAGGCGGCGATTGGGTAAGAATGCTAGGGCAAACCTTAACGGCGCATGGAGAGTGGATTTGGAACATCTCGACTAATGAATAAGAAGTTTAATTACGCGAGATTTAGTGGCCTTATCCGTCCTCACCCTCGGAGCACTTGTTTCTACTTCCGATAGAAAGGTGAGACCATCTTCAGTGGTGCCATTCTGTCAGCAGATTCACGGTACAGAGATTCGACATCTTTGATTCACTTGTCACCAGATGCTAACTTCTTCCAGTGGACTGGAAGTAGTCGACAATACACGTCCCTGCGTCACTACCGTTAGTTCTATCTGTTTTAGAGAGGCGCGTGGTGGCCTATAAGCTATCAGTTACGGTTCACTACATATTCAGCCTCTATCTTTGCTTGGATAGCTATGATTGGCTGAGAATGCACTATCCTTAGTTCGACGTTGATTATCTAAAATTCGGCTTGGACATAAAATATCAGGTAGATAAGTAATTTGTTTTTTATTTAAATTAATAAAATCATTTAAATAACTAAGTTATTTTAACACTTAAAAATAGTAAAAAATTTTAAACTAAAACGTTATCTTTCTGAATATTAAAATAAAATTGGTTTCCTTGAGTCAAAGGATCGCATCCCATACTTAAAAGTCGCCCCCTTTCTCTAAATATAACCTTTCACGCTATAATAAATAACAAAAGGGGCTTATTCTTTTTTTTATATATAAACGTGTGTGTGTGTGATTTAAATAGGAATGTATGCAACAAATTTTGGACTTGATACTTTATATATTATTATACTGAAACAATGTAATCTGCCGACATACCGGCACTATTCTACTTTATTTGGTTCAGTTTTGTTTTACTTGTACATTACTCCTGCGACTTCACTATGTCGTTTGGTGATATAATTATGCTGCTTAAAGGTGGAAAAAATTTACAACCTTCCGATACCATTTTATTGCCAATTTTGTAAGCTAATTGAAGAATCGATTCTTGCGATGGGCAAGAGGCACACGTGATATTTTTGTTAATATGCGCTGAAACTTAATTATTTTTTTTTTCTTATTTGTCCGCTATTTTCCTCTTTCAACAGACAGCAGAAAATGAACAAAAAATGTCGACGGCATCCACGTTGTTTGCTATCCGGGCGCACCTGACGAACAGTTTGGACCCTTGTAAGCTGAGTCGATTGGATTCAGGGGAAAACGTGGCGTTGATCGTTTGTAGTTTGATGGCGTTTAGTGAAAGGTCATATGAACAAGACATCTCTGGATAAGCACGCCCTGTGAAAATGCGATGTAATATTATAATACAAACCCCTGAAACTACTGGAAGCATAACCATAGCTAAGAATTATCTAAAAATGAAATATTCATCTGAATTTTGACAATTTGTTTCTGTGCTTTTGAAGCGCACTACATTATGGACTCTCCCATCTTTCACTAATTGGAGTTTCTCTTTTTGTATTTCTGATTATACGTCTTGTCCCTGCACCATCTTTGATTTTCCTTGGAAACAATCTTTGTAATCTATAATTAAGTCTTCCTGCCATTAGGATGCAACCGTCTGCGATGTATAAACAATTTTTTTTTAAAATCCAGTAATTTTGAACGGCGCATAGTGCATCCCAATCGACTAAAAGAAAATTTAGAATATAAGAAAGAACGCGCCGGTCTCTAAACGATGTGGTATAGACTAGTACATTTAAGGAGCTGGTTTTCAGGTGTCTTATTCGCGCACAGCGTGGTAGCTGAACAATTCACAAAGTAGACAATTATGAAGCGGATTTCCACTGTAGTTATGCCCCATATGTTTCTGGAAGACTCCATTAACGAAAACTGCATCAGTATTATGCTGCTCAATCAGGGTTACCGTGAAGGATATGGCTTTACTTTTGTTTTTGCTACTGTAAAATAATAGCAAATTTTTAGTGAAGCGTCAAGATTTAGAGGGAAACTCGTATTGATAAAATCTACTTTGATTATATAATATTAAAAAAAAACTTAGTGAAAGTTGTTTGATATTTTTACTTTCTCATCTAATTATGAATTTGAAAACAGGATTTGGTGGGCCATATATTATGTAAAGGAAAACGTTTGCATGTTTATATTTGATTAAAATATTAGGAATTCACAGAAAATAAATGGACTTTTTACACTCCAAATATAGCATTCTTATGTAAAGTTTATTTCATTCATTCTTCCATCCATTGTCGTCGTCAAAATGGTTTCTTACCTTTTAGAATTGGACGAATTTTTTTTAAAAAATCGTTATTATTTTACGTTTTACTGTTACGTTACCATAATGACACGAATGTCTGAAGGAGTTTGTATCGAGCTTTCTTATTGGTTGATGTCCGATTTTTGTGGCGAATAATAAGATGGATAACACTGGCCATTGCTGCTCCCATGCCAAATTCAGTCAGTCTGAAAAACACAAAAGCAATGGGTAAGTTTTCGTTTTTCATTTAATGTCTATACGCTTCTTTCTTTAATTGGCGAAGTCTTGAAAAAGAAAAGTTTGAGACTATTCACTGCGTTAATTTCAGAGGTTTTAATAACTAAATTGAGATTTCCTCTATCTTATGAATTATCAATTTAAAATACTTTCATAATCTTTTGTTAAAGATAAATGATGTAGAAATTCGATTATTTGAACATCAAAATAGTATGTTTTTATGCCAAATATTAGTTATTAAACTCATCGATATACGCCCTCTGATAAGTGCGCTACCCCAAAAGTTTGAAATCTCGTTAACTATAATAGCTCTGGAGGAGTAGAGCGAAGAAAAATGAAACAAAAGAGTAAAATCTTTTGGCATTGTTTTGTAACCTTTGACTACTGTTAAGTAATATGCTTGATTCTACACATGACATAATTCACGTTGACAGTTCTGCTGCTGTCATCGACAAATCGATTGTCAATCTACCCAAATCTGTCGTGCCCTCTAACGCCATAGTCGAAAGACGGCTCGTGGATGCCGGTTACTGCCATGGGTAAGTGGCAGATTAAATGGTGGTCATTCTAAGGTAACATTTTTATAAAATCTGCTATATTGAACATAACCCTTTACAAATCACTGACGTGGGCGGTTAGAATTTTGTCATACTTTTCCATCGGCATCGTATTATAATTAATATTTCTTGGAATGTGGTGCGTATTTAAGTATCAGATTGCATTACGTTTATAAATGTTGTAATTCGTTGTGTAAAGATATTGGTTTATATTGCACAATATAATTATAGATTTTAATAATTCATAATGCATTGATATGTGAAACATTATGTTCAGGTTTTAATTTCATTGTTTAATATTTAGAGATTCTCATGCATTATTTACAAAGATTTTCAATCTATTTTGTAGGAACGGTATTTTTATTACATATTCTCTCTCTCTCTCTCTCTCTCACGCACTCACGCGCATGCGCGAAAAACGCCAATTACAATGTAAAGTTACATTGTGGAACAAAGATGAATATCCGCATTTTTTATTTGGATTGATGAAACTGGTTTTCTTTCTATTTACATTTCATTTATGAATTTATATAATAGTTAACCGATAAAAATATACAAGAAACCAAACAGTTCAAATCTATTAATAAATATTGGTTTATACTTAGTTTTCCAAACTAAAATTTGTTAAACGTTTTAATGCCCAAAACAAATAATAGAATTTGTACACTATATTTATCTCTCAATTTGATTATACTGATAATTATTCTTCTAAAAACTTCACTCGTATTCTTCAATCTTGCTGTAATAGTTCAGCTACTTCTCTAAGGTGATGGGAGATGCACGAACTAACCTTTTTACTTTCTGTAAAAATGAATTTAGTTTAGTAAATTGAATACGTGTGGTTCTGCGGTTGGTATTGGCATCTTGAATGGTTCACTGGCATGAAACCTGACTGTAATCCGCCTCGAAGTTCTTTGACAATTATGTTTGAAAATCCCTCTGAATGAAGATATACAGATTAGAGTGTTATATTTGTTTTTAATTGTGATTAAAGCCAAACGGTGATTTTCTATGAGTGAGGAATTTTCGGCGATTAATAGAGTTCGCGAGGCACAAAATAATTACAGTTCAATTGAAAACTGTATGCAGCGAAACAATTATCACTTCAAGCACCTGCATTCTCTTACATTAGATAAAAAAATCGACTTTAACGAGTGAGAAAAGGAGACAGACTGGTCTTGTTTTCTTTCGTATTTAACGCCATGTAAATACCACGTAAAGAATAAGTTGTAGTCCTTGATTACAGACGAAGAAAATATTAATTTTCGTGCAGTTTTATTGAATTTTAATGAAAATGTAAGCATTTGTGTGTATAATTGGTATTTTTTCGTTCGGACTACACGTCTAGTTCATGACCTTAGGATATCTGCTTCTCAAATGGTTTTAGTTCCTATTTATAATAGGAATGTAAGGAATTTTTCCTTTATTTTTGATCATTAACGTGGATACTAAAATTAAATAAACCTACTATTACGTTAAAATTGATTTTGTGTAAGCACGAGATAAATACGATAAGTAGGTTCAATACGTAATCGTCAGCAGCTTATTGTAAAGCGTTCAATAATATTTTAAAATTTGAAAAACAAACAAGATCAAGATCTATTTTAAAAAATCTAAATCAAATGTTATAAACAAATAAAAAGAAGAAAGTTACTGAAGTTTACCACCAATGTGACGACCATCTATATTTTTTGTATTTTTTCGACAAGACGAAGATTGTTGAAAAAATTAAAAGTAGAACATAAGCACCTTACTTTTTTTCTTCCTGGTGGCTTCCCTTGACTATAACTGAGATGAAACAGACTGGATCCAACTCAATTCTTTTAGGTTTTCGTCTGAATAGGTAGATAATTGACTATTTACGGTTGTTTTTATCTTGAGAGAGAGTGAGATAGAGATGGCGCCAGTACAGAGAGAGATGACGTCAGCACACAGAGATAGATATGACGTCAGTACAGAGAGATATGACGTCAGTACAGAGAGAGATATGACGTCAGCACAGAGAGAGATAAGTTAAAGTCTCTTGAGAACGAAAGATTTGGAAAATGACTGAGAGCTAAGTAAGCACCAAAGAAACCTATCCACAATATAGAAAAAAGCTGTAGGGACTGTTTCCACACAAGGAAATTGTCATATTGGGAAAAAGCTTACTGGCGATTACTTAAAAGAATTTAAAAAATGAATAGTGAATAATGAAGAAAAGGCTGCAAAAAATAATATGATGTCAGTTGCCATTAGAATTATCCATCGTAGTGGGAATAGAAAGAAAAAGTCGAGTCCTCACAGAAGACCATTTTGCCGAGAGGAACTGAATTGAAAAAGTAGACGTTGAAACTGGGTATTAACACCAAGAATATGAACGATATGACCTACCGGTAGGTACCAACCTCAGTGGTAATTATCTATTAATGACAGAAGGGGGGAAATAACACTATTGGATGGAAGAGTAAAAGTTTTGAATTCTAAAACTGAAGAACACCAACAGAATGAGACTTGAAATCAAAACTGCATTTTCATTTAAACACGACATACTGAAATAGTAGTCAGAATAAAACTAATAAACAAACAAAAAAATTTTTAAGTGTATTTACTTTAAGTGTTTACTTTATAAACGATAAAAAAAATGTAAGCAAAGTAAAACGATTTAATGTAAACCTAAAAATATCACTGACTGGGAGTCGATCGAGATCTTTTATCGATTCTTTGTCTGGTAGCATGTTTGTATTACTTTACGAGAATTGTCAGATGAGAATTACTGGTGGTTAAATATCGGCTTTATTAACTCGCATTTGTAAACTTTGTAGATAGGATCGATTTTGAAACTCATCTGAACTATCGATCCATTTCGGTATGGTAAACCGACGATGATGTAATGACGATAGGAATTCATACAGTTGCAGCTGTTCATCCCCCTCAGACTTGGAAGCAGGTTAAGAACAATCTCGAAATAGACGTTATTGAATACTATGAACGCTCGCACGTCTTTTTTTTTCGTTCTTCCTGTCGTCGCACTGACGAAAGACTTATTTGATGGAAGATATTTATTCTCACGTGACATTGACGGTAAACACATTAATCATATCACTTTACCATTACTAACAGAACAGGTTTTTTTTTTTAAATTATTATCATCATCATCATCATCATCATCATCATCATCATCATCATCATCATCATTATTATTATTATCAGTAGTAGTAGTAGTAGTAGTAATAGATTCCGCTAAATGAGACATGGCTACTCGCATGGTATTATTATTCTCGTTATTAGTATAAAGGCATTGTTTGCTTCTCCGATACACAAGTTTATCTCGCACTATTTTGATGATTGTTGAGTTTTAGATGAGAAGAATATGAAATTAAAACATTAAAATCTAATATATATGCATAAGAAGTGATCAGGGAAACGAATACTGCTGGTAGGCGATGCTTGTTCGAGTTTTTTTCTCCAGTTTGTTTTTTGCGAAGTAATCGGATGAATTATTTCTAGTGGATGGTCACTCGTGAAGAGATAAGTGGCCTTTATTTGATTTCTCAAGGGCGATGGGAAATGAAAGTCGAATCTCCGGTTTCGCCTCGAGTGGGTAAAAATTGGTCTCGTGGAGGTTCTCTGGTGAAGTAAGCTCTCAAACGACCAGTAGATCCGTCTTCGCTTTGTCTCACTGGCTGCACATCTCTCCATTCGCCGACAGCTGTAGATAATAGATCCTGTAGGAACTACATTACACTGGCTCGGGATAAACTATATCAATTTATTCATTCATTCTCTTTCCCTTAACAATATTCAGACGTTGTCATTTAAAAGGAGCTATCATTGAGCAACAGAAGGGGGAGAAACTTGCAAGAATAAACGTCTCATTTTCTAGACGAGAAAGACGCTTGCGGAGATTAGCATCTATAGTCTTCTTGCTGGCTGTCCGTTTTATTTCCTGTGTATGCGGAAGTACGGTTTTTAATAAGCTGATTGCCTGAAGGCATTTCCGCTGTAAACATCTTTCTCTTTCCATGCATTTTAAACACTTTCAATCGAAGGTAGGAATAAGGATAAAGAAAAGCATCATGACGCATGTGATTAAAGGCAACTTTGAGAATGCTGTTACTGAAGACTTAGATGCTTGCTGGTTACCAAGGAACTTCACTGATTCGCTCATTAACTCTTCCATTAACTGAATCCTCCCAGTTAAGGGAGACGGGTAGATATGAATGATTCCCGCATACAAGGACGAGAAAAGCGGGAATTTCTTGGAGGTAAGTAGGTAGAGAATGGTATGCTAAATCTCGTATGTTGAGAAGAACAAAAGAAACGATTCTGCAGGCCAGTCTTTGACGCGGGAACCTTTTTTACGCAGGCAAAATAAACGATTGTTTCTCGGAAGAAACAAATCTGTACTGCACCTTCTGGAGGTTATATTAAGTTTATTCAAGCGAACCTGCCCTTATAATCGTACTCTTCCGTCCGACTATTAGCGTTGTGCGTTTGAGCTCATCACTGCAAGACGGGGTGGTTGTGGTCTAGTTCCTCATGTGGGTGTCACGATGGTTAACTGTGACAGATTTTACTTGTAAGGCTTTAGTTAGTTACTCTGAAGTGTTAGGGTGGAGATAATAAACAGATGTCACAAGACGTATACTCTGGTTTCGGGTTGGGACATTACATGCACTCAGTCGGATAGCGATCTTTATATTCCCTCCAGTTTGAAATCAACCAGACAGCTTATGGTCGATTCGTTAACGTCCAAAGTGGGCTTTCAGAAAATCTTAATTTTAGCGTTAAATGACCCGGGAATTTTGTCAACGCTGGAAGAATCGTAGCAAATCTTTCTACCTATCTTGACGTTTGATGCCATCAAGTATTTATCATTTGCATGTGCTAGACACTAGTAGCGGAAGGCATTCTTTTGTGAAAATTTGTCCATGGGTCTCGCATGCGAAGGATATTACTGGTAAAGTAGAAAGGCAACGGTTGGTCGGTATCATTGAAATAAACATTGAAAATACTGTTTCTGGGTAACCTTTTCGAAGGATATTTTATTTTAGACGTTAAATCTCAGAGAAATCTTGCTTATTATAGCGTTTTGAGTATAATTTTGTTTCCGAGAAAACTTTTCTAAAATCTCTTTCATAAAGTTCCGTATACAGCAGGTGAAAGTTAATTGTCCCCTTTTTCTTTTTAAAATTCATTGTGCTATATTCGTACTGATTTTCAACCGAAAAATCGCCGCTGCTTTGCTTAACTTAAAATATAAAATCAGACAGAGCGTAAATCGCGCGTGTGTGTGTGTGTGTATGTGTGAGAGAGAGAGAGAGAGAGAGAGGGAGACGCTGACGCAGTGGTCCCAAACTGTTGTTTTTGTACCCCTTGGAGGTTTAATAAATGTTTCAAGGGGTTCTCGAGGAAAATTTCGTACTAGTGAGAGCAAAAGAATTTGCGCGCCAAATTTATAAATTTTTGGAAAATGACAATTGGCTCTTTTCTCAGGAAGTATGGAGGAATTGGCAGACATTGCAGACACAGTTGATTTGACATATGCATAAATAAATTATTAAATAATTAAATAATTATAGAAGCGAAACCCTAATAAAAGCAACAACGGCACAACTAAGTTACTTAGTTTTATTCGCGTTATTCAGAGACAGCTGTCAGTCTGGCGCGACCAAACGAGCGAATTGACTCGATAACAGACCCATTTCCGAACTAGACCTGGGAACTGACTGACTCCAGTAGTTCCGGATTTCCAAGAGCTACGCCGATCGAAGCAAACGCATCCATTACTTCCAGTTTAACGACAAGTTCAGGGTTAATCTAAGTGATGCGAGTTATGAAAGTAAAGCCGGTGTTTCCATAATGTAATAGGATTAATAAAGTAATAATAAAAAGTGTGTATGTAATAAGTAAGGTCTCCACGTTTATAATTTATACTCAGGTACGGGAGATTATTCTCCGAAAATATTTTGTTTTAGGATGAGGAGGAGTTGCGAGATTTGGCATTTTCATGAAAGGGGTCTGCGGAATGTCAAAGTGCGGAAATCACTGGTATAAGGTATTCGACTATATCTGGAATATTCTGAATAATTGTTGAGGTGTATAAATTTAATATGACATTAAGATCAGGAAGCTTTTACCATGAAGTCAGTTTCACTATCCAGAATAATTAAAATTCGTCTGCCTAATTTAGTTTAATTTATGCTTGAAGGATCTAATTGTAACCAACTCTCTTATCAAGAGAGTTTAAATTTTATTTCACGTTGCATTGTTGTTGTTGTTAGATAAAAGAATATAGCAGAACGTTTCTCCACACGCATCCAAAAGTTTGTACCACTCGTTAATAAAAACTGAAGGGAAATTTTTAGTTTTAGTTATGGATCATCTAGAAATCGCCATTTTCATTTCTTTCCAATGTGGCCCTTGTATATAAATAGATACGTTAGAGCTGAACTGAACTACTGAATAATAATCCATTGATTCTCTCCCTTGTCGAATTAGAGCGCGGAAGATATCCGGTTTTGGTCCAAGCATGTGGGACTTTTGTCATGCTTTTTTTTTTCGGTAAGTTGCACCATCAGTTAAGACCACAAAACTGTTTATGCGCGTTCTTAACCATTTTCAGAGTACGACCGCATACTTATGGCTAGTGAGTATTGACCCAGACAGAGTAAGCCCGTAAATATACTTTTCTGTTCGAATTTCCGGGGTCGATGGTTTGTCTCTCTTCTCTGCCAGCTTCTTGACCCTGAAGAACCTGGTTTCTCTCACTATTTGACCTGCTTGTGCACAGACGCAATGCATCTCAGTTAGTTGACCATGTGGTTTTTGCATACTAAACAAAACTATTATGGCCTTCGGTGGGTTATTAATACGTAGATTGTATATGTTTACTGTTTTACCTCTCAAATTGAGACGAAGGCCATTATTTGCTTCATTTATCCTTGCTTGTATTCATTCACTATTCAAATGATTATACGAGGTTTGTCGAAAAAGTATCCGACTTTATTTTTCCCGTGGGAAGTAATGATGTTAGGGAGGCAAAAGTGTGCATAGTGGAGCCGCATGCCTTCATGCGCATGCGTGGTTTTTGGCGGGCTTGCTGGATGCGTCAGTCGCTGTCAGGCAGCCAGTGTGGGAGGTGATGTACTACTTACTCGTCGCATTTTCATTTCGCCTGTGATGACGGAACGTGTGGAGTAACGATCTTGCATCAAGTTTTGCCAAAAGTTTGGAGATACACAAGCGGAAACAATTCGCAAAATTCAACAGGCTTTTGGTGACGATGCCATGGGTGTTACCCAAATAAAAGAATGGTACAAGAGGTTCAAATATGGCCGCACATCTGTGGAGAGTGACCAGCGTTCCGGAAGGCCGTCAACAAGCCGCAATGCAGTTGTTATCGAGAAAGTGCCGACCTTGATAATGGAGGATCGTCGTCTGACCGTGCGGGAAATTGGTGACGAGGTTGGGATCAGTAAAGATTCTGCACATGCAATTTTAAAGGAGGATTTGGGCTCGCGCAGAATGGCAGCGAAATTTGTGTCCAAGCTACTTTCTCAGAAACAACAACAACTTCGTCTTGAGGTTGCGCAGGACCTGCTGGATACTGCCAACAGGGATCCTGAGTTCCAGAATACCGTGATAACTGGAGATGAGAGCGAGTGTACGGGTACGACCTGGTAACCAAAGCTCAGTCATCACAGTGGAAGCACCCAACGTCGCCAGGGTCCGGAGAAAAATCAAGATGATGCTGACTGTTTTCTTCGACTACCGAGACGTTGTACATCACGAATACGCACCAGAAGGACAAACAGTTACAAAGGAGTACTATCAGGAAGTCCTTCGACATCTTCGTGATGCAGTTCGGCACAAAAGACCGGATCTGTGGGCCTCGCAAAACTGGCAGCTGCATCATGACAACGCCCCGGCTCATTCGTCGCAGCTGATCCAAGGTTTCTTGGCAAGAAAGGCATCTCGCTCATTCGCCAGGCTCCCTACTCTCCAGACATGGCTCCTTCTGACTTCTGGTTGTTCCCAAAAATAAAGATGCCACTGAAAGGCTCCCGCTTTGAGAGACGAGATGACATCATGCGGAATGCGACGGCGGAGCTGAGAGCCATTCCGGAAGAAGCATTCCAGACGTGCTTCGAACAGTGGAAGGATCGCTGGGCTAAGTGTGTGGAGGCACAAGGGGTCTACTTCGAAGCGGATTAGCAATTGAATCCCACCAAGTACGTAATTTTTTTCCCAGCCTAAGGGCGGATGCGTTTTCGACAGACCTCGTATTTCAAAATTAAATTTGCAGTTTTATTTACATTACTACCTTACGCCATTTATAAAACACTGTTTTCGACATCTGGTATCAACGATCTTTATGCCCGCCAGGGATACTTTATAGTATGAAAACTTTCATCAAGAAGGTTTAAGAACAAAAATAACAATTTATTTAAATTATGGAGTTACAGTAGTTTAATGTTATTGATTTAAGCATTATCTATGTAGAGGTATTGACGATACTTGACATTCTTTAATATGGTATAGTGCAAGAATTTTATTTTTTACAACTACTTTTGTCATCTTATTGAAAAATTTTAGCGGCAGAAAAATTTGACGGTACCTGGTTGCTCATTTATAAGCAGTTATTTTTGTAAAGATGGTATCGAAATCTTACGAATAAAGTGCGAAATTAGGGCTCAGTGCCGAGTTTCATTTAAAGTTTTTCGAGTTTAAAGAGAAAGTGATCTTTCGTGATACTCTCAGTAAAATTAATATGTAGCTTATTTGTGATTATCCAGAATGTATTACGCAATAAATCAACGGGTCAATTATTTACACTGCTTCGATCGTCGATCGGAAAGGATCACTAAAAGGATAACAAATTCGGTGAGTAAAAAGTCCTTTAGCCATATGTAGATATTTTAATACTTTCTTTATCGATTTTTTTATGGTAATTAGTTGTCCTGTCTCATTTCTAAAGTCAGAAAGCTGAAAGCAAAGAAACGAAATGAATCGCATCAAAAGCGCCCAACCAGAAAGAAAGCAGTCTACTATTCTATTCACTGATTCGTAACAAAACGGGTTAGTATTAATAGTTTACAAAGCAAGAGAGAATGCATACGCAAGACTATTGTTTTACATGTTCAGCTTCCACTGAACTAAAGGCAAAAATGGAAGATTTATTACAGCAAAGATGGATAATTGAATCGTACTCGAAGACAGTATTTAGACTTATCTAAGACGGTCGAATGGACTTGACATATAGAGGATGTCGAGCCAGTGAACCATCATGTTTTAGTAAACTTTCATTCAGAAGGGATTTTACAAATAAACAGCAAATAAAAAATTTTCTGCTCAAATTTGGATGATCGCATATTCATTAGATCTCCCTGCACATACAAAACAGACGAGGTCAGAGAGATTATTCTGAATTATGAATTAAAGTTTTGAATACATTGTCAAAACGGACTTTTACTGAACCTAAGAAAGAAAATCTCCATGTGTTGAAAGGGAATAACTGAAATACTGCAACTCATTTGGAATTTTTATAAATGTATATTAATTAATACTCTGTTTTTATATAGTTGTGAACCATATTAAATTAGAAGTTTAAATATGCTAACATTTGGAAAGAAATTACAACCGCAGCTTTCCCCCCTCAATACATTTAATGAAACTTAGAGAAATATCTGTTCATCAAGGTGTCATGACATTAAGGATCCTTTAAATATATATAGATGATATAAGGTGATTACATTAAAAAGTTGATTTTTCTCGGTGGGGTAAGCAATGAGTAAGATTTCAATGTTCTGTAATTTATTACTACATTTATATTTTTACAAAGAATATTCCTTTGTAAAAATTTGTAAAGTTTCATGTAGTAGAACAACAACATTTTAGATTTGTTTTTAAGAAGGGGCGAGAAGGAGACAGCAGACCGTAAACTCTCTCTTTTTAAAATCAATCACTGCTTAGTCTGAACTGGCATATCGGTCGAATGCATTAGAAACATGGAAGAATTAAATTGATACAAAAAATTAAACCTCAATATACTAAATTTATTATGAAATAATACCCTTTTAAAGATTGTAATGCATTTTTGCTGTTTTATTAATCATTGGTGTTGTTCAGCATTTGTTTGATCGTTTTATTGTTCCTCACATTTCTTCAGTAACGTCAGTATCTTAGTTTTTTAATGTCGGAGCCTATTGTGATTATCCCATCTGGAAAAATATATAAAAAGATCCGGATTCATTTATTTACCTTTCAATCTGTACTTGACCACTATAAAAGTAGAAGCATCACATAGTCGTTCAGGTCTGAAAACATGGCCTGCGACCTCGTTACTGACAGCATAAAGTCGCGAGTAAATCCCATCTTCACTTGACATTTAGCTATAAAGATAGATGTCACGCGAGTTTTAATGCCGTATTGAAGACACTGACTATTTTGGTAGCAAAACCTAAGCAGATTTTTTTTTGAAGACACAGTTATTCATGCAGAAACTGTTACAGTTACAATATATTACTATTCAGTGCCTTTTACTGTATAATCACTGCCTCACTCAACGTAAAGTCTGTTTACAGATATCTTAGTGTAATTAGAAATTACTGTTTAATACTGTGGTTGAACTATTCACGACCGTCGTTTTAAATATGGATGAAATAAGTTATTTTTCTAACTTCCGTATTTACCATTGTCGTTCATTCCAGATTCATTTTTGCAGATTCTAAAGTCAGTTTACCATTATCTAACTAATTTAGTCTATCCTTATATTATGTTGAACCGTTTAAGACTATCAATTACGGAAGAATATCTAACACATTAGCGTATTTCGTCTAAATTTTAAGTTTGCAATTGATACTCAAATTTACATTTTGCGAAGACAAAGACAATTACTCTTAAATAAAAAATTAGATGACTCGACACAAGTAAAGTACCACTTCATATTAAGCAAAAGCAATGATTTCGCTCAACCGTAAAAATGTTTCTTGTACTTTCACAATGACCTCCTGCAGTGGGCGTATTTTGAACACTCTTGGGTGTGGCTTGGTTTGGAAAAATAAACTATGGTATCACGATCTATACATGGGCTTTGGCGTATTGCATGTCCAGATCTGCCACTGTGTCCAGGAAAGGGTAGATAATTAAAATAAAAAATGGGGGGATTGCTGTAGCAATATAAGGAGGTAACCAAAACGAGCATCTTCATCAGTTGTCTTGTGCACATTGTGAATGAGTTAGTTACTTGGCAGTATAAGCACTACTTGAACCTGACTGAGCATTTTTAGGATCAAATCTGTCAAAGTTTGAAGAAGTTGTTTACTCGCAATATTGCTGAACTGGACCTGGATTTACGCGAGAAGTGAAAGAGAATATCACAAATAAACATTCAAAGTCTTATTGGTAGCATGAGGTGTTAATGTTAAAAAATCACAAGAACTTGTTTCACTTGATGTTAATATTAAACATCAGGATCCTAGCTTCTAAGACACTGACATTTTTAAAATAATACCGATGATGTGTCCAACAGAATGCTCTTTACAAACCATACTTTTTCCATGCTATTTGCTGTTTAATACTGAAAAATCGAATGCTTTAAAATTATTTTTTAATTCGTTTTCAAAATATTAGTAGTTTCATCAAAAATGAATTTTAGATTATTTAATAGTTTAGTAGGAAATGTATAGAAAATCCGTAATTTATTTTAGTCATAAATATGCAGTATAACGTTCGGAAACTTATATTATAGTTGGAAAATAGTTCTGGAATATAACACAAAAGGGAATAAAAGAATAAAAAAAAATTGTTTTAAAAATCTGTCAGGCACATTTCTATGATTCCGTCACTGGCAGAATCTATTTAAATCTGAACGAAGAAAATTCAAAAAGCCGAGTGAGCGCTGCCGGAAATTAAATGCTAAGACACCAAAATTTGAAAGAATGGACATTCACTTTGCCATTGCTGTTTGGGAAAGAGAGCGACACGTTTTTCTTTTAAAAAATACGGACAGTTTTGTAATCGTAGGACAAGTTCTCTGGATTTTCCATTCCCTCAATGATGACTTCCCCACAAAAAGACGATTTGATTTTCTCGCAAAGCGAATATCGAATTATCGACTAGTGACATTCAAAGTTTATCGCTACTGCAGGAAATACATCGTTAAACATCGTTGTCTTATTTCGTACGCACAGAGAAGACTAAACGTAAAGTTTCTGTAAATGCACTTCGTATTCTGGCTGAGGTGCTTTACACTTGTGCACCAAAAAACCTATTATAACCCCTTTGGTTGATTAGCAGAGAGACGAAATCGCGAGAGTGATGGGAGGAAGAAGAGCAAAGGAAGTCGGACCAATGGATGATCACCTAATTCAGCCAAGATAAACGGGGTACAGCGTGAAAAATAACACTATTTAGGTCGGACCACGTGTTTTACCAGTGGATGACCGAGGTTTTTCAAATGTTGTATCTCTGGAGTCTGAAGTTGTACTTCCCTCTGTCAGGAATTACAACGTTGAAAACGTTTTGAAAAAGTCTGGGAGATTCCTCTCTTCCGAAATCGCAGTCTCTTGGAGACCGTACAAAAACTACCAAACAGTCAGGGTTTGTCCCTAACATGTTACAAGTCATCCTGCATCGAAATCCATGCACCCTCAGTCTGTTGACATATAATCAGTCAGCGTCGTCTTATTGAACGTTAAAAAATAATTTACTTCCAACTGTTTTATATGGTGCATTGTATATACTTTTATCTGCTTCTTGCTTGAGCCCCAAACCGACGAACATTGCTCGTAGAACGTGGTAAATAATTAAGAGATTCACTGTACGTAAACAGGAAATCACTGAGCTGCCGTATTGCTTTATGTACACGCCCATAATACACTGGTCTCTCGTTTATTCTAATTCTAACTCAGCGGAGCCGACCATTGCATGCAGTACACTGTCTCATGCCGGCGACATTATTTCTCCTAAAGACGACATTTGCGTGCCGACCTGAAATTAATTATAGCTCGCCAAAGCCGGTATGAAAAAACTAGAATACTTCTATCGCTTTCAGATATATTTGTATCCTTTGATAGATTGTTTTGCGGAAAGGGCGTGGAAGAAGAAATTGCGATTAAAAATGCCTTACTTTTAAAGATGGAAAGTGTTATTTACAAAGTAGACCGCTTGTTTGTGCTTTTCTTACTCCGTGATCAATAGTAACGAATCAGTTCTGTTTCCGATAACTGACCCGGCCTCAGCAAATACCTGTTTGGTTTCTGACTGATCCTCCTCCGCATCCCTATTTCGTGGCTAATGACGCTAACATGGTTAGATTTTTTTAATGTGTGTGTGTGTGTCTTTTTGGAAAGTAAATATTAGAGTTTTACAGTTGAAAAGAAAGTTCTGAATTATTTTTTAAAAAAAATAAAATCAACTTTTATACCGACCCCATAACGGAGATGCTATTTCATCCGAGTTTCATTTGAACGTTTTCAGTATAATCGCTGAAAGGTAGGAAACGAAGGACAAAATTCTCCGCTTAAACATCAGAAAATGCCACGGGAAGTCTGTCGCTATCAGTAATTAATAGTAAATCACACGCAAATGCGGATTTCTCTTACCTTGTTACTTGTACGGGTTTATGACGAAAGCCTAAATCCAGCTACTTAAGGTCAGGTGCAAACTTGGGCATTTCGAAACCAGACTGTGTTACTGAAAGTAATGGAACTTGGCACCACTCTCTGGAGCAGTCAGGGTTATTTAAGATTCGTCTAGTTACTCCTGTCCGTCAGTAATTATCTGTTTTTACTTGGCCTTTCTGATGACTGTTTATTGTTGATAAATAATTAGAACGGCAGATGCTTCTCTATATAAACAAATTAGATCGTAGACCTTATGATTTCAGTAAGTCTAGCTCCGTAAACGGTACACTGCTAAAGAGTCTAGTCTGCACTTGTTTAAAAGACAGACCGTTAATTCTAAGTGTTAAGGGTTGTTTTTTGTGTGTTGAGATAATAGAGGGTATGTTTAGTTCGACTCTGTTGCTTTGTTAAACAACGCAGTCGACAGCATATTTATCGTGTACATTCTGGTGTGGAGAGGTGCTGACTGTTGGGATCTCTATTTATCGTGTAATTCTGGTTTGGAGAGGTGCTGACTGTTGGGATCTCTATTTATCGTGTACATTCTGGTGTGGAGAGGTGCTGACTGTTGGGATCTCTATTTATCGTGTACATTCTGGTGTGGAGAGGTACTGACTGTTTGGATCTCTATTTATTGTGTAATTCTGGTGTGGAGAGGTGCTGACTGTTGGGATCTCTATTTATCGTGTACATTCTGGTGTGGAGAGGTGCTGACTGTTGGGATCTCTATTTATTGTGTAATTCTGGTGTGGAGAGGTGCTGACTGTTGGGATCTCTATTTATCGTGTACATTCTGGTGTGGAGAGGTGCTGACTGTTGGGATCTCTATTTATCGTGTAATTCTGGTTTGGAGAGGTGCTGACTGTTGGGATCTCTATTTATCGTGTACATTCTGGTGTGGAGAGGTGCTGACTGTTGGGATCTCTATTTATTGTGTACATTCTGGTGTGGAGAGGTACTGACTGTTTGGATCTCTATTTATCGTGTAATTCTGGTTTGGAGAGGTGCTGACTGTTGGGATCTCTATTTATCGTGTAATTCTGGTGTGGAGAGGTGCTGACTGTTGGGATCTCTATTTATCGTGTACATTCTGGTGTGGAGAGGTGCTGACTGTTGGGATCTCTATTTATCGTGTACATTCTGGTGTGGAGAGGTGCTGACTGTTGGGATCTCTATTTATCGTGTACATTCTGGTGTGGAGAGGTGCTGACTGTTGGGATCTCTATTTATCGTGTACATTCTGGTGTGGAGAGGTGCTGACTGTTGGGATCTCTATTTATCGTGTAATTCTGGTGTGGAGAGGTGCTGACTGTTGGGATCTCTATTTATTGTGTAATTCTGGTGTGGAGAGGTGCTGACTGTTGGGATCTCTATTTATTGTGTAATTCTGGTGTGGAGAGGTGCTGACTGTTGGGATCTCTATTTATCGTGTACATTCTGGTGTGGAGAGGTGCTGACTGTTGGGATCTCTATTTATCGTGTACATTCTGGTGTGGAGAGGTGCTGACTGTTGGGATCTCTCAGTTAATACCTTAGCTAATCTTGATTATTCGCAGAATGCATCACCACTTTGTTGACAGTACAATTGCGGCTTCCAGATATGATCAACTGGCAGATTCTCTTTCCTAGCGGCTAGGATTTTTCTGATAGTAAAAGTAGAGCTGGATTCGTTTGCAATAGCTTAAAACGATTAAAAGGATCACGGTTCCCACTTCTGCCAAGTGTCGCGTGCTTGTCTTCCATGGCGGTGTTTGGATGTTAATAATATTAGACAGTAAATATCACGCAAAAGCTGGGCTTTTGTCCGATATTAGAGATGAAGTAAAGATAGCATTGTTTCGTGGCAATCAGCCGCCTGATTAGGTTAGAGCTTTCTAATAATCGATCTCCTACATATATATTTAAAAAAAAAGATTAGATTAAAGATTTTTCTTTAACGTTGTTACTTCATCTGTGCTCTCTGATCATCTACGTATTCATCGATGCGCCGGAAAGTATTAAAGCGTGTTGATCCACCGCTGAGCGTAGCGTGTCTCAGCGACCATGGGAACACTCAGACGGTACCGAACCCAAACATGGAACGAAAGAGATTTCTGTTTGATGAAACCCACATTTATATCTACTCCATCTCAGAATCTCCATAGACTCGGCCTCTCTCTCTCTCTCTCTCTCTCTCTCTCTCTCTCTCTCTCTCTCTCTCTCTCTCTCTCTCTTCTCTCTCTCTCTCTCTCTCTCTCTCTCTCTCATTTAATCAGAAAAAAGAGCTAACAAAATCTCCGAAAGCGAAGATGTCATGGTTCGTATTCATGTAGTAAACTCTTCGCGCTTAATGCTGCCGGGTGGAAATCATGGATGATTTGTAATGTTCTTTCCAATCTAATTTTTGTTTTACGCTTGAAACTTTCGTATTTGTCGTGGCTTCGATTTACTGTTTACTCTTTAAATACCGAATCAATTTTTGCTTTCCGTTGTCATTCGGTTTTTAAAGAAAAATTGTCTAATGTCAGTGTGCTAAATCTGTTTACAGTTGGAAGGGTTAATTAAAAGCAGGTAAGTAATAGTATTACATAATGGAACAACATGAAAATAAATGCGCTAAACTTGGTAAGGCGTACATACAAATGCACTACAGTTCTCGCTCGAACGCCTGGAAAGTTAAATAAGTTGGTGGTTTCAGCATTGGAAAAGATGTTGGAGATCTATATAAGCGTACGAAATGGTCATAAATGGCAGTGAGCTGTTTGAACTTACGAACTGAACAGAAATAAGATGCGCGACTACAGCCTCAGCTATACGAGAAGTATCCCCGCTCCCTTTAAGAGCACTTGTCTCACAGCGAGCGGGTTAGCTTCACCACATTATCACACAGTGAATATGGCACGTGTCATCACGGTCGTCAACAGTTACAGATATGGGATTTATTCACGTAAAACCATTTAAGTTAAATCAAATGAATAATTTAAATAACAAACAAGATATTGCATCAACGCCCTAAAATTACTCGAGAAACAGAAAAAATAAATAAATGTTATTCTGTGATATCATTATATTCATAGATAATAATAATGTGCACGTTCTATATCTTATATAAGTAGATCTGTAATAATAGACAAAATGCTGATCCATCTCTAAAGAACTTCCCTTGATGTGTTTTAGTCATCCTTAGAAGCTTTAATAAGATTACAGTGTGCCATCTTAACTACAATGTGCTGTATCCAAATGAAGAATGGGTTAGCGCGTTCCATTTAATTAGCATCATCTATTGCAGTTTACGAAACTTAACACAATTTGGGGGATAAAGGCGTGCAGGAACACTGATATGGCTAAACAAAAAGGTTTGACGACATTAATATTAAGGATAATAGACTGGGACATTATGATTAACAACTATATTATTGACGCTGGGTTATTGTGCCTGACCTCTGTCAGAGATGAACTATTCATCTGACGTTGTCTCAGGACTTTCTTATGCTGGAGGAAATTGGAGTACAAAAAAAAGTTAAGTACAACCTCAACAAGTAGCGTGATCATGCATTTTTTCCTAACTTCTAAAAGTTCTTGCAAATATTATACTTTTAAAAACGCACACTAACAGGAAAAAATTGAGATATGTGACATCGCATGATCGCTGCCCTCGCTATTAATCTGGAAAGATCATATGGTGTGCTATAAAAATATTAACGTTGAAATGCCTGTTATGAGTATAAATTTTCGGTTGCGATTTAGCAGGCGCCATTTTTTCAGAAAAATCCACAACTGTAGTCCGAAAACACGTGACCTGAAATTACTTGTTTTAGTCGGTCGGCCATCAGCCGAAGCACGGGACGGCAGTTCCTTCCATTGTGTAGATGTTCATGATGAATGCATGATCGAAGGAATGGCCCCGCAGAAAAAAGAGAGACAACCTCTGCTTGTCAGATCCAATAACGCTTGCTAGCAGTGAAAAGGAAACTGAACATCCGATTATCAGAAAGGAACGTTGTCATGCAGAACTGCTCGCTAGACATCCATTTGTTAGTCTCCCTTTGAGCTATACTCGATTAGTCTGGGCAAAGTGCCACCGTCGTTGTAAGGCACTAACCGGTATTTGCTGTTGAAAATTGTTTTTGTCTAAGACTTCTGTGACCGCCAGTTACGTATTGAGAGTCCATTCTTAATTAATACGTTCTAATAAAGTTTGGTTACGGAATAAATTCCCTTCCGTAACCTCTGATCACGTTTTGTTTTCTCACAAGTTTAATTAAATATGTTAAATCCATTATTCTTGAATTATGTGCCTTGTGTAAGTTTTCTTTTCCTTTAAAATCATTGTTAAAATAGCACAGCATTACGAAACTCGCCGCACTTCAAGGTTAGACTGTGACCTCTCCTCGCGCCATCAGGCGGCCGGAATCGTCACAAGACGATCTGGGGTTGGTTTTTTTTTAGTTTTCTTTTCCTTTTTGCCAAGTGAGTAGTTGGACAAATCGAATTGTCTGGCGAAGATAATGTAGATGGTAATCACGCTTGGGATTCTTTCATCGATTATCGCCAGTATCATTAAATGGCATTAAAAAGGGGGCGTGGTCGGTTTAAAACTTGGGGATCACGTTGAATCGGCTCCAGGAAGTGGCTGTTTTGTTTGTTTTCTGTGGAGGGTAAGATAGCGATGTTTAGATCTAATCGTGTCGCTACACCAACCTTGAATAATATTGTTTTAAAATGTTGGCTTATCTATGGTCTTTTAGCTTTTCATTTTTTAACGCTCGAAGCCTTGTTTAAAATAGCGTTGATATATCGACGATCGTAGAGAAGAACAGACTCGTTTCCATTAATTCCCGGTCTTTTCAAAGTACCCGACAGCCTGACTGGGATCTAAAGTCTTCTGGAACAAGTTCTAATTTTTTCAGAAAAGAGATAAACTATTATTACTTGTTAAATATATCAAGTAAATTCTCAGGAACCGGAATTCATCTGCACGTTTATTTGATTTTGCTCTTTAGGAGTAAGCTAACGTGGAAGAAGGCGCATGGGGGGTCCCGAGATACACGGAGGAGGAAGGAGCGACGATTGTCAGTCTCGAACAAAAAATATCCCCGATTTCATGCTTCTGGTCACCGATTGCAAGACTCTTCACTTCATAACCCCCCAAAAAACTGGAAGAATAAAACATGGTGGGTAACTAGACGAAGAATTGCAGTCGTTCGACAAAAGTATTTATAATCTATTGCACGAAAGAAAACAAGTAGAGAGTCCGGAAATTAAAAGCATTAGAGAGGTTGAGCGCAGGAGACTAAGAGAACCGAGTTTAAAGGGAAACACCGCGTAGTGCAGATATAAAGACAATTTACAATGGCGCAACAGGGTGAGAATTCCTGTTGTCATCAACCGGCCGTTTAGATTTTCTAACAACAACGGCAAAATAATGAAAGTAAATAGGTTTCCGTACTGCCTCTGTTCGAAAATAATTTAACAGTTCTGAAATCGATAAAAATTCTGAAATTCAAACATATATATTTAACATCACTGTTTCAACAACAACATTTGTAACTCATTTCTCCATAGATGTTATATATATATATGTTGTATTTTCTATCGTGATTAATGAAAAAGGAAACGCATCCACTATCTGCTTTTTAAAATGTATTTCTTTATTGTTATCGCAGTTTTCAATCAGATATCTTTCACACATGGTCAGATACAAATAAAACTCGAACTGAAGTCGACTGAATATTTTTTTAAATAAAATAAATGCAAAACGATGAAATGCTTTTCGTATCTTATTTTGGCTTGGATCGAATGATGATGTGCATCTATTAATTATATGAAAGGGCTGATGCAGCTATCGTTAAAGCTGACATAAGAGCGCAGTTTGCGCCTCAGTTCTCTCTTCAGTGTTAGATACTGGAGCAAGAGTTGGTGGTATCTGGTGCTATTGTAATCTACCGAATAGATCTCTGGATTTTTTATTCGCCTAGTCAAGACCAGGATGTTCCTGGTACGGCCGGCAGGATTGCAAGGTGTTTTCTAGAACCCTCGTACGACCGTTTTGTCCCAAGATCCAACAAGTGCATTCTCTTTTGTTCGACTACGTGCCGTGCTGCGCACATTGATATATTGTAGAGCTAACCAGTCTGTTTATAATTTATCTTGCCGGCCTTGTAAAGCAGACAGGAAGCTCGTTATCAGGGAAACAATGCTCATGCAGCAAGCGTCTTCTCATTATCACATCGAGCTGTTGATGCTCCATCTAGTGCTATCCACATTCCAGGTGTTTTATGCCGAGTGGGGTCGTTTTCCTACTAGTATTTACCATTGGGGCGTAACGCAAATTTAATTAGTTAATAATGCTATGTAGACTTTACATTTAAATGAAGTAGATGTCACGTAGAGTTAACTTTATATTGCAGTTAAAGTCATTTACAAATAGGGATTAACTATTATGCATAATTAATGTACATCACATTTACATATATTTATAATTGGAAACTAAAACCATGTGGGAATATACTCATATTTGAAACTGGAGTAAATTTCATGGTGATTTTACTTTTTTCTGTGATCTGAGACCTGTTATAACTTAGTAAACAGTTTTATTGAACGTTATTTCTATTTGACCTTCAGTAATTTTGTTTTATTCAAAGAGAGAAATATTAAATGTAAACACCGATGGCCACTGGAAGAAAATTCATTTTCAATGACGAATGGAATGAAACGACCGACTTTAATTTGTAATTTACACGCTATTTGCTATTTCATTTTTAATGCTGTATAAAGACAAACTTTCGGTTCTTTTATGGTGGCCGTTAACCATAAAGTAAAGACTGTTCGTCCAATGACCTGTCCTTTTCAGTCAAGAAGACAGGCACTAATTCGCCCTTTTTATATTTGAATAGCTTTGTACGTTTATGATTACATTGCGGTTGACTACTCAGTTTTACAGAATACAAAGATGCTTACCACTATAAAGACGAACAGGATTTTGAACAGGCGTCTGCTTTACAGGCGTTATTATAGAAATAAATAATTAGTTTTATTTTAGCAAGATAAAACTTAAAACAGCTTAATTTTTAATTGAAAAGTGCTTGGTTATGAGTGTTATTTTTAAAGATTTTTTGAATATACGTAAGTAACTGAAAAATGTGATTTTTCTTTCTACCTTGAGTTTTCAATATCTGATTGGAATGCTTGTTACAATAACGGTTTGTGAAGGAATATCGATAATTTCAGAATCATTATAATATTTTTCTGTGAATAATAGCTTTCCATTGCCGGCAAATAACAATCCAGCACTTGTATTTTTTCTCTTAATTAAAAAAAAATTTTTTAAAAAAAAAGTGTATTCTAATAAATAGAACGCAACAGCTCTATGTAAAGAGATCTCCACACGCAGAAAATTAGTTAGGAAATTGAAAATCAGTGTAGCTGTTCGTTGTTGTGTTTTCACGCACGCAATCAATATTACAGTTCGAGATATTGTACCCATGCGCGCGTTTTAGAGAGACTAGAAACAAAACTCCTTATGCTAATTTACGTTTTGATTTAAGAACTATTATTAGTAGCGATGTTTCTACTAAAATTATTATTAAACTGGATTTTTTTGTTTCTTTGTTCAGTTGATAAATATATAGATAACAAAGGCATAACTTTCCTAAATATGGCAAAACACACAAAAGGAAAAAAAAATATAAACTACTTAACATTTTTCTTCATAAGAAAATTTAAAACTCAAACCAAATATTTCCTATTGAACGAGAGTGACTTACATTAAACCTGAAAATTTGACTTTTAACAAGATAATTCTATAAGTTGATTTATTTTATTATTTGTCTAAAAGATCTCTGGACAAAATTTTTTTTATTTTCTGAATCAGTCAGCTAAGTCTACCTTTACATTCTATTCACAGGTATTTCTTGATAATTAGGAGGTTTAAATGGCTTTTTATTGATTTTACTGATAAATATGGACTTTACGTGGTGTTCTCTCAACATTAAGACGTGTTTATTATTTAGTAAATCAATATCTATGAAGTTAAAGTTTTCATATACAGTGTGCGAAGTCAGGGAAAACATTCAAAATAAATGAAGATGGATTTTCTTTGTTTTTCACGAGTAAAAATCTGAAAACTCATCCAAGACTTTGCGGATGGTATCATTGTGATGAGTTGAAACCGAACGGAATCTGTGTGGTTATGCAAATCTTCTAATTTCCAAACAAAATATCTCTTTATTACTGGAACAGTAAAAATGATTTTCGTGTTTTCTTTCTTGAGATAATACTATATTAGATTGATAGGAATGCGTTTTTTAAAACATACGATTAGATATCAACAGTGAATGTCTGGTTCGTTGGAGACCTTACTGAACACTTGGAATTTCAAATGACAAAATGGCGTCTTAAGTTACCAATATTTCCCGCTATTTCTGTTGTGTTAAGTGGATCACTCTGCGCTTTCCTCTTTCTGTTTGCTCATTTTGCAGATTCATTTTTTAAAACAATTTTTAAGAAAAGGAAGTTATGCGTCGAGAACGGGATCTTTTTCTTCTATCAGGCATTTGCATTAATTCTGTCAGTATTATGGAGTTATTATTCAGGATAATGAAGATTGAACGCAGAAATGTTTTATAATACAATGTATTTATCGATCATCTGCTAAATCCGCCAGAGGGCATTATTATCCATTAACTAAGCCGTCTAAAGTTTTTTATATTAGGAAGTATTTCTTAAGCATCAAAATTATTAATGAATAGAAAAGAATACTCGACGCGAATGAGGTGTATGGACAGACATTTCTTCATCCCGTGGGCCGCGTATAAGCCGTGTCCGACTCCCCAATTCTGCTAAAGAGATCTAACTTAAACCATCTTCTAGAGAAATCCCTTAGCCGTTTGCTTAACACTTCGTTATCAGCTTTTCTGCTATAACCTGACTAACAAGAAGATAGTAATAATTTTTACGCATTAGGTCTAGAATATATGCATTACTGAAATTTAACTAGAATTAAGAATACTTCTCTTCATAAAGAATCAAGAAAACGTTCGAAAATGTCTGCAATCGACTTAAGCCCGTCGCGCAAACAACAATTGTAACACGTAATTATTTATGGCTACTCTAGGGACATTTCTATTTACAGAGCATGATTTTCAGCCGAAAATCAATGGTATTTATCTGCTGATCTCTTATGTCATACTTACATAAAAGCTTACCAGACACTTCTACTACTGCTCCACTGTCCATATATATATATATATATATATATTTTTTTTTTAAATCCCTGGTTCGATTCGTACAAAACAACAACATTTATCTACATCCAATATAAGCTCATCAACACCAATACTTTGCTCATCATAGGCATATCTACGTTTTAATGAAAAGAGTGCATTTTGGCACCATGTGCTTGCATGGAAACGCCTCTCTTGTAACGTCATTTAATTGAATTTCTTCGTTACGACACTATTGGAAAGGGCAGTGCACGACTGCTTGAAATCACGCTTTGAAGTCGCTTCACGCTGGCGTTGTAAGGGATGTTCGAGACGTTCGATTGATCTTTTTACAATGATGTCATTTCTATGTTGTTCCCTCGCTACACGTTCAACTTGACACAATGTCACAGATGCTGATTTGGTGATGTGACTTCATAGCGTGCTGATGACGTGGTCTTTGTTATTGACTCCACTTTCTACCTCGTCATTTACGTCGACGCGATTTTACATTAGGACTAAAGCGACTCTGTATTTGTTTGGTTGGGGAGACGCATGTATTTTAAATTCTGACATCAGAGCAGAACTGAGATTTTAAATTCCCTGATAAGCAGAGCGAAAATAGCGGATATGAAAAGCATTTCTCTTTTTTCTCTCCGTTAGATTGCTTGTAATTCGTGCGCTAAAAGGAAACTTGGCAGATAAGGAAGCAGCAAAATGGATAGGTGTTCCTTTGTAGAACTTGTTCAAGAAATTCTTTATCCTTTTAAAAATTGTGTTCAAAAGCTACGTTCTGTATAAACGAACTCTAATTCCTTCTTCACACGCCGGAATATCAGATCTGATGAGATGCACTACAAACTTTGTCAACCGGTTGCATGGATTTAGATTTGTCTTCGATTTCTATCATTTTTACTGCAGCTGCCGCAATTACAGAATCCAATGAAAATTCTTATGGTGCATTGTGATGTTGAATCGAAAACTGAAAGCGAAATCTGCTTTCACGCATGACTCGATAGGCGCAGATTCTTCTGATGGCTGTAATGATGACTTTCTCTACGAGGTTTGAGAATTGTGATCAGATTTTTAAAATGCGTTTTTTTTTGCGATTCAGCGAACAGCTTTGATAATTTTAAAAAAAATTCCAGATACAAAAGTGATTTACAAAACTTTTACGTTTAAAATCCGAGTTAAAGTTGTCTGCTAATTAATTGGAAGTTAACTTAAATTATAAATGGTAACCGCATTTCGTATTTAAAGAGCCAGTAATAATCTTTAAATCTGTTAGAGAACTGATCTAATTCATAGAATGCGATATTTAATAAAACGTATAAATATTTAGTTATCTGAGTATTCAAAAATAAATTTTCTCACGAGTAAAAATATTGAAAACCAAGTTTCGTGATTGGCTACATTTAGGTAATCTTCAGAGGAAAAGTAACTCTGATGTTTGTACATTCGTACAGAAGCATCATCACAGTTAAATGGATATTAAAACACTTAAAATATAAAAGAGATTGATATTATTCTAACCAAAAAATGGAAACTTAAGTTTTGCGCAATATTACAAATTCTCTTCGTTTTTAGCTCGTAACTACGTAACTTAGAAACAGATTTCTAAAATTGGAATAGATATCATGGTTATCGCTTCTTCATTTGGTACCTGAAACCAAGCAGAGGAAAATGTTAAAATGGAAGATATGAACGGGAAGGTTTTTATTGGTGGCTGGTTCTGTGGACTCGTTCTATATATATATATATATATATATATATTTTTTTTTTAAGTATACCAGTCCAAGAACAGCTTAAGCTACTCATACAGTAAAAAAAGAAGAAAACTTTTCTGAAGAATATTTATTATAAATATCATTGTGCACGCATTTATCCCTGTCATATATAAACACTAATAATGGTGACATGCTGAGATCACAGAAAAATGGGTTCGTTAGTTAATTAAAATTTTCTCAATTACTAGTAGAACTAAGCAGACTAAAATATTCTGAGCGCCAGAACTAGCTGAGTTTGTTACAGAATGCCATTTCAATTACCGCTGTACTCAAGAGGACGGGTGTGAATATGCAGATTCTTTGGGCAGCGCAATGATCCAGTGGTGGACCGAGTTCGAATCCCAGTCATGAACTGCTTTGTTTGGTGTACCTCTTCAGCATGGCTTCTTTTCGCCGGCACGCAGTTTCGAAGTAACAGAAGATTCTTTATACAAATTGTTTTAAAATTAAATATTTTATTAATTAATTCATTTATACGGTGCATACAACATTAAATTTTATTTTAAAAAATAAAACCCTATTTAAAATAAATTTAGATAAATATAACTGTCCATACGTAGAACTCGTTTAATCAGATGGATTCTTTCTTCAGAAGCCACCTCTCGATCGGTCCCTGAAGAGACTAAAAAAGTAGCATTTCAAGGTTAACGATCAACGTTTATTTAGTTGACACTATTCGATATTTAACAAATATAATTTATACAAAAAAATGACGTTAAAAATAAAGGGACAGGGCGTAGTAAAAAATTTGAATCTTTGGAAAATGCTTGTGGTTGCGAGCTTTACAAATAAAAATTAACTTCAGTAATTTGTCACCACTGGAGATATATTCGTCGACGGAAAGTTTTGGCGAAATCTGATTAATGTGAAGTCTGAATCTCCGGCTAATAGACGGCAGGAAGACATTAAGTGGAAAAACATTGTTATCGCTCGCGCGCCTTTTAGATGAAAAGAATTTTAAATGTGACAGCATTGGTGCTTCTTGACAACAATCGAGAACTACTTAAAGTAAACTTCTTGTGGAATTTCTCTGAAGCCAACATGTTAGCAATTGGTATCAGAACCCGCAAATTAAGCCATCGGACTCACTAAAGGAGACGTTGCTATCATTTTTTCCACTTTCGTAGAAGGATTTTCGTCGTTTTCTCCTCGTGCTGTTCTTCCTTTATTTAAATTTTCTTTAAATCAGATTTAGAACTAGGTTGGCTTAAAATCGCATTGAATCATGGATGGTAGCGATCGATCGATAAAAATTAACTTATGAAGATTCGATTTGTTGTCTTTAAAAGGAAAAAAAAAGAAGTGCAGCTGAAATTAAATGAATGTGTCTGGAATGCCAAGTTTGAGACTGGTTTTGGTATCGATAACTTAATTAATGCTGCTATCAGCATTTGAACGGATAATAAATGGTTTCATTCAAATTAAGGAAACAGGTACTCGCTGAAATCTTGGGGCATACATTCTTCGCAGAAGAAGTAAAAGTAAAACTGTTTACTGCCTAACTTTCGGTTCGCATTCTTTGGCTAGAAAAGACAGTCTAAATAGAAGTTGCATCTGAGATTTTGTAAAATGCTGAATTATAGAAACATGCTTTCGAATACTTGGATGTACAGCATTTAATCTTGAACGATTATGCGATAATAACGAGAATTCACCCTCTTGCCTCTATACAAGATGAATAAGGGACTAACTATCGGTAATTTCCATAGTAGCCAAAAAGTAAATGCGTATGATTATGAAGACGAGTAAATAGTATAATGGAGTGGATTCTTTGCGGTTTGAACGCAGTTTAAAAAAGCAGTGGCCATATGGGCCGAGAGTTGATGCGTGATGTTTTCACAAGTTTAGACCGAGAATCCGTGTCATTGCAGAGATCTAGATTTGAAAATTAATTTCTTTCCAATTAAGTTCGCTATAGAAGTAATTTTTCTTAAGTGCCATCTCGAATTATAAACTATTAATGTCGTAATATTATTTTGAAGGATATCCAGCCAGCAAATTTTTCTTTTAGCTTGAAGTAAAGGTAACGAACGATGGATACGAAAACAATTTGATGAAAACAAACAACTGCAGTTAGGGGGAGGGGCTCTTTGAATGACAGACCGTGCTTCAAAGGTTTCCACCAATTCTTTGTGGTATAAATCGTTTTTTTAAAAATCTATATGTGATTTGGATGGATATACGGGTATATACACTGAATAAAAGATGGGAATATTCTGTTAGAGGTCTCATGTACGACTGTTTACATTCGCCTTGGCTATTGTAAGTGTGAAGCTTTTGTTAACGCAAGGCTTAAGTAATGCGAAAGTTTTATTTCTGTGAGTGCTGCGTGTGCCTTTTTGTCTCACCCACGAAAATCACACTAATGTCAGGCGATTCCAAGTATGCAAAGTGTTCAAATGGTTTCACATAGTTTAGTTACCGAGCATTGAGGGTATGACGCTTCAACGAGCACTTACCGATGCGTCACGATCGATAACTGGCCATTGATAGACTACGGACCGGAAACAGACGTGGCGGCTGAACTTTGTGTAACAGCTTTATCAAAGAGGAATCTGTTCAGTCCACGAACGTTATGACAGGAAGCGCAACAGCAGTTCACAATAAGTCTCTAGTTGACGCAACCGCACTCGGCATATTTCAATTAGGAGTTCAACGAACATGCCACAATTCTATCTCTGTCCACACTGTACAGAATTGGCCGCACACTACGGTGCAAGACTGAAGTCAGTTAGGAGTAATTTGCGTCTGACTTTCGCAGAGAGGAGCCAAAACTTACTCTGTTCACTTCATGTCTGGCTGGAACAAAACCAACGTAACCCTGGCTAAAGGGTTGGGGAGGGGCCGTCTTTGGGATGGCAGTTCTCTAATCTGGAGTGTTGTCACATTACTACAGAAGTGAGCTTCTCTTCGGTATCGTTGGCATTTGTTTCCCCTGGATGAGGTCACTGTCGTGAGCCACCTTCAGGGGTCGAATATTCAACAACTTCCACGGCCTGCTTGTTCTCGCCCCACAGAACATGTTTTGGGATAGGCTCTGTTCGCGTTGAACAGTGATCACGCTTTCCTGCAACCATTTCGGAGCTGCCTCAACCACTGACAGACATTCAGTGAACAGTATAGGATCAGCTGCAGTGTGGTGGCGGTGCTTCATGCAGCCATATACGCTACCAAGGGTCATGTGACTCTAGGTAGTAAATATCTGTTATGACCTCACTAAAAGCATCGAACCGTATGCAGATATTTTGCAAAAAATTCACTCAATATGTCAGATATTGTGGTCAATCATGGATCGAGTGCAAATGTCTATGCTTAATAGATTTGTACAGGTTATATCTTTTATTGTTTTTATCAGTATTATATAAGTAATTAAACATGTTATTGTAAAATTTATGTACCTACCTTTCTGACAACGGTGTGCTCGTAGTTTGTATATGGAATAAAAATGATATTGTGGAATATTTGATATTAAGAAAAAATTAACCATCATTACACCGACTTTCAAAACAAAGAACTTTTGTTTTCGCTCGCTGTTGAATGCTGAGTAAATTCTGAGTCAAATTCTTAAATGTCAAGAAATAATAATTAAATAATATATATATGAAAGGCCAAGATTGCACAACACTACTTAATGCTACAAACTAGTAAGGCTATGCTTTGTGAAAATTTTCTTCTTTTGCCTAACACTGCGGAAGCCCATTCCTGAACGAGAGAGAGAGAGAGGAGAGAGAGAGAGAGAGAGAGAGGAGAGAGAGAGAGAGAGAGAGAGAGAGAGAGGTCAAATTTAATATTATCGCAATTGTAATGTTTAGAATCTACCTCATTAATTTTGACCTGTTGTTCGTTGTTTCACGGACGGCTTCTATCCAACTTCTACCGAAGCTGAGCAGTATCTCAGCTTTCCCAGCGTTGCTTTTTTGGAACGTTTTCTTTAGTTCTTGGCAGAGGGAAGTTTGTTTCATATCCCTGCGCTTCTTGCTGTCACTTCAAGCCTTTGAGGTAGACGTTGTAGGACGATGCTAGACAACGAGTTCTTTTTAGCACGAAGCCAGGATCACAGTTCTTTTCGGCCAGAACCGCACTGCGCATGACTTCCTGGAAATTGTAATAAGTTAGCTTTGTCCTAAATTAGTGGCTTGAGAAAACACTGCTTAGTCCTAATTCTTCAGAAAAAAACCTTACGAAACTGTTTTCCTAACCAAATTTATGACAGTTGCAACATTGGAGATTTTATGGGAAACAAAGTGTAGTGCGGTTCTGGACGGTCACGGCTGTAGTCTTGGCTTCACGTTGAAAGGCGATAGTGCACAGCGGGCCAAGTCTGGCTGCAGAGGGAGAAACCTTCAAATTCCTGATGGGCCGGTGTTTGACGCGTCGAGCGAGCCAACCGACCCCAACCCTACCTGACTTCGAGGTTTTTTTTGAAGATTAAATTTTTGAGAGTTTTAAATTTCGTTCGATAGTAGTGGTGATAACTGAAAGGAAAACAACATTTCAACAGTTTTATTCCTGAAAATCACGCGACACAAGGTAGTGATATCTGGTGATGCACATAGTACTACTTTGTTTGTTTGTTTATTTTTTTACATCTCGTGAACTCGGCAGGAATTATTAAAAAACAGCGTACGCTGCCAAGGTTGGCGATCAAACTGTTGTCTTAGTGGCGCAAGGCGAAACTAAAACGACACAGAACGGCAGAGTGGTGATAAATATTGAGGGCGCTAGATCTGGAACGAGATGGCAATGTTAATGACTGGCGTTACTTTTGAAGCAGTAATCCCGTTTATGAGTTTAGCGGACTTCGTATTCCGTTAAAATGAGAAGCAAAAAATATACTAGATCATTGATGTCGTCCAGAATATAATAAATGTGTAATAACTATAGTGAACTTTATATTTCGCTGTATAAACTCTGTTCTTAACGCTATCGTATCGAGGAGAGACAACTACTGCAGTGGTGTGTTTAAAAAGAAATTTAAAGCGCAGTGACTGTTTGCATTCCATTGTAACTGCGACCGACATACGCTTCTTTTGCATTACCAATCGATTCCAGTCTGGAAATCCGTTTGTTCCGTCTCAATTATAGAACACCAGCAGAACCTGGTCAAATAAGGAATCTCTTCTTTTTTTAGTTTAGTTTTGTTAGAACTTGCGTACAGGCTCGTCCTGGTCTGTTCTATGTCTGGCTGGTTTTCGATATGTGCTTTCCAGAGTGGCCATTGTCCAACAGAGCTGTCAGGATTGGCCGCAATTCCGTTTACAATAAAGATCACGCACAGCGTCAAGCCGATGAGGTCGAGGGTGGGATCTGAGACCGCAGCGGCGTTTGACCAGATGGGAAAGGTCGTGAGATTTAGGAACCTTTAGAAATAGAATCTAGGTTTGCAGACAGTGGTGCCGATAACACAGCGTGGAAGGAAAACAGTGGGCGTTGTTTGTGGGCCAAAGATATGATAATTTCAAAATATATGTAATATAAATGAGTGTATGAAAACATTCTGGTGAGGCACATCATCCCACGCTGTGTAAGACCACTGAAAAACCAATTTTATTTTCAGATCGACGATGACCTCAGTAAACGAAGCCCAAACTTAACACGGAAACTACTTGGCCAAAAGTGAAGTTCTGTGATCTTTCAGAAAAACTGTTTGGTGCACCTCAGCGCTGTCACCTCTATACCAGTGTGCAAATCCGATTAAATATACTAAAACTATTGATTTTGATTAGTTGAAAGTACATAGATAAAACAACTGATGTTATGTACATGAAAGAAAGTTCCTTCATAGACATATGCTGATTACTACGATCAAATGTCCGCAAGTATAGATTTGATAAGGGACAAAATTATTTATTATGTAAATGCATTTAGATTAATATCACAATTTTACAGAACGATTTCAGTAGTTTTCACCATCTATAAATTCCTTAATTTTCAAGCTGTTACTATATTTATTTTTTGGAAGGAGAAAGTGGCTGCTGAAATTATTAAGAAACCAAACAGTTTGAATAAACAATCAAAAAAACGTACGTAATGTGCATTGATTTTCATTCCTTGGTGGCATTTTATTTAAGGGGATAGCGTTTACACTTGTGCTCGCATTTGAAAACAGTGTCTAGCACTTCAGTAGCAGGTGATTGCGATGTGTACCTGACCAGCAGATTCCAGGCTCTCTCCATACTGAGTTTATTGAAAAACGCATGTTTTCTTTCTTTCTCTCTGAAAAAACATACACAAATGATTTTTTTTTAAATTTGACACAAAAGAAAGCACGTTAAAGAAACAGAAATGAGGGAAGCTGTTCTATTTTAAACTATTTAATTCTTTGATGGAGACTGGTCAGCCTGATTGACTAAATAAACTAATATTGAATTCTATTTGTAACGATTAGAAATTATGCACAAAACTAACTTGCATTCAGATCTTTAAATGTATTTCAGCTCCGATGCCAAAGAGATTGTTTTATTCTCTATACGAGGTCATATCAGTATTTGCCACGCACCTGCGCTATAGTCTAAATGGAAAATCTGACGTCATGCATACCTTGCTTTTTGGAACTGTGCTGCGAACTTGTTCGCCTCTACATTAAATTTCGATGTATCTTTGTAACATTCTTTGCTTCATGCGCATCTTTTTCTTAATTAAAATTACAGTATTACAATGGTGAAAGGTTTCCATGCCAGTTATTTTCGTAATGTGGCTATAGAAGAAGAAATCCGAAACGTTCAATAAACTGGCAGCAGAATCTCCGACACTTTCACGATAACGTGGCATATCATACACCTTGTCAAAAAGTACACACCATTTTGGGCCTCTCACGAGCGAAATAACCATGGAAATAAATCAAAGTAAATGCTGGGCGCACACGTTTGGCAAGGGCGTGCCCCACTAACGCTATGCACGTATATTTTCTTCGTAACTGTTGGCCGTCGCCTTGTTAGAGCACTGACAAACATGATTGCATCCTTCTTTGCTAAGAGTGATACAGTTTGTAACATTAACCTACTGTTGACTTATTAAAGCTAATGCCACTGTATAGAATGCGTTGAAATTAAGAACTGGCATGACAACAACGAGAAATATTGCTGAAAATTCAAATAGTGACACCATTGTGATTTACGAGCCAAGAGGAATTCAGGCTGGGCAGCATTTAACGAATAAATATTTGAACTGGGTTAGTGCCCACTGTTCCTAGAACTATCTGCATGATATATGCATTAGGAAACCTGTAAATCTGAATTAATCGAAGCTCTGATATATGAGAGGGAACCGACGATAGAAGCCAGCTTTTAACATCAAAGTACAATGACAGCCTGGGATTCTCCTGGTGCTTTACATTGCTAATGGTCTTTCTGACAGTGTAGTCGAAAATAAATAAACTTAAACGTGGTATAATATTGAAAGAAAAGCAGCGAAAGGATAATATTCAATTGTACTTAAATATGATACTGTTTGATTTAGCTGATATGGGGCGGATTATTTCTTAAGATTAGTGTTCAAATCGTACAATGCACTTCTAAACTTAATCAACTACTAAACTTCTAGTTCCATATAACTATTATACTCATATCTCTTAGAACGAACTGAAAACCATTAATTTTGGTCATCTGAGATGTTCGCCTCTTCATAGCTAACCTGAAACGTAGAGAAAAACGTTTTGGACAGAATTGGTCAAGCATTTCTTGCAACCAAAATGTCCGAAATATGATTTATTTTCCTAAATTTGATTAGCATTTTCTGATTTTTTAAATGACTTCATCACAGGTGCACTTTGCTTATGGGACCCTAATTTATAGTCTCCTATAGCCATTAAATCTCAAGTAACCTGGCAAACGTAAGCAGATAATCACTGTATACAATGTAGTATATAGGGTGGTAATAGTTTTTAATAACCTTAAAACCCTAAACCAGGATTACTATAAATTATTTAAATTATGAAAAGCTTGAAACAACTCATTGATAACGAGAATTTGATACTATATTTAAAACATTAAAATGTACTTGTTAATTTGTATATTTTGATACTAAAGCAATGTTTCGGTTTTTTGTCGATGAAATATTTATTGATGTTTTAATTGAAGTTAGATACTGCATCAACACAAAGAAATCGATTATTGGAATGTAGAATTTATACATGATATCTCTTCAAATGTATTTTCTTGTTATTTCCCATGTGATTTGTTTCTATAATACTATATACAACAAAGGAGATTTTTTGTAGACGTAATTTTCCCAATAATCCTACAGACTATTGCATAAACGGACTGTAACAAAACAATCGATAGTTAATATTTTATTTTAGTTTTTTACATGACATATATTGAAATTAAAATTAATATAAAATACTCGTACTGTTTTATCTTTCTTCGAAATAATTAATATTAGTATATGTTAATATTTTTATAGCATGATTGTTAGATTCTAACCTGCTGTCATTGACTGCCACATTTTTCTGTAATTTTTGTCCAAGTTTTAATTCCATGTCATCGTAGCATGTACCGAATTAGATATGCATTTTAGGAATGCATGTTATCTTGGCAGAATAGCTGGATCTTACTGACGTGAGCTCCTAATGTACACCTACTTGGGTTAAGCTCTAGAATTATCTTAATGTAATTTTTATTTTTTATACAAACCTTCGTTTTATAGTGATGCTGGTGGCCATCTACAACAAACAGTTTGTCCACATGACATGGTGATCACCTAAGCTCGTGCGATTTAGTAAGGATTTTTTTCTAATTTTCCGGGCCTAGGCGACATTTTATTCCTTTCTTCCGGATTTTCAGCAAATTCTATTTCAGGTAAATTTCTCGTTTCGGCCAGTAGACATAAGTTCCATAACGTATAGAAGATAATTAGGCCTCGGTTGGAACGTTTCTACTAATTCCTGGGTTTAATTGAATTGTGATGTCGCATTATTTTCTGTTCTTCATGGATGTTTTAGTAGTAGAAAATATACTGTAGTGACAACACTAATATTATATATTAGTGGTATTGAGGACGTAATTTAGTCAGATGGTTGGTTCTTTCAAGGAACCACGAATTGTGCTTATTAGATTTGGAAAAATTTTCAAACTTCCTATGGTTGTGAGAATCAGTAGATGGGATGAACAAAGAGCCCAACGAACATTGAGTGCAAAACATAAGAGAGCAGCACGTCTTGGTCATCTGGGTCCTGCAGTAAGCGCATAGATTATAATAGAGGGAGGGGGAGAGAGAGAGAGAGAGAGAGAGAGAGAGAGAGAGAGAGAGAGAGAGAGAAAAATTAACGTACACCTGCTGTTACTCGATAGGCGGACAGAATATTTAATTATCAACCAAGACTTCTTGGGTTTTGAAAGTGAGCGTCAGTCAACACTTGAAGTATTTCTAATTTTGAGTTGTCGTCACGAATGCCCATTTTCGCAGCCTCATTCTCCCCCAACATTTCTGGAGACTGTGACGAGCACTTCACCTAAACATTAGTAAAGTTCTTTAGGCAGGCGATTTTAAACGCCTGGGAGTAGATTAGTAAAATACGAGTTAGACATTTTGAAGTCTGATTATTTCCAACTGAGAACGTTTGATCGCCACTAAGATAATGAGGGGAGTTGCCTATTTTGATAGATTTCAACTTTTATTTACTGTACCAAACACAAGCCAGCGTCAAAGTCTCGTGTTGGCTGTCTGCAGTAAGGCGCCGCTTGCCCGTTGTATGTTAAGTGGCGTTATGATTAACTGGCACATAAAGATTCCAGGACTACCAATTCCGTGGGTCAGGTATACGCGAAATATAGCCGATATTATTATTGACGGCCATCTCAGATTCACTCTTTTGCAGCCAAATACTTAAGCTCTCGATTCGAGAGTTCATGATAATGAACGGAATAAACGCCATTAGGCGAAGGGAAGCTGAAAACCAAAACAAAATATACTGCACATGAAATTAGCAGCACATTGTTTATGACTTTTGGGTGGGTTTTCCTTTTTTGCTTACTGTGTTGTACTGAATATCACTAACTAACTAACGTCTATACCCAGTGATGCGTAAGAGCTGGTTGTCATGTTAACAGATTCTTAATTTCCTAGTACAGCACTTAAGTCGAGCTGCTTTTGGAAAGCTTTTCGGTGTCTATGCGGGGAGTGAGACAGTCTCATTAACTCGATTGAATAAGAGTACAAAATGACTGCACTTTACTATCAGCGAGGGAGATTTCGAAGATATCAAAGACGCTCTAATTGTAAAGAACAGTTCGTAGTGACATTTAAATAGTATCTGAAAAAAGTTAGAACATTGGCTTTCGTAACGCAACCATATTCCCTTTTACTATAAAATCGTGGGTAATTTTTTATTTTTTATTTTTAAACTTCTAGAATTTTAAATTCTTTTATACTTCGAGGTTTTTCACATGATACAGCAGATACATTACAACAGCATCGTGGAGTTACCGCTACTTTTGAACGGTAATAAAACTCACTGGCCGAAACTTCATCTTTACCCACCGACATGAAGACCGTTTTTTAAAGTTACTTTCATTGTCTTTTACATTTAATACAACACAAACCTCACGTAAAGACGGTTTCCGTTTATCTGTGGCACTCATTAAAGATACATTTTGTCCACTGAATTCCACTGTAAAAAATGTGTTTTCGCCGACTAAGTGAAGACATGCGAAGAAGTTCATATTTTTACCAACAAATTTCCAGTATAAAAAACCAAATCACGTGATAGCGATTGATACATTGAAATTTCGATATTTATATGCGGTTTAATTTAATACAGTACTTCATCGTTTATAAATTAGGATAACGCAGCGAATTCTTCTTATTCTGCTACAGATTAAAAATGCGCATCGTAAAAAAGCTTCAAAAACTCCGGAAGATCACCGGCACAGAAGATGTTAATTAAATGTTAGGAAATTAACGTCAAAACCGTTTTAGAAAATGCAGTAAACTTGTTTTTTGTAATTTAAAATTTTGTATTTTCTACGCTTAAAGCACTTTTGGGGAAAGACTAGGTAAGTAGTATTTGTGATTCAGTTATCTTCATAGCAGCTCGTTTCGGATAAAAGGTTAATTTTAGATAATTTATTAATATTAATAATGATGATAATAATACAGAAATACCTGTTATGACTGTCGGAACGACAAAAAGAAGGCGATATAATGTTTGATTTGCTGGGCAGTACTCCAAACGCTTTAACATACCACAGCATATTAGCGCGGTTGATTTCCCATTATTTGCATGAATGAGCCGAGACATTTAGTTCCAAACAACCGAAAATTAATATGTGAAAAGAAAGAAAGAACATTAAAACTGGCGTCGACAAACTGTATTATCTTCGAACTTTAAAAGAGCCACGAACAATATTAGCGTTATATCCACCTTCTTAAGCCACAAGTATTTCGATTTCAGTCTTACCAAAACTATTACATTAGAAAAACAAAACAAAAAGGGAAATGTAAGGAAAGAGGTAAAGAAACAGAAGTTTTAACTCATTCAAAACGAGTTTGAGATATTTGACAAATGAAAATTCCTGAATTGGAAGTTTGAGATCGGAACAACTTGTGGATAGTATCTTGACATCATCCAAATATATTTAATGATTTAAAGAGGTTTCATTAAAAAGGGCTGGATTCTCTCTTCCAGTCGGATGTCGTGCAAATCTCCTGTCCCATCTGATTGTTTTTCTCACATAGGCGGTTTGACCTGACCGACAGTAAAGAGTCAACAACTTGCGATAAGTGAATAGTCTAAAACAATGACGCTTTGCATAGCAAGCAATACACCGTAATTTCTGCTTGCTTGTCCGTTGTCTGCCAGATTTTTCTAAAACAGGTTCTCCGCATTACCGACTGAAATGGACTTTAAATTGCAGATATTTAGAAAGAAGTAAAAAGTTCGATCATGCCATTTGTTTACTTTCCGATTTCATGCCGTATTTCGTAAAATGACGAGGGTAAAATAGAAACTGGCTGGTGTTAAACATTTTTTAAAGTATAGTTGTAAAGCGTATGGTATTTGTTGCATCATCTGTATTTTACAATGGAGATATCAGAATGCCCTGGTAGCTTGGAAGATCCTGACGTTTAAACTCAACAGTGTAATTTTCCCTTATATGGAATATACTCTCGCACTACCACATCATGCTGTTTGCAAGACGTCGACTATTTATCTCTCGTATATTCTGCCACTTCATGTGTATAAAAAGGGGGGGCTAAGATCAGCAATATTCTGAACAGAATTCTTCTTCACATTACTTGATCTTAATGATGTTTGTCGGTTTCAAATCCATGCTTATAACGGCCATAATTTTCCAGGAAATATTGCAGCCGCCCAGTAATGTATTGCGTTAATGTCTGTGAATAATGACCTGGTAGCAGGCGGGTGATTGTCTAAAATGGGTAAAAACGACGGGATCAAATTATTAAGATATTTACTGACATTTATCATTTAAGGAACAATACAAGTATGTATACAGTCAAAAGATACTTCTATGGCATGAGGTTTCCACCACCACTGAGAGCATTACTAGGAATTTCACTTGACTGCGAGTATCTCCTCAATGCTGCTGCACTCGCATTCGACAATAAATAATGCAGAATAAATTGATTTTTATCGAACCAATTCACCCTTAAGATGATGTGATAGCTGATGATGTTCCACGCCATCTTGTGTGTTCTCCAGAGGTCACTGATTTCAGTGGCATTGGCAAAGGGATTTTAGCACATTCTTTGAATTGATTGACGACAGTCCTGCGCCCAGATGTCATATTTATTGGGACGTGTACTGTGCTTTGGTGTTGTCAACATAAGACGAATGTGGTGCATGTCATGTTGCATCCATATTTCTGTGGAAATCCTCAGTATTTTTCATTCAGATTATCTGTCATCTCTACTCTGCTGTGCAGTGTTTTGATGCAACTTTTGTACACATTGATAGTTTTAAACAAGCAGCATGCATATTTTATACTGCCTAACGCATATTTGAAAGATATCGTACTTTACGTTTCTAAAGCCAACATTACTTGCACTTGTAATCAGAATTTACAGACTCAAGACGTCTATTTGAGAGTTTCAGCAGCGCATTCATAGCCTCGATAGATATAAAAACTCACAGCATATTCAGTATGCCTTACTGCTGAAATGTTTTAATTTTTTGTGTGGTGCCTGTATCTAATTGATTATGGGGATACGTGCTTCACTCCTTTCCGAGGGAGGGTCCTGAAATCGCACGCGGTTTGGGCGTGGTGGAGCACGAGTTCCTTGTGGTGCCCTAAGGTGGTTATAATTCGTGACTCGATGCTGACGACCATGCTCGTGATCGAACCTCAGCTAGGGAGCCTGCAAGCAGTACAAGTCCCAGGAAATTGTGCTCAACCTAACCCTAAGGTAGGAAAGCAAGTCAGTTCCTTTAATGACTACGAAGGAAAACAGTGGCACTTAACATGTATCTAAGTTTGCATTATTTTAGATTTGCATGTACACGTTCATCATTTCATGAAATGGCCTTTTGTTAGGAACCGCGGGCAGCCCACATGCTCTTTAAAATTTGTAAAAACAAAGAAATACGTGGATTCTACAAACGCCCCAAAAACCTGGCTGATCAAGTGACTGATTTCTGTATGTTTATTGGCTCTTATATCTTTGTTTGCTGGAGATTGGATGCGGGTTTGGATGAATAGCCTCATGGAGGTTGAGAGCGGAGAAGAAAAATCAGAAAACAATTCCATTTCTGATAGTATTATCTCTAACGCAGCTGTGCATTTCTGCAAATGAATTCTACCTGACTTGTGGTTATTAGATAACAAATTTTTAGGCATTTGCTTTTGATGGGTGCTTTTCTACATGCTTCAAAAATTCTATCCATCTTTCTTTCACCCTTTTCTCTCTCTATTCATTTCATTTAAAATATGCTATACTATATCATACTTTTTAGTATGGAATTAACTTTTCTCTTTTAGTGAAAATAACAATTTAGTTTATGATTGTATCGTGTTGAAAAACGATTAAATATTTTTCAATAATAATGCTTTTAAAGAACCAATTTATTCACACTGGAAACAGAGAAGAAATAATTTCTTAGGCTGACTTCGTGTAACCGAGCAGATTCTCCACGGTTTGAACTCATGTCTACGAACTTCTTCGTTTTGTTTTGTACCCGTATACCTTTGCTGCACTGCTATTTGGTAAAAGTTGCCACTCTGGTAAAAGTTGCCACTCCAACAAATCGGATTAAGAGTTTCTGCGGCTGATTGTTAAAGTATGTCCAACATTTTCATCAATATGAAAACACATTTGGGATCGGATGCTGAAAGAAGGTCGATCATAATTCAAACAAAATCGAAGTGTGGCAAGAAGAATCCTTAAGTTGGAAATGTGGATTTCGCTCACGTTTTTACACAGTAAGATTTAAAATTATTTCGCTGTGTTCTTTAATTCTGAAATACAGTTTTCCATACTGTAAAGTTCATGATTAATACAAACGTATTTTCCGAACAACAGTTCTCGAATCTTGGTGTCTGTTTTTTTTTAAAGCCCTTAAGGGCAATTACAACAGATGTTGGTAGTAGTTTATATTGTGAAGTTACTATACCACTTATTCACAGTGTAGAAACAGTTACAGAAAATATAAAATAATAGAGAAGTAGAAAGCCAAAACAGTTTCTTTTTCAAGAAAAACGAAGTGAAATATCAACTTTTACGTTAGCTTATCTGCAAAGACTCTTTTTTAACAACTTCAAGACAAAATGATATTCGTGATGGTCCAAACGTTGGAGGAAGATACAGCCATCAAGAACAAACCAGAAGAAATAAACGAAGAAAAAGGCAACATAAAATCCTCTTAACGGTAAATCGGAAACCTGCCGTTAGATAGGTAAAGAATGTGGGGATAGATTTCGTATTTATATTCGGCCATTAAATATAAGGTCCATGTTTGCTTGGCGTTTTATGGTGACTTTTAAATATAACCTATGCGCCATGTTTAATGATAGATAGCAATTACATGAAAAGTCTGTTTAAATGTCTATTATGTCTACCAAATATGGATGGTTAGGAGAGGATTCGAGGTGCTAGCTTAGATATCGGAAGAACATTCTGAAAATGAAAACAAAAATCCAAAGATATCGTGGAACCTTGGAGAAAATACCTTTTTCTCTCCCCATTCTTAAAGCATAACAAAACAAAAATGTTATCGGACGTTGTTTTCATTGTTTGTTTCGAGCCGACAGATAAAAGGAGGTAAAATGTAAATTTATCAGAAAGTAGAAAGTAAGGATTGTACTTTAAGAAGAAATAATTATGTAATAACTGAATGCTTGGTGACGTTGATTTATGTTGCAAACATCGCGTTAAAGAAGAGTCTGCCAGCGACCGGCCACCTAGCACCGAATAAAATGAGCTTGTTACATCTCGTCAGATAGTACTGGCCAGTAAATACTTATATTTTCAGGTTTATTAAACGAGATCCCTCCAATGCCGTTTATAGAATCATGTCTTTTCTGTTTGAGGATACAGTAGATATCGCGCGAGTAGATCATCAACTTGTCAGAAACACGTTGCTGCATGTATTGAGCCGACTGCCTCAGCAGATGTCCAAATCTAGATTCGCCTTGCATCTATACTCGTTGGGAATTTCCGCCTGTTTGTCATGCGTTTTTTACAGAAGAAGTCAACGATTTTAAAGAGATATGGACTAACTTATTCCATAAATAAAAAGAAACCTTTGGCCACAATTTACCAATATCATTGATGTCGAGGAAATTTCATTAAATTTTTTAAAAAACGCTGATTGTCCTAAGGAGTTCTTGTAGAGAAGAGAACAGGAATTGAGGAGGATCAATCTTGTAGACAAGCATGGTTCTGACGCCAGTGCATTTTTTTACTCTGACCTCAAAAGAACATACAAAAGCATGGGAAGTGTGATGAGTACAGGAAAAGTGTTCAATTTTGTAATGCATCTTGTGATTTGAGAGTAGTCATTTTAGCTTTGAAACCGAATCATTAGTAGTACAAAACACGTGTTGAAACCGTTTGGTATTTCCTACTATTTTAGGAGATTAGACGTTAAAATTCTATAACTCGCACAGTTATTCAATCTCTCTCATATTTCTAATAAAACTTTTTTTAAAAAAGGCTTAACCAAAACGCTTGCAAATATTTTTTTTAAATGCTGAAGCTTAATCATAATCGCTGTACAGAAACGCTACTTTCTCAAAGATGGTAAAGGAATATGGATTTCTCAAAAGTCGGATTATCTCAAACCATGTCAATGGCTGATACAATTTAATTTCTTAAAATCTCGATCACCGCTTAATCCTTCGATGTTGAAAGGCTTATAAGTCGATGGTTACTAATTGTAGTGCTTTCTAGTTTTCTTATATCCTGTGTCAGTTTGGAGACAGAATGCGAAGTAATAGTAGAATGCACGTTGTCTGCAAGATTAATTTTGATGCATGTTTCGGGTTTTAAGAAACCTCGAATAACAGGAGGCCTAACGCAAAGATGTTTTCGTGTTTTTTCCTTTGTTTCTGCTGATTCACGGTGAAATAAAACTGGCATCAATGTTTGACGAAACATTGCGCCGCTAAAGTATGTTCTAGCTGCCACCGCATAATTGATCTAAGGTTGTTTCGGTATTTATTCTGCTGTTACTTTTAAAGCTAAAACGGAGAGCTGTTGGTTAGTATTTACTTACTGCCGAACTAGTTAAAATTTTCGGATTTGTGTTTCTGGAAATACTTCTAGCAGGTCGAAAGTAAAATACAAGTTCCCGAAACTGTTAAAAGGGTTAAGTCTGGTGAAAAATAAAACATAACTACCGTGTTACAAATAACGACTTTGATAGTCGAACATCAAAACAATGATGTTAATAAATACGTTAAATTTACATTATAAATATATATATTTTTTAAAAATTAATTACAACATTAAATTCGGTGCATTTGAAACGTGCATTGAACACTGCTCTCCAGTCAAGAAGAATGCAAATTTTGGCTACGTCATATGTGAATAGTGTTGTCTGGCGCTTGGATGAGTTTTGATGCCACTTATTTTGTGTTAGCACTTCAAAAGACCCATCAACATAATAAGGAAGATTTTTAAGAGTCGACATCAATAAATTGTAACTATTTCTTTTATACATCTATAAATTCTTATTAATAATTTAAGCATTGAAACAGTAGTAATATATTAAAACTTCAATGACTTATTCTGATGATAATGACAAGAAATACTGTGATTTGATATAATGGTGATAATTCGCAAGTTGTCATATTTTATCGAGTTACTTTCTTTACAACAATTTAAAAATAAAAAAATGCTTCAGAAAAGTATCTCGAGGAAATTCTTTAAATATGTCTTATTCAGCGAATGCTCTCGCATGCGAAAGCAAATGCAATAATGGAACCGTTAAGTTCTGGCCAAAGCTAATCTTTACCAAATGCCTTAAAAAAACAAAAAAAGATGACGATGGAATGGACGAAAATCCATCTGTTTCAATAATTGCCAAAGAATAGAAAATATTTTTAAATGTGAGTACTTGTGACATGTAAATACTTTGACTGCTTGGTCTTTTGGGTTCTAAAATCACTCATTAAAAATGATGACTTCTCTACCAGTGTTCAAATTTACATGATGTTTCCATTAAGTGTACATTTTAAAATATTTTATGGAATATAACTACCAAGTACAAATCTTTCTTTTGGATGTACAAGGTAATCGGTAAAAACAACAGATTTTTTTTTGTCTTGGAAATTTGAGCTACTTCTCTGTGGAAGAGTTATCTGTTCGGTTGGTTTCCATATCTATTACATATTCGCTATGCAAGAAGCAATTACAGTGTATATATTGTACCGTGTATCTAGTGCTAGACTTATTTGTATTTATTTATACTGCTGTGTTTGGCAATTAATCTTTCTTAGTACTGCCTTAAATAAAATACAAGTATAATATTTACATAGATTTCAAACAAACACATACTAAATGAGTTAGAAATCCACTGTGCTTCGCAGATAAGTCTTGAGGCCTTTTACATTATGATTAAGAACAAAAAATTACAGAATTAACCCTGCAATACCAGACATCTGCATTCGACGCTTTAACCTAGTTTTGGAACAACAACATTTGGATATCGGTTACTATTCTTAAAATGCTGATCGCTTTTGATCATTGTCTTGTATTAGTAATTTACATTTTGTCTTCTCGAATTATTTGTACATAGGATGTTCTAGGTGGACTTCTTTGCCATTTTATGGGTTAACTTTACATGATCTTTTATGCTCTGGATACATTGGAGAAATTCTAAAGGATAGCAGCAAAATTAGTACTGCATATCTCTCCGGAGTTACTGAGTCAGCATGTGTCGTCAACATAGTAAAAATCTTTTCCAATACATACGACATTCAACAAAGATTGCTAATGAGTACTTAGAAATCCACCTTGCGTTAAATCGCCGCAATCTGGTTGCCACTTCAGCAATTCTTGCATCATTATGGCGAAAAACTACTCGTAATGACCGTTCAAATTTCGGTTTTACTTCCCATCTTTCAAAGCATCAAGCTATCAGTTTTCAAACGCTGCTCAGCAGCCTCCTATTACATCAAATCGTCTCGTCGGCGTTGCTTCATAGACACGACTGGGATATGCTCGATATATAGTATCGAAATCAGTAAGTTTGCCGTTAGGAAGCAAATTCATTTAATTAGTATCGGCCGCCAAATATCTTTAGGTAAGGATGTATGTCATTGAATTTGTCCAGCGTATCCGACTTCAGATTAAATTGATGATTCTTCTTTTGACAAGAAGAACGGAGCATCATGTCTGATCCGGAAAATACGGAACTAATACCATTATGCAAAATCTTCAAAACAGTTTTAATTATCTTTTCTTTTCTCAGAGAAATTAGCAGGGGTAGGCTGTAACACTGGCAATATCTCTTAATTAAGTGTAATTTTTGGCCGTGTTTTTATGTCCTCGTTGAAAGGCTTTACCCGATACATTTATTGTGGGAATTAATTAGAAGAGAGACTACCGTTACCCCTGCTTTCCGGTCAGTAAATTAGTACGTACAGCACTTTTATTGATTTGAATTAAATACTGATAGTTCTCATAGTCAAGTGGAAAAAATAAGTGTGTCATCTTTGTTGATCATAGTTGTTAAAAATAAAATTAATTTCGGTAAGAATTTCATGCTTTTAGTCTTCGTGATTCTGTCCACAATACTGAATTTTTAATAATTCCGTTACACTAATTTTGTAGAGCCTAGACACTGTTTACTCCCCTTGATGAGCTCTCCAATAAAGTTTTGTCTGTTCTCGTGTTATCTTTCGAATCCTAACTATCTATCTACAACACAGTGTAAGATTTTCCAAGGGTACCAAGTGTGTTAACTATGCTGAAAGGAACAGATAAAAAACCCGCCTCATTATATCATGATTCGAACTGTACATGAAGTAGTTTCAACTAACCCGCACCGTTAGACCCGTCGCAATTGATTATGGTTTTTGTCATATTACCTTGAACCGATATGCAAAAGAAACAAACAGCGAGTTTGGTTAACCACAGTGCCAACCGGAAACTTCAAGTTGGTTCTGCTGGAGGTTGGCGAGTGTTCGGTAATAAACGAGAAAATGAAATAGAAAACAATGCAAAAAATGTGTCAAAGAAGTTTTTTTTTTTTCCTTTGGATCTCCCCCTAAACACCTTAAGGAATTTATTTTTAATCTAGGTAAAGAATATAAAACTGAAGGTCCAGATTCATGGCATGCTAACGAATGTGCTGGTGTAAATTGGCTGGACCGTTTTGTGAAGTGACACCCGACTTTATCAGTCAGAGTACCTCAATCCACCAGCTTTAACAGGGAAAATGTTGGGATTTTACTTTCTGAAAGGTTTATGTCTAGTTTGGTGCACAACAATAATTATTGGTTTTGTACGTAATTTTGGTGTTAATACTTATCGTGATGTATAAGGCAAGCAACCCCGACCCTGGGTAGATTTTAACACTTTGACCGAAGGAAATGTTTTGAATTTTGCTGAAGTTGTATGAATTATTTCGTCATGACCACCAGACAGTCAGTTTGTTTCTTGTTCTAGTATTTTATACTATTTGATTAACCATAATCTTCCTGCACATACTTCCGGAATAAAATACATTTGTTTGAAAAGTGTTACCGCCAGCTTCGGTCTCTTTCACTAACGCTTATGCCATCCAGCCGGCCTGGGAAAATGGGCCTGATACACGAAGACACGCCGCTCTAACGAAAGAGAGATCCTGAAAATAGAGAATGATTTCCGGCATTTTCACCCTCTTATTAGTACTAAATGAACTAACCAATGAACCTGGGTTTTAGGCATCTTTTTCTGTCGCTATCATCAAGTTTTAATTGTTATATAGGGCAGTAATTTTAATTTATGGTAAATGGTTCTATTATTACGTTTGCGCGTGTTTTATGTTGTTGTTTTTGTTATTACTGTTAATAATATCGTATTGCCGAAGCGAGCGGACTCCATTACCCAGGGCTATCAGAAGTTGCCAGGAATCTGTTGCATTGTCCATTATCTGTTTCTTATTCTTGTGAATCGTTTGTCTTTTGTCTCTTTCATATATATAATCTGATGAAATACAGAAGGAAAGGTTGCGAACTTTAATAAAGCAAATATAAGAAGTAAATTAACTTCAAAGGTTTTTCGGCTAATTTATAACTAAATTCCTTGGAGCTCTAAGCATCAAAATAACCGGAACCAAAATGAGCCGGGAAATTAAGGCAGTGTCTATGAACTTTATTTTACTGAAAATAGGTAATAAGCACACTATTGTACGCAACCGACTAATATCACTCGAGAAAATGGCAATCTATTGCAAAGACGAGCGTATTTGAAATTTCATGGCATGCCGACGAAAGAACATATCTCGTAACATCACTCTGTGCTGTTCTAAAACATTGGAAATGCCGATCTTTGATATCAGAATCTCCATGAAAGTAGTTTGAAGCTAATTGTGTGCGATGCATAAAGATGAAAAGGAATTTCAGACGTAGAGGATGCAAGTCATGTCAATTCAATTAGTAGAACTTACTATCACGATTTTAGCTTTTTATTTATTAATTATTTTGCTGTTTTTTAATATATGAAACGAACTGGTGGTAAAAGCGTGTGACTATGAGAATCAAGCCACTATCATTAGTCCCCTTCTACAGCATAAAGTAGGGGAAACCGGGGTTGAAAGTTAACAAGGGTAACACTGGAAGTATCCCGTAAATCCGCGTATGGTTTTGGTCGTGTTTCCGTCCCGTGGAAATGCTTTACCCAATACATTTCTAGTGGGAATTAATTAGAAGAAAACCCACCGATACTCCTCATGATGGGATTGGCTCTGTTTTTACACGGTAAAGGGGGAGAGTATTTAGCCGGTGAGAAATTTTGTTTTACTTTTCATCCGCGCGGCTCGAATGTTTTGACTTTTTGGTGACCTTGGCGCTGTATTACGTGGAGATTAAGCGATCAGACCGGGCGCGATGCTGTGCCGTCTCCGGACCTGTAAGTTTGGCAGGTTATCTGTACGGAGGTCGGTTTTAACAAAAAGTAAAATATTCTGGTCAGTAAATCACTACATAGGGTATTTATTTTAATTAACCAAATTAAATATTAATAGTTTGCATAGTCAGGTCAAACCATTAAGGGTGTCATTTTTGTTGTTCCATTTGCTGATCTTAGTTGTTCATGTTCTCACTTCTGACATGTTTTTGTACGCGTATTTTTAAACTTATGTACATCATCAGATTTAAGGAGGGAAGGATTTGTTACAATAATATTTGAAGTTCATACGCGCGCGCACACAAAAGAATACTGACAGCCATAATAGTGAACTCGCTAACGAAATATCCCTTATTCTTTGATTAAATCAACACTTTAGTGAATATAGTCGTTACGTGTGTACGAGTATTTGACTGTTAGTGAATCCAAGATGTAAGAAAAATTAAAACTTTTATATATTTTTTGCTTATGTTACAGAATTATTTTATTCTTCCTGAACGATCTGCATGTGTGAAAGACTGATATATTTTAACATAGTTATATAAAAACCATAAATAATTATATGCATGTAAAAAGTTATGCAAATGAAAAACAGTAAAAACATTATCCATTTAACATACTTCAGAACTCAATATGATTTAGAAATTAAATATAAATATTATAAACTAATTATGAAATTATGGACAAAAGTAAAAAAAAATATTGTAACTGAACCGTTTCGTTTATAAATAATAACTTCCGTTATTATTTAATCTTAAATTATTAAAATTTGTATTTTAAATTCTCATTTACTAAATGTCACTTACAATTTTTTTCGACTTGAAATGTATTGATGATATTTTATATTAGAACTAATTTAGTTTATAAAATAAAAATGTTTCTTTTAATAACAACGTAAGTGTTTAGATAGCTTTAAGTCTATTTAAATTGAGCTGTTCATATTCACAACGGATAGAAATGGTCGGGTTGCTGTTTCAAAGCCTTAAATATTTAAATGACTATTTTAGAAATTCTATTTTCCCAGAGCTCGCACGCACACAGACGTTTTGAAGATTACTTGCCTTCTTCAGTAGAGTCTTGCATTAAAATCAATCTAGAGATACCTTTTTCAGTTTAAATTTTAACCATTTGTATACCACATCGGTTTTCACCTTATTCCACGCCGATTGCAGTTGCGCACAGCCTAGAAGCGTCTAAATTTTGTGTGTGTGTGTGTGTGTGTGTGTGTGTGTGTGTGTGTGTGTGTGTGTGTGTGTGTGTGTGTTGTACATTCAGTCAGTGCTCGTAAAAAGAAAGTGGGGATTGAGCGATATATGGATATGTCATCGTTAAAAAGGGGTATATTAATGACTAGGGTATTTGCCCCTATGCCTCATCTGGTGTTTAGTAATACAGACTTGAAGGGGTGAGGGTGATATACAAAAAAGTAAGGAAGAAAAATAAGTTCTCAAAATAATTTTTTGAATGATTATTATAATACATTCAAAATATATTATTTCATTACTGTTAAAAAATGTACTTGTTGCCAAGGCCAACGAAATTGCTAAATAATTGGCAGTATACCCAAAAGGCAGTCTCACCAACGGTAATTTCTCTGGGTTACTGTTATTATTCGAAAATCTTCACTATTTTGATAGATTTTAAGATGACATTACATCTTTTCTCTTTTTAAATGTCACAACAAAGATGCAGATCGGTTTCCAAAAGTAGTGCGTGTACATCTATGTGATATATATATAAACACCTTTGCGATATTTGAGTTCGACAGAAACTGTTGTCGTTTACAGTGCCACTTTACCGATGAAGATTAAATGAATGAAACTGCGAATTATATAGCATGATTTGTTTGTTTGTTTGTTGCAAGTATTATGAAGCTTTTTGAATACTAATAGATGCACATAATCTTAATAATATATCAGACATAACTTCCGCTGGGGGTCTTGTTGCTCATGGGAGAACTTGGGATACACCTCAAGTATGATATAGCAAAATTTACAGAGCTGAATATGAAAAATATGTTCATTGTCTGTCTTGTGATTGTTCCGTTTCGACTACACTGTATTCATTTAGTTTCATGGCACTAATATTTATGCCTAATTTCAAAAAGAATCGTCGTGATTTTTATTAATTAATAAATTTTAAAAATTTAAAGTCATTATTTTTTATTTTGAATGAAGTGCAATTGTATGGAAATTCTAAAAATTGCAATAAATGTTTCTCTAATTTTGGACTGATCAATAAAATAATTCATCAAGCATTGAGATGTTTGTTGATAAAAAATAGACTTATTTTATATGTACATTTTTAACTTACATGCATATATAGATGTAACTAAGTAAATTTGCTAGCAAATGTGTTTATTTGTGCAGTTTGAAATATTTAATTGCTGAATCAAAAGATGGTTATACGGAATATTTGTCCCCTTCCCTTAATACTGGAAAATCTGTTGCTGAACGCTTCTAAATTAGTATCTTGTTTTAACAGCTGAAATATTTGTGGAAAATTTAATTTAAAAATGTTCAAGAATGATAACAAGATAATTCAGTTGTTTTTTTACTTGAGGAAATATTTTAAGAATTAATATGCAAAAATAAAATAGAAGACAAAGAAACAGCGAAAGAATTTGATGACATAGGCTGGCTCACTGTTTTATTGATATTATCTTGTGTACCATGGTGGTGTTAGGAAACAGTATACAGGAAATGAAAAAAAAAATTGATAAAATGTTAAAGAAAATATTCTTGAGTTGTATTATTTTCAAACCATTCTGGAGATTCATCTGTTATCTCTAAAACACGACATGAAAATCTTGTGCACCAAATGACTGTAGGAACACCTGTATCAATGTATTTAATCATCATCAGGAGACTGGGATTGGAGAAAATAAGGGTTGGAGGCAGTAAATCCTTGCTAACCGGCATTGTCACCCATATTTTGCCGGCAGTTAGTGTTTCTGAGTCGGCACCTGAAAGACCAGAGCAAACGTGAACAATATTTTACACCTGTTCCATTCTCTTCTTCATCGATGTGGACTGCAATTACCAGTCCAGCAAATTCGTATGGTAAAATAAAATTACTGTTTTTACCTATTGTTTATGCAGATAATGTGAAGTACACACATTTTGTGCAGATCTAATTTTCAGGAATTTTATGGTAAATGTCTTGCCACGAAAGTCGTATACACGTACAGATTTGGATACTAATTTAGGAATTACTAGCATTTTCATCACATCAAATCTGAAAAAAAGCAAACCATAGCATGTATTTATTCAAAGGCTTTTATTATTCTCAGGGAAATAGGCTTGGTCTTTTTTTACAATGTAATGTCACAGTCCAGTCTTAGTAAATCCAGATTTGATTAGGTGCCGTCGCTTATCAGTTTCTTCATGTGACTTCATGAGCCACTTGGAATGGATGGACTTCAAAATCGAAACTCTGGTATCCACATGCGCTTCGTGATTCTTGCCATCGCTTTCAAGCTGGTGTAAAGCCTTCACATGCCACATCTGTAAAAACGTTAGTTCCACCATGAATTCTTTGTTAACCGATAAGGGCTGAAGTCCGTCAGTACAGCATGCTGGCACAAATCTGCTCAAGATGTTGTTTCTCTTTAGCTTGTTCAAGAGATCGCTCCTCTGGTGGGCTTCTCACATCGAAGATGGCTAACGACTTCTGGCATGGACCAAGTTTCAGTACCTTTCTGTATCTTCATACCTATGGCAGTAGCACCTTGTCGACATATCTCAGCATGGCGTTGTACGTACTCCACTGAAATTCAGTATGGGTAACATCCCAGCTCTCCGGGGAGTTTACAGGGGATGACAGCGGTCTGATTTTCCCCATGCCAAGAGTCAACAGTACATTAGTTTGTCTTTTATCATCGATTCCAGTGACAGCGACTTGGCAGGCTTCTCGTTTCTCCATTGTTCACTTCCCACCAGGGAACATGCTGATAACCCTAACGGACAGTAGAGAAACACAATTTTTAAGTCAGAATATGACGCATATGAGCAGTAGATTTTGCGCCATAGCAAAAGGTGATCACTCCAGGTACTAACATGCTTGAACGGAGTTATGACATTCAGAGTAGTATGTTGACATAAATATTCAGTGTTTTTCAATCTCAGTCTGCCATTTTCACGTGTAATTCTTATCTTTATTAAGTGATCTAAAGTACTGTAGATGTTATTTACTGACTTTTGCTCGTACCAGTTTATAAAAAGTCGTGAAGACAATGTTGATGACAGATGTTAGAAAGTCAGAACAGACTTTTCCCCGTTGTCTTATTACTGGCAATAAAAGGAACTAATGAACCTATTGATGAAATGTAGATTCATTAGTTAGTTCTATTATTGTTACTATTGAAGGTTGTTTTAGTACAGGGTTCGCTGCGCTGTCCAAATGCGCCATTCTATTGATTGAATGAAACTTTTGGGGTTGCGCTAAAGATTTTACTGGAGAATTAGCGAAATTTACGCAAAGGCATGAATCCAGTGTCATCTGCTTTCCTGATACATTCGAAACTGTGAAATTATTGTTTCAAGACGTCATACTATATTCTACTATGGCGCTCTTTCCAGTTAGCAGCCCAGTCATTTTCCAAGACGTCTGCATTAAAATATGGTGTTTTCCAATTACGACGTAACTCTGCATTATCACCGATATTTTGGTTTCGTGCTTGGAAAACTTATTTGCTACTGATGATATGAAGCAAAAGTAGCGTTACGTAAAAATAATTTTAACTTTTGAGACCCGTTTTAAATGATTGTTTAGCTAATGTATAGCGCAGTCTAATCACCGCTAAGTTATCAGTTGGTTTTGAAAGAATGTTGCAATTTATATTACATAGCAAAGTTAGTTTACGGAAGAAATTTAATAATAGTAATCAAATGAAAGCTTTCCTAAACTTAGCATTTTGGAATATTGATATTTCAAGGTAACAAAACATTTGGTATATTTCTAGACTTTTGAGGGTTATCTAATCTTTCTATATAAGAGTTAAAAGATGTACGTGAGTTTATTTATAATACAATTTATATTCTTACAGAGAAATATTTTTTAAAAAATTATGTGTAAAAACAACACCTTTTGGCACTTGAGATTTTTCACATAAAAAAATATTAAATTACCACTTAGCTAAGTTTACAGAAACAGAAACTGTGATAATTAAAGCAGTCCTGTGTCTGTAGTTGAATATTAACAATAATAATTTTGAAATCAGCAAAATATTTCATTAACAGTAAAGATTATGATATTTTCTTTACCGTAAAAACAAGTATAAAATGAAAAATTAAATGTAATATATAAAGTGTTTTGGAGAAAAAAGTTATTGACGCGTACTTTAAGATCTTTATGGGGCAGTTTTAATATCATATTCTTTTAGACGACTTGACAAAATTTTTAGTTGCTTTATTTATTCCTTTTCTTTTGTCTGTAACGGAACTACAAGTTTCTTTAAATTGTGCCACACATGTTTATCTAGGAGATCAACGCAGTGACAACAGAATGGGAGCAGTTTCAAAATCAATTTGCCTAATGGAATCAGATTGGTAAGTGCCCAAGTGTATTTTGACTCTTAAACAAATTCATTCGTATTTGCTGCCAAGGGGAATAATCTGAACACTGAATGAAAACTAGATTTATCGTAGCGGAAGCGCTTGATACTGGTTTAAATGCCGTTTCTGAACGTACATCTAACCAATTCTGTAAAATTGCTTTATCATGAAGCATTCTGTAAAGATGCCCTCGGCTTTTTGTTTTACTGAGTCAGTGCTGTCTGGGATATAGTCCAGTCCGAGTAAATCTAAACGTTATCAAAGGTAATTTACTATGATTTTTTCGTTTGTAATATTTAAAGAATATTGGCTACATTTAGGGCATGAAATGCGAAAGATTTGAAAAGTAATGCAAACTGCACGCATAGCTGCTATTCTTGTTGTTGTCCTAATGTTATAGTTAAAGAAAAAAGGTAAGTAACTTTTTTTCATCCCATGTAGGAAAACTGTTCTTGCTGAAATGAGGTGAAGAGCTTGTAAGATTTGTGCATTAGTTCATTCTTGGTTCTTATTTTCAGTTTTCTTATGTTTAAAATAGAAAATTTAGCAAGCTTGCAAGAAAAATTAATCTTACCTGAAAAAGGAATGGAACACCAGCCAGGGCCACGGATCGGGGTCTACCATTCGCGAAAATATTCCGTAAATTCCAAATATTGCATAGAGTTGAAAAAGGCAGGCAACCACAGCGAGAAACGTGGTCAGGTAGGTGAAGCGCATTACCTTCTGAAGCATCTGACTCTGTCGAATCCTGTGTAGGCTCAGAGTAGATTGGCTGCAGGTCAGTAAATGCGGCTGCCACTCACTGTTGCTGTCGCCATCCATGTCTCTCGACTCGGACACAACTGAGAATTTTCGGGCTTTCTGTTTCGTTTTTCGCGCATTTTTTACGGTCGCAGTGAACTCTGTGTCAGCCATGTAGCCGTTGTCCACCAGAAGGCTCTCGTCGAAATCCGCATCGCTGGGCGACAGGAAAGCTGAGAGACGTCGCCACGGTGCCGCCTCAGCCTCTGTGTCGCTATCCGCCCGATCGTCCTGCTTCTCATTTGAACGGCACAACAGAGAACAGGCCGAGTTTGCTCGGTCTCTGTTCGCGCTACAGTTCTCACTGGGTTTTATCTCGTACATTTCGCGACTGTTGGGACCGAGAGTGGTTTCGTCGATCCACCGACTGGTGTTTTCAAAGCTAGTATCTCCGAGTAACGCTTCCTTGCTGTCTACATGATTGTTCTTTGAGGCCTGCTCAATGCTTGACACCACATTGAATATAGCTAACTCGTTCAGCTCCGACACCGTCGATTCTTCGTCACTGACAATGCTGTAAGTCTGATTATCTTCATCCGTGATTCTGATTTGTGGCTTGGTCAGTCTCTGTATAGTGACGGAACGGGACATATTGTCGCTGCTGCACGACCGTTTCGCCACGCTGTAGCTGCTTAGTTCCTTTCTCGCCTTCTGGATTTCCGCCACGTAGTGCGTCAACTTAAACCCGTTGTAAATGAAAGTTATGCAGAGGTATATTGACCACACGATGAAATATCCATGTGGTATGAGCAGCAGCAGCTTCAGATCGCGCGTTACCCCCACAAGGCTTTCGATGGCTGGAAGAGATAGAAAATAAGAAAGTGTGACGGTTAGCAAAAACTTGTTGCTTTGCAACCTGGTCGGTCCGACATCGACTTTGGTGACTTTTAGAATGATCAACTGTATCAAACTAAAGGCAGTGGTAATGCACGGATATGCTAAGTCAAAGAGGATCCGACGGACGATTTCCGGCGTTAAGTGTCGACTTCCATATGGATCAAGGACCAAATATGTTCCTCTAGAGGCGCCGAGAGCAAATATCAAAGCCAGGCTCACTCCGAAAGGCTTCTTTTTCAGAAGTCGCTTCCGAAAGCGATAGCACGAAGTGGCACAAAACGCGGAGGTTAAGTAAAACAAGAGAGCCAGTCCGTACACGTGAGTCTCCCACGCCCACTTCCACGTCTTCCAAGCTTGATCCCAGTTAGGAACAATCTCTAGGGGAATAACCGCAGAACCATTGTTACCCTTGCTTACGTGGACGGTGACTAGGAGAGGGCTCGACACCCACATAGGAGCTCGGGATCGTTGTGATGACACAGCAGGATATGTCGTCTAACGGAGATGGTGTGACAGCTTACAGCAGCTGGACGAGCACATCCCATCAATCACGTAACGCCTTCACCAGAGTGTCGTTATTAGGCAGATTTTCTTGAATCTAAAAATAAAATTTAAAATTACACAAAATTATACAGTAATGCGCAAGATCCATTTGCAACCATAGGTTTTAATCCGTAGTGAATATGCAAGTTTAAACTATAATTTATTATGTATGTATACATTAAATTTTCAATATTCTACTTAGATATGCTAAATAATGACAAATTGTTAATTCTACTTTCATTACAGACAATGAATATAGAACCACAGGCTCGCTCAAATACTGGTTTGGAGTGGACTTTAGCATCGTTGGTTTACGCTGATGATAAAATTATGACAATATTTAATAATTTACTCTTTTGTATCAAAAATTTCCAAGCATCCAGATGATGATCTGGGACTTTTATGAATTACTCTATATGTTTAAATGTATTAAAATTATTATGCTTGGAAAAAGCGTATATTGACTGAGTCAGTAAAGATGAGTAAATTTCGTCTTTACTCGACATCTGACATTTATTACTAAATATGGACTTTGATCGACACATCAGCCATGTGGTTTTGACGCATTTTAAAATCTTTAAACTTCTGATACTGTCGGCATACAAACTATTACCTACGCTCTTGTTACCGTGAAAGATATTGCACAGAAGACCTGCAAACGCCGATAGATTCACTTGCAAGCAGGCGAATAAGTTCCAAGAACTACCCATCTACCTCAAGATGTCTCAAAAGGTATTTATTTATCAGCTTTTAAGATACGTAAATTAAAATCTGTCCAGAACAATTTCACATAGACACGAAGCAGTTTATTTTAAAATTATGCGCTCGGTTCTAAATAAAGACTCCTTTTTTCGTCGTAACAGACGCGATTAAAAGCATTTAATAATGATTGCAGTTACCTTTAATTTTAAAGGGGCATTCTTTTTAAATCAAATATCAACCGATAACCCTAAAATAACCCTATCAATCAGATCTGGCTAGCTTATAATTGAGTAGAAAATATAGTTTCAGTAAACAAGTAATGGGAAAATAGAATTAATTAACATTTGTTAATAATATCATTGTCGGTCAGTTAAGAAAGCCGCGTCGTTAGTTTTCTTGTTTGTTGTTTAAAGGTCTTCAGAGTATGCCAACATGGTGTTTGTTTGAAGGATAATGACAGCCACGACTCTTTGTATACCTCCTGATGTTATTTACTTTAACGATACCGAAGCACTACTTAAAAGTAGTAATCTAAAAGTAGTTTTTTTTACACGTAAGACGGTCATTGTATGGCCATCAGCTTGTACAATACTCTTTATGGCAAACGAGTTATTTGCCCCATGAACAAATCGAACGACAGGGATAGCCAAAAACAGACAGGTGGGAGGTTTTCGAGGACAACATAAATCAAATGATGGAAGAAGTTTACGATTTCCTGATATCTCAGTTCTATTTCTTAAGCACTGCAGGTCAATTTTTATATTTAATGCTGTGAAAACTTGAATAATTATGGGCGAATATGCAGCAATTGGGATGCTCTGCACGTGCTTCCATCACGCAGCACCGCTAGAGGTTAAATTACATATACTTCTGACAAAAGGCCAGGTTTTATATTTGCCTGCTCAGATTTTGATTCTTTAGTCTCAGCAAACAAATCTCATAATTTTTTCAAGGCATTTTTAAAATCAACTCTGTTAGTTCCACTACGATTTCAATGACAGATCAATTCGAGGGTTGTTATTGCTCAGCTAAACTCTTCAAAACGGAAAACTATTAGGATATAAAATTGGTCAAAATCTAATTATCGTGAACGGAATGAACAACACTCGCTTAAGTGGAATGACACACGGCGAGTTTCTTTTTAAATTCGGAATGGATTTGACCTGAAAGAAAGATGTTTGGATATCTCGGCCATGCGTGAAATAAACTTATAGATTGCTTGAAATTTTGTTGATAAAGATACTAGGAAAAGAACAGTCATGAATCTGGTCACTTTTAAAATAAAAGTTTGTCAGAAGTTGTAGTCGTGGGAAATACATTAAAAAAATAAATTGGAAAATATCATAGAAAAATCACATTTTTAAAACTACTATTTAACTGTACTGCAATCAGGCAGTCGAACCGCGTTATGAGATTGTCTGCTTCGGTTTAGGTTCCGATCTGGGGGGATTCTGAACCGGTTTTCATACACAATTCGGTCTGTAACAATCACCATTTTATTATTGTTTAGCGATATGTCAACAAACAAAATAATCCACTCAATATTGTGCCAAACAATGCAAACTTATTTTATTTATTCCAGTGTAAAACACTGGCTTTTTTCAAAGTAGTAAGCACAACCGACTAGGGAAATAAGACCACGGTAATCCTTTGAAAATATTATTCCATTGAATCACCATGATGTCTCTCAGGGTCCTTTGGCTCGTTTGTTTTGTGTGGTGATAGCACGAACCTGAGATCAGAAAAGGCTCACTAACCTCACCTTGAGTTGATGGATTAGCCAGTGGGGCTTCAGCCAATTTTTACAGTTTCCCCTAAGCTTTTATTATTAACTTTTTCTTTTTTTGTCACTGATGTCAATATTTCAAAATGTTTTCATTTCTTGCTTAGTCGAGGCTTGGGAGGAGAGAAAAAATTCCGCCAATTCTGTCTTTCAAAACATCCATAAGATGACTCTTATTTTATTGGATTATTTTTTTTTTCCTTCAGAAAAAAGGCTAAAGTTCGTCATCTTTCTACTTGCTTTGCTTAACTGTTGCTTCCTGCTACTGGGCCAACAGACAACATTTCAAGGCTGGTGCATAACTCGGTAACGTAAGCTTTACCCTTGCTTTTTTCTTCCTCACAGCAGCTGATACGTTTGACAGAGAAAGATTAGAGCAAGAAATGAGCTTTTGCAGGCTCTCCGACAAAAGCGTTGAGGTTTCCAGCTGATATTCCTGTTATATGCAATAGAAAAGTCCTCCATAGTTAGCTGTTCTGACAGGATCCGTTTTCTTATTTTTCTGGTTTGAGGGAAGCGGCTATTTGTTTGTTCTACTCGGTACCTATGATATAAGGCTGAGAATTTGACGCCAAGCAAGCACTCAAACATATCTAAAACTGAGTGTCACTTCCTGGGGCTGTCTACAATAGGTCTTTTATGTTTAAATTTCTTATGAATAACAATGAACGTTTGAATTCTGTTGTTTGTAGACGAAATGAGCTTTAGCAACTATACGAACAATACTTCGATCTTTAGGTGCATCATAAACTGATAGCTGTAGAGCGTGAACTGAGCAGAGGATCAGTTGTTATTGCAGCACCAGTATCAATCTCAGCATGTTTCTTGTTCCAGTCTATGCTTCTCATCTGAATCTGTTTCTTTGGAACCGATCTCCTTGCATCAACGCTAAGCATTTTCCCAGTATCCAGGTTTTTGCTCATTTCCCTTTTTATCAACATCATTCATTTGTTGGACACACTTTATCATGTTTGCACCATTACCTTTCGCTATGCTATGCTGTATATTTTCTACACAATTATGTCATATTGTGAAAGTACTTACAAGTAGCATGTTGTTGATATGTTGGGAGTGATTCAAGCATGTTACACAGTCAGTCTTAAAATAAAAATGACAACCTTTCACTTCTTTGAAATGGTCACGCAGGGCACTTTTCAGATATTATCAATACTAACGCAAACATTGCGACCTAGTTGATTCATTTCTTGAAGATTTATCTTTCGAAAGCCAGAGTCTTCCATTAAGCTGAAAGCTCTTCCAAACATGAGCGAAAATGTGAACTAGTCATGATTTTATTCGATTCGGTTCCATCGAAATATTTTCCACTGCGGTACAGTTCCAGTTTAGAGAAAATTAAAGCGGTTCCACCCGGTTTTCAGTTCCAGTTCCGGATTGACATTCTGACCACAAGATCGTATTTACATAGTTTTTATAAGTTACCAATTGAAAGGCAATCAAGGAAGAGTTTTTGTCCTTTAATGATAAAACGATGTCTTAGTCGGATTTTGCATCACTTGTTCTGCAGACTGGCGAATCTAGATTTATACTTTAAAGCAGTATAATAAATAAATGTGAGAATTTTTTCCATTGAGGCCTTGTGTAATCCATGATGATTTATGCATCTTTGTAGTAATTATTTTCATTTAATGAGGGCTTTGTTTAAAGGACAAGGGATACGATGAAGGCTAAAGTTATGTTTGAAGAGAGTAAGTTTGGTATTTGTTGAACACGATTTCTATTCTGTTTTTAAGCACGTGACCTGTTTATGAAGCTAAGTTGATTTTTAAAGTAATAGTTTAGGATGATAGGGATAGGAAAATGAGACGGCCAGTGTCCCTAAAACCCGAGTATTGGAGTATATACACATTCTAGTGGACAATTTTGTATTAGCCAGAGTTTCATATGTAAACATGGTACTACTACTACTACTGCTGCCATGTATAGATAGGACGAAGAAGGAAAACAGAGCAGGGTGATAGTACTGTTCATTATCTAAACAGCTGTGTCTAGTGTCTATGAACTGATGCCTGCTTTTAGATGTGTCATGCGATTTGTAAATGTCTCCATATATTTATATTCGAATCTTTTAGAATGTGAGAGTTTCAAATTAAAATATTTATTTTTCTTTGTTTATTCTGGAAGTGATTTCATTTTAACTTTTTCGAATATATATATTTTTCATGCACGACCTATTTAGTAGTTCCTTACAGTGTATTACCAACATAGGGAAGAACTTATGTTAGATAACAGCGGTTTAGCTTTTAATTAATTTGTTTTAAAGATGGACGCTGAATTGTAAATTATGTGGGCATTTCAGCGACACTTGCCCGTAGTTCTTAGTAGCCATGTGCCATATAACGGGAATAAAACGTCGGAATTAGTCGCGATTTGTGGTCATTTTTGCTGGTGTCGGGAATTTCTCCCTCCCTCCTTTTATCGACTCGCAGTTCTGTGGGCGGCTGCTCTTATCCGTTAATTAATTATGACTACCCCGAGGTCCCTTCAGTGGCTCGTGGCAAAGCAGGAAAATTGAATGATTAGATTTGCTATTTAATCTGACGTAATGATGCATGGGGTACATCACTAACGTTAATGCCGTAGGCATGCGGTTTCTTTTAACGTGACCATCTTCATCGAACTCTGCCAACAGTGGCAGGGAGAAAGAAAAAGACGGCATTTTGCAGAAAAACTGTTATTATTGGATGGCTTCGTCGCCGATCAGATACTAGGCAAACACGCAGGAAGCGGATTCTGGTTTTGAACTGATATTACTTACGTGAAGTTTTTGTATCACTGGATTAAATCATTTTTAAAAGCCGTCTTGCTTCACATAGCAAAATGCAGCAGTTTAATTTTCTCTCGAATTAAATTTCATTTTATAAACAGAAATTTAAAGTCATTCTTCCATAACATAACAGGGTTCTTCTCTATCATGCGTAGGATTTAAAACAAACCAAAAAATCACCCTTTCACGGCCGCAGATCATCAACGTTTTAATCTCAGAATGTGAAAACTTAACCTGTTTCGTGCTTACACTTGATTGGATTCTAAGAAAAATTAATTTTTATTTATCAGGAAGGAATTATATTATATAAATTATATCGAACTTTTGGGTTCTTAGTTTTACTACCAAACAATCGGAATGCACGGGATTTTCTTTCAGAGTTGTTACAAAGTTAATCGGTGTGGGGAGAATTGCTACTGTTTTGAATCTCTCGGCATGTTCCATACGACGGTTATATCGGTTGTTTTTGATCGATGGAATGTTAAGCTAAATATTATGGTCACGCTTTTATATAATAAGGAAAGCTTCTTGCGGTTCTTATTTAGGGGACACGCATTACAAGCCTACACCGGTGGTCGTAATTATGAACTAACCAATAAAATATAGTCCAACCCCACAGCAACTTGTCAGTGGATGTAATTACCTGTACGTGGACATTTCACTGTTAGAAAATCTATGAATGTAAAAAAATAAATAAATAATTTTCGAATTTATGTTCTTGCAAGAACTTTTATAACGTAATACTCTACTTCAGGTTTTTAGTTACCTTGCGTGGTCACAATTATAGTTACATTGCCGTGTCATATTAATTTGGCCACCTACATACGTGAACAAATCTGATCAAAAATTTTCTCTGCTTCTGGTGTTGTTATATTCATATCGGACGTCCAGGTAGGTAGGTAGGTAACCGCAGCGTACTGTCACTATGCCTAAAACAGCTGGATTCCGTGATATTTATTTGAGGGTGCGTCTGAGTGTAGCAAGACTGCGAGACAGATTGTCAAAAACTCATGTAGAAAAACTACGTGAATACGTGAAGATCTTCAACAGCGATAACACGGAAAGAGCGCGCGATTATTCTTTATCTTCGCAACCAATGCTGGAAATCTGTTGACATCATTTATGCAACAGAAATGCGCTAATGAACGGTCCAACATCATTTTGAACGGCAGGAAAGGGCGTGTATCATGTTAGAAACCTCTAAATAAACGCTTCGAAAAATCTGATGAAAGGACATGTCTGGCAAAACTAAAATATGCTTGGTGGCAAGGGAATCGGTGCTTTACGAAGGTAGTCTCAATTTTCTAGGATATATTGACATTTTAAAGAGGCTTATACTTTTGGACCAAGAAATCGTATTGAGATTAGATACCCATGTTTTTTAACCGAATGACCCTACATCACATCTCTCGTGACTACAGTTTAGAAAAGGAATTAAGTCTTTTCACTTCGTCCCGGATTTCCGGAAAAACTGATATAAATCGCATCAAACATGAGTGGGAGCAAATAGACTGTCAAATAAGACTAACCTGTCTACGTCCGACCAAAGCTATGAAATCAAAGGAAGCTTTTATTCTGGTATGTGGAGATAATCTGAACTAAACCATGCGAAACAGGGCAGTCTCTTCGTGATTAGAGGGTATTCGACCAAATATTGACAAGCACGATTTAATTCTATTGCTTTCCTTTATTTGTCGTTGATCGGATATGTAAAGCGCGAACGAGCTCACTTTCGAAACGTATTTTTTTCTCCTCCTGTTTTGCATATGGGGTTTCTCACCAGCCGATGAGCCATTGGACCGTTTGTTTTCGCTGATTTCTGTTGTATGCGCGATGTCATCGAGGGAACTCCGACCATAAATACGGACGTAGCTAGTTTGAGTGCATTCGCCGCTGTTCAGATTTGCAAATATATTGGTCAGGGATCCAAGAAAAATTTCGAAATCTTCGGCAATCGGCGCTGACTTCCTCGTGCAAATAAAGAAATATCGCAAGAGAGCCTTTGGCATAGTGATAGTGTGGCACACTGACGCATCCGTTTATGGAAGGGGGCATACTGATAGGGAAGGGATGTTGCATGAAGACAGCATAGGAGAGAAAACACCCACTGTCAACTTTCTTTATTCGCAGTGTGGCTGTTGGAAATTTGTAAATGGCGTATTTTCTGGAAACCTTGTTAAATCTGTCTGCTGATAATAATTTTTAAAAAGACTACTGACTATATAAACAGTAAAATGACCGCACCAACCAGTGTCTTGCTTGACGAAATATTTTTCGGCTTTAAAATGAGCAGTTTTGATTTGTCCAGAGGTCCGTGATGACAGCCTTTCGAATTGTACCTGGAATAGAGCGAACCCTTCTGTTTTTGTTGATCCTGTGATGATGATGATGATGATGATGGGAATGCGTTTATGACACTTCAGGTAATTACGTTTTCCTCATCCAAATGTACCTGATTACCTATTTGTGTTGTAATTTCTTTAAGATTTGTCCTAAATAGCAAAAGCATCTGATAAAATCTATCCTTTCTTTACTAAATCTGTATTAATGGAAAATATTAAAGTTCTTAGATCGTAATTTGTTTTATGATGATGATGATAACAGTAAATAGTTTTAGGGTGCGCAAACATCCATTAACCAGGTTTAAATATTAAATAGCAAAAATAGGAGTTTCTCAATTTTCTCTTAAATTAGTTTAATATCGAAAATACCGTTGTTTTCGTGATAGATTATTCATGAAGTATTTATGGATTGCAAAATGTATTATGCATTCTAAACGTAGTAATCCTATGCTTCAAAAAGGATAAAAACTGTTGTCACTTTTATTTCCTGCAAAACGGCATTAAACATTTATATTTTCTTAATAAACTTTTTTTGATAATTTGTTTATTTAAGTACGTCTAACTTGAAGATAATCGAAACTGGAAAAAGAAAACAATTGACTAACGAGGCTGTTGGTAACATTCACCAGCTATGGTCGAGTTTGTGAAGGTAATACTGAGTATCATCTGCAAAACAAACGAAAAAATACTTAAAAGCAAGAACGAGTTATAGCCAAAATATCCCTGACTCGTGTTTTCTTGTATGTTTAATTATATCAGGACTTGTGTAATGATTATTCGTTTGTTTTGCTGTTTTTTTACACCGAAGACTGCAAGGGAGAACTCCAGTGAGGCAGCATAGTGCTGTTGTTGTCCGCTAAGAGTTGCAAGGCGCCAAACATTTCGGAATTCGGTAGGGAAATTCCTACTTGTACTCGTCCTTTTTGGATTTATTTTTAATGTTTGGAGAAACCAGACATCCAGGAGAAAAGCTGTGCAACCGAATGGAGAAGAAATCACACACTAGTGAATCGAGCTCTGGCTTGCGACCTTAGCAGCCCAATAGTGATTTAAATATGGTAAACGTGAGAAGCTTGAGAGAGAGTACGTGCAACGTAATTAAAACTCGGTCACTGTTTCAATCACCGCGAAGATGATTTATTGCTCCTACTTTATGCATCTGGCCGATATAAACGTTCAAAGTAAAAACAACAAAAACGTTTTCAGGATGTTACCTAATTAAAGAGCTGTCTTTTGTTAGAAAAAAGTTGTGATTATTTTAAAATATGCTTACAACAGTTTACAGCTGATTCTGATAATTATGTTTATTTGTTTAACGCTTGAATTTAAAGCTTTGTCTTAGTTACATGAACTACGATTTATAGAAACAGTATACTGATATTATTTTTGAAAAATGCCTGTTAAGTATGGAAAAGGAACCGATTTTAAGAATTATTTGCACACAGTTAAGAGTAACACACACTGGCAAAGTAGATGACAGTTTTTTGGGGGGAATTGTTTCTTTGTTTAGCTTATTTTCTGTTTCAATCAAGTTCCAATAAAGTACTTTTAAGAATACCACGTGTTAAAGATCTGTGAGGAATCACCGCATAATTTGCTTTGTTGACAACCATTCTTATCGTTCTTGCATTAGCAAAGTTGTCATCTGAATTTCGCGACGCCACTGAAGCAGTTCTGTCTATTTTCGTTGGAAGAAGAAAAAGAAAGCGGCTACAGATTTATCAACAAGTTGACTCATGATAACAAAACTTCTGACGGGTCGTGGTAATTGGAATCGAGAGATTCTCCTTCGGTCGACAGGAAGACGAAGGTAGTATTTTGCCAATAAATGTAACGGTCAGGCATCCATTTTTGCATGTACGTTTCTCATGGTTTAAAGTTTGCTTTGTTCTCTCTCGTTTTGACTTTCGTGGATAAAACAAAGAGGTTTTCAATATATTTTTTCACGAAAGACTGACACATTTTATGCTTTATGGAACAATAAAACCACATACACACTGCAGCTGTTCTTAGGTTTTCAATGATGCTGCTTACTGCACAAAATTTCAAAAGGTTTTTACCATGAATTTATTTGAATTTTTTCCTTTTATTTTTACGCTTTAAGGATAATTCGAAAGTTGATCCTTTTGATAAATTATTCGGACGTCGCACAGATTTATTTATTTTGGTATTTAAATTTTAAAAACTTAGATTGACAACTTTTTTATGGAGAATTTTTTCTTATCTGCAGAGTTGTATAAAAATGTTAAAGAAAAAGAATCATAGTTACACAAGCATTTGAAGAAATCCTCAATATAATCAGTTATTGCTATTTTAAAAAATACAGTAAGCATTGTTTCAGAACTTTAACCATAAATGTGTTGCCAAAATCTACTATTGTATGTACACATTGGTCTGAAGTTTTAAATAGTAAAGTGAGAAAACCTAAGGACGCAAACTTATTAGAACAACTTATCCCATTACTATCAGTGACAGCGATAGTAACACCAAATATCCGAGGAACCTTTTTAACGCTTTTCATGCATCGGAATAACCCAGATACTCTAATGTATTAGCAAATTTCGTAGGTTTTCTCTTTAACTTTGTAATTTAATTTTACTCTACAATTTTAAATTAGTATATAATCAGGGTTCCTCGAACTCTGTTTGAACTCCATTCATTGCAGGAATTACCAAAGTATATCGCGATAGTCTTAATGTTTTTTCTGGAAACTTTCAGTATTAATCTAGATTAAAATTAGGCATTTAAAGTAATTATGTAATAATAAAAGGACGAGATTACTACTTAACATTCCATTAGCAGTTTATGCAGTAAATGGAATTTCAATTTTGCACATATGAAAAAAAATCATTTTATTTCCAAAATAAATTTTGTGATAAATAATGTAACACTCCACGCACTATGCCAGGTTTTGCCTCACGTTCTACCAGCCTAAAGCACGAGTTAGTGTTTGTGATGAACCAGCTGTATTTTTACTCAACACACTCGTAATACGAAACGCACGGGGTTGCAGAAATGTAGTTCCGTATTAACGTTGAAGCGGCTGTGACGCTCAACTTTGGACGTTCAGTTTTTGGGTGAAATCATAATGGAGGAGTATATAACTTTTCTCGGAGACTTATCGAAAGTGAATAGATTTCTTTTAGCCGTGAACGAATAGACAGATTTCAGACATTTTGTCTCTGAACTTTAATACTGGACTTTTCATCTCACTGTTTAAATATGTAACTACAGAACCATCGTTTATCCATGAGAGTAGTAAGCGGCCGACCTTACATGCTACTTTTCGCGACTTCTACTGAATACTAAGGAAATTGCCTAATTGGGTTCGTTTTCGCAATGATGATTTATGAAATTTAGGTTAAATGTGTTCAATTTGATAAACATCTAATGCTTCCTTTCATTACTAGTGCGTTTCACGATCCTTTTCTCTGCAAAACTCTACATGTCAAAAAAAGATTGAACGGCCAGAGTTTAGTTCCATGAAATCAATTGCAGGCTCTTTTGTATTCGGCGCAAGTTTTCAGCTCACCGGTTTACAAATGACATTAATCATTGATCATGTACTACTCACTCGACTGGGTTTCACTTGCTAGACCCAGACCCCGTAGCAGCCAGCACGAAAGCAACAAGAAAGAAAAACAAACGTTTATTAAATACAACCGGACAAAAGTCAGCACTGCATGCAGTCTCCATTAGTGTTGTCTACACAAGGAGAGAAGGCATTAATGCTTATTTACAACTCTATTCCAGGACAAAGAGATAATCGTTGCGATAATTTATTCAAGTGAAGCAAATCTGTTTTATTGCATCATATTAAAACAAACTTTTTTTTGTTGTTTTAAAAATTGTAAACAAATTTAGGCAAAAAAAACTTTATTTTGCCGATATTTACAAACACTAATAGTTTACATTTCCTCTACAGGTTGAGACCTTTGAAACATCTAAAATATTAGAATGTATTGCAGTATAATTGTTTTGATGCTTTGCATCGTCCTTGCGGACTTGTTTTTATTACGTTTATTTCAAAGGAAAACTAATTCAGTTGATGGGCTCACAAAATTCTGTTTTCCTGTCATATGAGCGTTTTTCTGAATTTTTTTTTTTTGTATCAAAACCAAAGTAAATTAAACGATACAATCTATTTCTCTAGAATTTTCTATTCTTGTAGTGAACAAAATAATATATTTGCAACATAATTACAAATCTTATTTTTAAAAAAAAGTTAACGTAGGATTAATAACTTTTGGTTGTCGTTTCTACAGTAAATTAGGATTTGCGTATTTTAACCCGAAAATTGAGTATACGAGATAATTTGTATTTCTTGTTCTTGCAACTCATGTTTCCAAATTTTAATTTTGTAGGTTGTACTGTTTCCTGGCTATATGCCATTGCAAGGATGCCAAGATTACCTGATGTAAACCGCATTTATCCAATTCTAAGATGAGTAATTTCATAAAGAAATTACTAATTAAAATTTCTCTCACAAAACGGAAAAAAATGATCTTATCCTCGCAGTTTTCTTTTTTGCTCTCCTAATACTTAGTTGGTTGACCCAAAAGGCATGTTAGACTAGTTTATTATTCCTGGTTGTGAATGGTTCGTGTAATGAGTAATGATTTCGCTTATAAGCGACCTTTTTAAATTGCAGGGTATCTCACGCGCTGAAGAAAATAAGTAGGAATGTTACTTGTAATTTACAACGTCAATAAAGAGAATATCCGACGGCAGCACAAGCCGAGGAACGAATTGTCATCCTGTTTGTTCTGCAAACAAGCATCAGTGGACCTAAAAGTGGAAAATGCGTTAAATTGAGAAGAATTTTATGCATGTATTCGTGATATATTTGTGGTCAGTAAACCAGACACTTTTGAAATGCTTTCCAAAATGGCTAGAGAAATAACGAGAGCCAGTTATATTTCACGAAGGGCATATAGAGCATCGCTGTGGATGGCATAAGATTATTTTAAAGAGGAATGGCTTTTCCTCACGTCGAAGGAATCTGTTAGCATTTGCCAAGCGAGAGCGAGTGAAAGAGGTTGAATCATCGACGAGCTGTGTACCCCTTTCTCTTTCTAGTGTGCTGCATATGAAAGACAGCGATAAGTAAACACGTTTCCACTAACTGTCATATCATATGAAAAGGATATGCCACGCGTTTTGTCTGCTTGTACAAAATGAATTCTTCTGGGTAAATGTTTTCTAACAAATATTTTCGTTGTAATGAGATACTTTTATTTATGCGTTTAAAATTTGTAATTAATTTCGATATATCTTGAAATAGATTTAGTGTCTTTATTTTAGTATATGAGAGAGAGTGTGAAATTTCTACAAAATTTTAAAATTGTAACAAGTGAAGTTTGAAAGGATAAAATTACAGATTTTCTTTTGCCATTCTTTGATTTATCCTTTAAATCGTTTTTCACACTAGAGGTAAACGTCAGTTTTCATCATATTTAACTATTCAAAAAAATAATTGTTTAGCATTTGTATCGTTCGCTGTCGATAACTGTGCGTAGCTACGAGAGGCAGTCGTTCCGAAGAATAACGTAGAACTACAAATGGGACAAGACATTAGAAGAAAACCTGCTACACACGACTACAGAACCTATATCACTCTTTTTCTCTCGATCTCTAGACGCGTCTTCATCGAATTACGTTTTGATTCATGAAAACGTGAAACTTATCTTTAGTTTGGATATTTTAAAAAAATAAACAGATGATAAACGACGTATAAATCTAGAGTTACACTGAATGAAAAGTCAGTTTAAACGCAAAATTATAGTTTCCTTTTTGCTTACCTAAAGGCGTAGTGATATAGGAATTACACTCAGTATCCTTCACATGCATTACTTTAGAAGTTTAATTTTCATTGTATAATAAATCAGGTTAAATATATAAAATTTGATGGGAATTACCAAATCAAATTCTCAGAAAATGCTAAATGCCATGTTGTATTGCGTACCACGTTAACATTTCCGCCGAATTAATTTTACAAGGAGTAACTGTAATTAAAATTTCTATTGTATGAGTAAAGATATAAGTGTATACTTTATTGGAATAACCCAGTTAACACATCTTGGGAATGTAATGCGAAAGACGCATTAAAATGCCGGATTTTAATTGATTTCGATGAATAGCAAAATCGATTTAAAATTCAGTCTTGATCTCTGGGGCTGCAGAAATTGCTAGACTATCTCGTGATTGATCGTGTTGTTAGGGGAGGGATTTCTAGAAAACTTTACTCTCCGTAATCGACTTTTGGGAATCCTGCCTCCGTCTTCCATCGCGTCTAAAGAAATACTTTCTTCATCTTCCTTCCTACTGTACTTTTACACGTTCTTGCTGTTCACGAAATTGGAGTTTGACACTTTTATATACAAAGCTGCACATTGACTTTCTTTGTCGTTCAGTTTGTCTTTCTTTCCATTAACATCAAAATTGAAAAAAAAAATTGTTTTTTCCCTTTTCCCATCACAAAGCTGATGTTCAACTTTTTAGCTCTCTAATTTCTGGATTTCGCTACCGATGTTTGATACGGTTACCTTTTGTATTATTTGTTTCTCTCTCTTTCATATCATCGCTGATCGCCGCAGTACCTGGAAGCTTATAGCGAACGGTAAACTCTGGCTTATTTCGTTCATTTAGGTATTCAACGTCGTCGATTATGATTTATACATGGAGCTTCCATCGCCTCGCTTATCTGAACAGCTAAGTTCGATAACTAGTGCCTCTCAATATATTACGTAACTTTTCGGCTTTGACTACGTTATCAATGTACAGCTTTGGAATCCTTATTTAAGAAAAGATACTAAGCTACTGCGCCATCTTCTGCTCTTGGTGTTCACGCAAACGTTTGAAGATTAAAACAGATTAGTATATAGATGTTTCAGAGGGAACATAAGACAAGCTTTTGAGATAATTTATGATTTTGAGCGTATGGTTACAAACTGATGATTTTTTAAAAAATCTAAGAGGGAACTCGATTATCAGCTGGCTTAACCCTTCACAACACGTGATAGTAAAAAACCATTTTAAGAAATTTGTAAATGAATACAGTGATTACCAGTCTTTACAATGTCATATTTTCAAACAATGTAACATACACAATAAATACTCAATCTATTTACTTTACTGTGTTAAATGAATTTTAAAGATTTTTTTTGACTATCTTGGGTGATATGCGCTAGTATTGGACTGGTTGTGTCTCTCGTAAATTTGGAGCGATTTACAATGAGGAAAGTTGTGTATCATTTATACTGTTCAGTAGATATTTGAAAGAGTGGTTAATAGTAATTTCTTACAGTGATATGACTGCAATAAATGCAAGAGTTCGCAATAATCTTTTGACTGAAGAATACTATTCAAGAAAAGAAGTAATCGTGCGGTATTATTACAGTGCAGACCTAATTCTTTATGGGTGGGTGTGGCCACCGGTGTAGAACAAGTTATTGTTGGTCGGATCAAATCTAAAAAAAACAACCACGTAGATATTTTCTTTCCCCGGTGTCCTTCAAAAGGCCATTCATGCTTCCATGAATCTGAAAACTGAACTATATTAATTTTATTTAAAAACTTTCAACTGGATCCAAAATTCTTTTACAAACTAGGTATTGTGATATCTGAGTTTATGATCGTGAATATTTCAGTTTAATGAAAACATTATGCAATCTACAGTTATTTAAAAGATAGACGTCGTGCGCATACAGATCACTTATTTTAACATTTTAAATGCCTATGGTCAAGCGGTTTTTGTGTGCTGTATTATCCCATAATGCGAATTGCCATGAAAAATGTTAGAGTTATTTGATTTTGGTGATTTTTATAGTTTGAAACAAGGTTAGATGAATTAATATCTGAAAGAAGACAAAGTTCTCTGCGAAGCAATATCGCAGACCTTTTTATTTTTACAATACAGAAATGATTATTTCCATATTAAAATAATTTAAATTACAAATTATTTTAATTATTAAAGTAAGCAAAAAATTGTAATTAATCCTCGTTTGGAATAATATTTAGAAAAGTTATCTAATTAAAATCTATGCCAGTGAACTACAATAGATTTCAGAGTTTGTGTTGTTTCTATTTTTACTGTTGATTGCATGGAAACAAATTAAATTTTCGTTGCACGTCAATCAAAACATTGGGATTTAAAATATAAAATTTTCAATTTTTCCTTGCACTATACAAACATAATTAGAGTTCGCGGGGTTAACTTAAAAAACTCAAAATTTAAAAGTCAACAGAGCAATAAAATCAAAGATCAAATGCATTCTACTCAGACATCAAAGATAAAAATGGCGGCGGCTTGTTTGTGGTTACCTTGACGACGGTAACGCGGTCGCTAAGGCGGTGGCGGACTTTTGACGTGTGCAGAAATATAGAAGTTTAGTTGAACGAGCGCCCCTCTCATTAGCTCATAACGACCTGTTTGAAAACGAGGTTTGCGGGGAGATGACAATAAGCCGGATGTCTGGCTGGAGGGATTCTCTGAAAGAACGAGCGAGGACGGGCGCCTGTAGGAGAAGAGTAAAGACGGCCAGTAGCCGGGTCGGTATTGGGGCGAGAACCAGCTAAACAAACAAACAGGCGAGAAAAACCCGGAAATGTCTTCATCTGAAAAAGGGATTGATGTTTTATTAGGAAAATTCCAGTTAAATAACTTTTAGGAAGGGGAGAATTTTAGCTGGTAGAAATTTTATTTCTTTTTATTAAATGAAGCGCTATTTCTTAGGGAGCCTTCAAGGAAAGGAGCGTAGAAGAAAGAAAAAGGGTGGAAAACCTATAAATAAAAGCGCTAGAGATGAAATCAGATGCAGATCTTGAAATATACATATTAACCATGAAGCTCTGCGATGGTACTTGCTATTCTGTAAATACTAGAACGACCCACTGTTATATCGTTATCGCCATTGCAATTGCAAAATTTTATTTGGCATAACAAAGGAAAACATTGTTATTTTAAATATTTATCATTGTTTTACTTTCATAATATTGTATTTTAAATGTATTATTATTATTATTATTATTATTAATTCTTTTCTAAGCTGAAATACAAAATAAGATGTATTTTATTTGCGAATTTTTAAAGGGAAGAAATTTCTAACTGTTTTGGCAGAAGGCTGAACTTCTCGCTCCAAGAGGTGTTTTTTTAATGTTTTTATGTTTAAATTTTCAATAAAATTGTTGTTTTTTTTTTGTTTTTGCTGATTTCTGCATCATATGAAAGCAATGATAGATACTTTAATTGTTTACTAGTTTTGCTTACCCCTTTTTTTAAAAATTCTAAGCTCGGTCAGGTATTAGCAGTTTTTGAAAGTTTCATTAAACTATCAGTTTATGTTCATAAATATTTTAAAGCTGAATCTTCAATATTTCAGTAATTTTGCACAAATGTATTACTAGTTTTTAAACAATGTTTTTGTTTTGGTCTCATTTATTCATGAACTTCTACCTGGAAATATTATGAATTGTGGTTTCTGAGATATATACAAAAACTATAAGTCAATCTATCACTCCATGTGTATGATGCTACTATTCTGGTAGGGAGCTAAGAAATAGATACTTAAAAGAAGGATCATAATTTTAAAGCCACAGGTACCACACTTGTACGCTGGGTATTGGAAAAGCCATTTCCGGTGCCGTTTAACCTGTAGACGTCTAAGAGTATATCAGATCATGATGGGGGACGATGTCCAGACTTTCCCCATTAAGTTTGGAAGTGTTTTTTTAGATACTATTGTGGAGTTTATCTCAGCCATTTGGGTCTGAGTTGTCTGTGAAGATAATTTAATTCATCCGGTGATAATGACGGATCAGGAAAGCAATTACAGTTCATTCCTCGCCTGCCAAGCTGTAAGTAGTTCCGGCTCGTTGCTCCGTGTTCCTGAAGGTCCTGATGACGACTCAGGCCGAGGAACCACTGAGGGTAGGGAGTTATTCCAGAGGCCTGATATCTAACCAGCAAAATTTAGACTTCATGAATTAATGTAAGATCTGTTTTAACGTGTATAGCAAACAACCCTCCCTCCTCGCCGCTGCCTCAAATCTGCCATACTTAGTTGATTCTGGAGAAGTCTGAAGAAAGATTATTTTATTCATCCGCGTTCAAAGTGCGTGAATTGGTGAAAGAACCGCCCAAAATGCGAAGAGCCTGCTACCCTCACGTCTATTCACGTCCGTCCCGATTGGTCTCCCTACCCCCAAACCCATCTAACAGAACGAGTCAGTGCCGCATCACGATAGTGGCAGGACGTTGTTGCGCATCCGTTACACATTAATCCCCTAAACCCATTATTCGATGCACTACATTTACAGATCAGCGATAATATGGAATATCGGCCTTGGATCGGTTGATTATCAGCCTCTGGTAAATGGTAGGAGAGAAGTCTGCTTATAACGATGATGACGTTGGTCCGATATGTAGACCATGGACAGACTCTTCCTCTTCCTCGTGTGTTGAGGGAAAGGTGAGGTGTTCACACTATGGCAGGGAGACCCACCAAATCAGGTTAGCCGGTAAACGATGTGTTTAGCGTCAAATCGGCTTCTAGAAAAGGTAGCGAAGTGTGTTCTGTCCTGTTTGTTATTTGACTACCCGTTGTTGCTTCTGCCGTTTAGTCGGGCGGCGAGCAGGTAAGATGGGAAATTGCTTTCTTTGTTGGCATTACCGAGAAACTGGGTAAATATGATTAAATGAATAAACAGACAGATGCCCACGGCTCTTACCTTATGTTAATGGCGAGCAAAGCGAAATTAACTAAAGTAAAAAAAGAAACTGAAAGCTGTAACGTTTTGAAGAACAGTTTTTTTAAAAACTTAAATATAAGTCTACTTTCTATGCTTACTGTTCCGAATTTGCATAAAAATATGCCAAAGCAGTGGATTCTATTACGGTTCAAGAAAATATCAAAAACCACCATCCAACTATATTAGTATCGATGGTTGAATGAATGGAACACAAAGTTTCAGCATACCACTAAACTCAGTCGTTTAGTTTAGTTACTACCAAGTACATAGAAAGTCCCTTCCTTCTAAGAAAAGGCTTTATTTGTAAGGGGGAAAAAAATATTTCTATTATTGAGATTTAGCTTTTTAAATTTTTTGTGAACTTTAAAATAAGTCCATTTTCTATAGTAACGTTTGAATAATTCTTAGTCTGCACGTGACAGACAGTAAAGAGCGATGTATAGCTGTATGCGCACAATTTTGACATCAACTTAAACGAGACAGAAGAAAAGCATTACTGCATCTAAGAATGGGAGTGAAGTGTTGTTCCTCTGAATAAATCTATGGCGGCAGTCGAAGAATAATAGTCGGTATTCTGTGAAAGCATTTTCAGTCTTTGAACATAAAGAAACTTTCCTGGTATCTAATCGACGGCTTTGATTGCCTCTGCTGCTTAATCTATACCAATATAGTGATGGATTAAACTAGCCAACTGCCAGAGAACCTGTGTGTTAAACATCTGTTTTTCTCTAAACTTTCACAAGATTTATATAAGACTTTCTATTTTGTAAAATATAAAAATGATTAATCTGTAATGATGAGAATCATATGATTGTGGTGCCATTATTACTATTATTATTATTATTATTATTATTATTATTATTATTATTATATTATTATTATTATTATTATTATTTAACAGCCCTGGATGCAACAATAAGTAACGGGCCAGCTAAACACGAAGTTCCAAGAAATAATTTCTAAAATACTGACCAGAGATGGCCATTACTTATAACACCTTAAATTATAATTCAACGCTATTTTTATGCAAAAACGGCATCATCATCATCATCGATAATAATAATAATATAATAATAATAATAATAATAATAATAATAATAATAATATTTATTTTATCTGGCCACAACTGTTCAGAAACTATATAACAAGGAAATAATAGTTCTAACTGGTGTAATTATTATAAAACGCCTTTTCTCTTTGATTGTTTGGAAGCCGACTTTAAGCTGAAGCAACAGAAGGCTGAGACGTTCAAGTGACAAACTAGTACATACCTGCAACGGTTGCTTACTCGATCCGCCGCTAAGTGGGCACAGTCAGGGTAGAGATATCGGATGAACCCTGGATTAAAAGGGAGTGCTGTGGTACCCGAACCAAAGCTGTCAGCGCACTGTCGTCCGCTAAGCCTATTTCCATAAACAAACGGATTTCGATTTTTGTAATCAAGGTGTGAAGTCCGATGGCCCTAATTAAAACGAAGCACTGTAATTACTTCTCTGTGTGTGGGGGCGGAAGTCGAGGCTGAGCTCTCGCTCGCTCACTTGCAGACGTCGTCGCCCATCGGTTCTGTCGTCGGGTTGGAGTAGAGCGCATCGGTCGGTGCGCGAGCCCGTTCGATGAAGAAAATGCCGGGCCGACCGGCGTGTGGAATCGGCAGGTCCCCCGCCACCACAGATTCTCGAAGGCGCTTCGTCACGCGGGTCGCAGTAGATGAACACCCCGCTGTCCAGCCTATTCGCCTCTGCACGCCATCGAAGCCAGGCTGGGGTGTGGAGGCAAAATGACCTGGTCAGAACGGGATGATAATCCCGGATGAACAGCGAAAGCTGGGCGTGATGAATTGATTCATCTCTCACCGGCGAACACCGGTCGTGGAGAAGAGCAGACGCGCCAATTGATGTCGGTAGATGAAGACATCTTCAGAAATTTTCTTACAGCGCCAAGGGCTGTCCTATTGACTTGCCACAGAGCTCCTGGCTCAGTTGTGGGAGAAGGAAGAAGCGGAAAATGTGAGTCCACGTTGTGCTTGCGGTGTACTAGAGGGAAGCCGCAACACGAAATAGTTTTAAAGAGAGGGATCTTCCCGGTGTTTACCAGAAAGAAAACACGGCTTCTATTAACTCCGCCCGGATCAACGAGACTACTACCCACGTTGCTTTTCGTTATATAGTACATCGAAATTACAAGGCATTTTTTTCTTTAACTTTGTTAAAGCTAAATATCCTATGAATATCAAAATGTTAAATTTACAAAAAAAATAAATTAAAAAGGAATAACATGTGTAAAACAACAAACTATTCATAAAAGCATAAAGTGCGAATGAAAAATAAAAATAAAACAAGTATAACGGAAATTAAAAAAAAAAAGTTGTTGCTCGAAACCAATATCTCTCAGCCCTTATTCTTGTGTACATTAATTATATCAATTGATTTGTCTCCTGAACGAGTAATGCAATTCATGGAAACATCTGAGCGAAAGATTTCAGCAAAAGTGCAAAACAGATACATGATTACATTTACAACGAATATTATTATTGTATGTAGTTGTTTTGTTTTTTTTAAGTTTGATGTCTATGGATAAACCAGCTGCTTTGGATTCTGTTTAAATAGATATTGGCGCATCTTTAGAATGTCGTTATAGCCAGGATGAGAAAAAATCCCCTTTACAAATTTATTTTCCGTATCTAAAACAATAACCAATCAGGAAATAAGAATGTTTTCCTTTAATCATGATTCTAAAGTCAAAAGCCATAACATCTAAACAAAAGGCTTTGTTTACAAAATTTATGAAAATTATTTATGCCATTGGAAAGTGTGAGCCATCATTTTTATGATCGCAGTATATAATACAAACAAAATTTGCCTGATGAGAACGTAATTCAGCGAGTTCTTCCGTGGCTAATGGGCTTGGCATGTCTGTGTCCTAGTTCAATACAGGACGTAAAGGGCTTTCAAAGACATGGGACACGATTGTAGTCATTCTAGGCAAGCATGGAGTGAAGTTAACTGAGGTGGAGATCAATGATCGAATTAGATGAAGTCGCTATAAAGCTGATGACAGCCAAAAAAGCTCTTAATTTGTATCCTGGCTTGTTCATATGAGCCTGGACTGCTAGAGAGTTCTGGAGACATGAAAAATGACTCGGTGCACGCCTGTAGATCTTTCGATGCTGTTTTCTCAATTAGGACAATTCAGAGTTTTAACGAACTTCAATAGTGTATGGAATTATTTAGTATTTCTTGCTCGAGATTTGAAGAGAACAATTTGATAAATTCGGACATGGTGTTTTTACAATAAGTCGAATCATGCTGGTTCTGAAGTAGATGCAGTGGAGCCTTTCATTCTGTAACGCGACCCTACCAGGTGTTTTCTGAAATATTTTTATTTCTCAAAATATAAACATTTTTCTTATAATTATAGTAATTACATCATTAAACCGATTCCATATGTTAGTTTAGGTGTACATTCCCTCATTAAATACAGGAAATTCTAAACAAGTACCCATCACAAAATTCAAGATGGTCGCCGCTACCGTTGGGTTGGCTGAAAAATATCTTGCGTACTTTAATTTGTCTGATGCTGGACAGCACACATCAAGTATTATGCAGACATAGTAACCAAAATAGGATTTCGAATACTAGTTTTTGCCGCTTAAAATTATAAATGATTTAATAATTGACGCATATGTCAGGATTTGGAACTTCAAAGATATTTAGTATTTATTAACTCGCAGGAAAAATGAAATTCTTGACATATTGCTGTCTGATTAGCTACAAAATATTTGGTTGTGTTTTTAATAAATCCCAATTTAGTTATACTGTCGAACGAATTAGAAGGTTTGTGTTACCTATAACAAAGCACACTCTTCATTCGTAAAAAAAAACCAAGCTATTTTTTAAGTGTTTTTGAAGGGCCTACCGACATTGTTTCACGCCTGACTGCTACTAGAGATCTTGGAGAAATAAAGAAGTAGTAGAGGAAACCAGAGAGTCCACAGAGAGAACCTGTGTGTAATAGGCTGGTGCAGAGCAACCAGAATCCATAAGAAGTTGAAAAGCAGTTGAGAAGCATGACGAATGAGCGCCACACTAATCGGTCGTTCAGTTAATAATATTTTTAAATGACCTAATACTAAACGGCCTGCTTCATATTCAGCGATTCGGATTCTGTTCTGCATCAAACTGAACGGCAGCGGCTGGATTCGATGACCAACAAATATCTTGCCGAAAACGCGCTTTCAATACACCAGTAAGCGTAAGAAGTCCATCTTCACCAGCAAACTCCATTAAATTTGATATTACTATATATACTGCGATGACCGAAAGACAATATTTACTAACATAATTTACATATTAAATTATCTTTATCCTGTGACTTTGGAATTTATGATGACAGTACCACGCTGGAAAAAATGGCGCATAAAGATGAGCTTTATTCTACTACGAGCCGTTGAAGACGAGACTTTCCCGGTGAAATGCGTGAGATACGGTGTGGACTGCAGTAGAGATATCAGGCGATTGATTTTGTGACGCCGTGCCTCGGCTGAAGATATGATGGCGGAATAACAATCATGGCCAGGCGTTCGCGTGTAGAAACACACACACATCACTCAAAGGTTTTTCGGGACTTGGTTCAAAACCGACTTTCTACCTGTGACTCTGTCTGTAGCACCGCATTATCTGTCGCCGTCCCATCTTCACAAACCAGATTCCCCGAAAGCCGAATTATTATTATTATTATTATTATTATTATTATTATTATTATTATTATTATTATATTATTATTATTATTATTAAAGGGAATATTCCCGATAGATTTTTGCTTGAACAAGTATGCACTTTGTCATTCACTTTCTCCATATTTTATGTAATAAAACGTTCTTTGTTTTGTTCTCGTTAAGATGATATTTGTACAATTTTGAGCGATTTTAAAAGAATTACCGCAGAGCTCATCGCGGCGAGAGGAGGTTTCCGCTCAACTGGTTCTCCAGTACTTCGCTGGTGTGCTGCTGTTACCTCGTACCTCTGGCATCAAGACCACCACCACAAACTATCCTCAGTGAAGCTGATTTTCAATACTCAAATCGAATTCTATCCCGAAATTCAGACCAGGAATGTAACGCACAATGCATCGTCTGGTAGCAGCATTATTTCTCGTCTCGCTCTGGAATTAATTGCGAAGCCAAAGAGCAGCAAGAGATTCGCATGACTTAGTATAAAACAGACAGGGTATATGATCCAGCTTCCGGGAATTCCTGAGAGGATGAAGTGGCTGTAATTGGCTCAAACAATATGGCTTCGAACAGATATCCCACTGACCGGAACCAGTTATTAGTGATTGGGGAGATTCGAGGGCCTGGGATAAGTTAAAGGAAAGCTCTGCCTAAAATATAAAATACAATAAATCACGCAAAATGTACGTTCTGAAGAAACTGCGTTTTCCTGGAGGAGTTAGAAAAACCATCGGAAAACCAGTCCGATTTCTGTAAACTTTTGAATAATCTGAAATAATCGACTTTGCGTTACCAGTCCGCTGTACTTTTGTTTTTAATTAATTCAGATATATTGCCAAGTATTTCAGTGTCCTTTAATACTTTTCCTCATTATATCTAGAGGAAGATTATTTTACTTTATGACTCCGCATGTCTCACCTGATATTGTATTGTGTCTCCTTGTATCACGGAATATTACGGTTCGTCACGCACTCACGTATCAATTGCATTTTATTACGACAAATTAATTTTAAAAGGCTGCACTCATGAACCTAGGAAATCTGCACCCTCCATGTTTCAGTAATTATTGAGAAACAGTTCATTTTGGTATTTAAAGCTCGCTGTACATTTCTTTGAAAATCGCACTATTATGCAGTAAGTTCTTTTATTATTATATTTAAATTTCAATTTTAAATAAATAATTTAAACTTTGCCTGGAAGTCCAAATACAAAACCTGGGACAAACGAGGTAAAAGCCTTCCGAAATGTGACTGACGCCATCTCAGCCAAATACCATAGCTGTACATTAGTTTTAGCACCCAGAGTTTGAAGATTCCTCTAAATGCGCTTTATTATGATTTATAAATCAAATGTGTGGCTTTGAAGGCTAAACAGAAGACACGAACTGCATAAATAATTGATTAATTAAATAAAAATTTCCATAAAAATAAACGCAGTTGCTTTGTGTTATTAGTGACCCGGGCTCTGCGGTTTTTTTAAAAATAAGATAGCTTTAAATTACTAGTAACCACTATTTATGATTTCGAAAAAATAAGAATCTTGAGAAAGGAAAACTTTCGAATGTGACGAGTTGTCATGTTTTATATGTTACTATGACGATTTATCTGTAAGATTCCAATAATTTAGACTCATCATTATTCGGGAACAAATACTTTGTTTTTCTGAAAATCTATTTTAACTTAAGCTACCCTAGCATTAAAAAATAAATCGAAATCTATTTTCTGAATCCTATCGGCGATTTGTTTTCTTTGCTTTGCGTTTTTTAACTGAGCTTAGTACTTCTAGAATTGGTATTTCGATTTTGTTTGTTTTTTTATAATGTATTTATTTTATATATAAAGATTCAGATGAATGTTTTTGAACTTCATTGTTTTGCTTCTTTTTGGTTCTATAGTGTGCTATGCATAAGCAAACATTACATAATCGTTGTTTTCAAGAAAAATCTTTAACTTCAGCTAAAATTAATCAGCATTAATCCATATCCATTTTTTAGATTGAATGTTTTTGGAAAAAAAATTTGCATAAACTGGATCCTTTTTTGAATAATTTATTACCATTATTTTGCATGCCCACTGTCTTAGTTTGGTTAGGGTTACCGTTACCAACAATCCTCAAGGTTTTCTCATATGGAATCATTTGCATTTTCAGAATCTATTTAGTTTTCTGAATTTATGTATAATAGATGCCATGTTTCTCGTATTATTTACTGTAGATTTGGATTTAAGATTTATCGCACTGAAAATAAACAAGCACAGCATCATCTTTAATGGCGGATTTTAAAAATGCATGTACGGATCAAGAGCAAAAATAAATTCTTTGCACTTCCTGCAAAATGCTCACTAAAATCATTTCGGCTCCGGTTGTCTGTCGGATAATTACTGTGCAGCTGAGTGATTTTTTATTTACTGTCACCCGTGAAATAAACAAAATTAAAAAAAAAAAATCACTTGAATTTGTTTAATTTGTAGAATAATCTAGGGATAAATATATCCTTTGTAAAATGTGTTACAATAAATAAACGGAAGTCTTAAACCACCTTAAGATAATCACATATTTTGCTGTTAAACCCGGTGCTGCCATATAAAAATGAAGCTACATTTGATTTGCTTTAGTGTGAAACAAGTCAAAAACACCAGATGTACTTTATTCATAAGAATGTATTTAATCAATATGTACTGCGAAAGAACTATGACAAATGATCGATGTGGATTAAGTCTCTAGAGAGCAGCTAATAGTTCTCAAAAAGAACAAGATTTTCGGAGAAAATAGCCAACAGGCCACGGTATCATTGTGTTGTTAAGAATAATTAAAAAAACAACAACAAAAACACCCCCCTGATTAATTAGAGAAGCAATGGTGGGTGAGAGAACAGAAAAATTAGGTAGAATGGTAAAGGAAGTTAAACAAAATCTGCTAGGTTGCCGAGGTGCTGCAGGAGTGGAGAAGCCACCATTAACCCTTAAATATAAGAAATAGTATTATTTTGAAATCGTATGACTTCAAAAGGAGATGGTGAATTGGAATGCATACAGGGAATCGTAGCATAAACGGACATGTTAGAAAGTAAGATATTACCTACCGTCAGCATGGAAATTGTTGGGACGGAATTCTATTTTTGAGCAGGAAACAGATCTAAAGCACTCAAATTCTCTGGTTTACAGAGCTGTGAAGGTAATAGAATGGCCTACACTTTCAGAAACCATGCCAAAGCTAGTCTAGCAAACATGTGCCGGCCCTCAACCATAACACTTCAGTAATCTAACTACTGACCCACCAGTTTGCGTTTTTCATGTTTTGATAATACCAGTACTATTGTTAATTTGCTTCATGCAGGTTTAAAAAGATACTTTTTAGGTATATTCCTTTCTAGAATAAAACTCACTCCACTTGTTCCATAAGTCTTTGGGGTACCTCGAGAGTTGTGTCCAAGGAATTTTACAACCCGGCGGAGTCTAGGTGAATGCTAGCTTTCAGAGGAGAGTTGGGTAGCTGTTTCGGATCTTTTGGCTCATAAACAGCACGTACCTCCGACCCCCACCCGGGATCGAACTCACGACATAAGGATTGATGGGCGAACTCGCCACCCTTTGCGTCACGACGACATCTAGGGAAAAAATCTTCTGCGCTCAAAGATTTATATAAATTTATCCGTAATTTTTCGCGTTACACGGACATTTTAATTTAGTAATTATTATGCAAATTTGAAATTTTAAAAATCCTTTATTAAATTGATGCAAACGAAATGAAGAAAAACTCTACGCATAACCTGCAAATTAGACAACCGATTAAATGTTTACGGTACAAAGACAGACATTTCCTTGTTAGGATGCTTTCTTTTTCAAATAGATGGCGAATATGAATATTGTAAAAAAATCGAGAATTTAGCTAACAATTAAGACCATCGGTTACTGAACGTTAACAGATCATCGATTTACTGGTGCAAGTGAAAACATCGACATAATTGGGCAGCATTAACGACTATTATCAATTAATTTTTATGCCGAATTTGCACTTTTTAAATGAAGTTGCTTAAATTGGATAAATATCTGGAAGTCTCATGGAAATGAGAAATGTAGATAAACTTTTTAAAAAAAGAAGCAAACGACCGAATAGTTTAATTTATTTTTTCAAGGTGGAAAGAAGGCTGCTTAAGCAAGGCTACCAGGATAGTGGTTGTGTCTTGATGGGAATATGTCAGACTGATTTATAATTTAACTCCTGAATAAATATTCTCTTATACAGAGCCGAATCAGTGATTTAGTTAACATATAGTTGTTCACTGGTATCTTAATTGCTAAAAGCGGAATATTTTTGCTTGAAGATGATTATAGCTCTTAGAAATAGGTAGCAGCTGAAAATTTATCTTCTTGGTGGACCGAAAATCTGCCATAGAACTAATTATCGGTCAGCAACTTAATGTTATTGTTCCGCATAAAATGTAGGTAAAAACAGAGGTATTCTTGCGTCGAGATCCACATCCTATTTGCTCTGGCTTTTGTTTTGTCTCTGGCTAGCGGTATGGGTTCGCCCCGCTTACTCCGCCTTCCTCTCACTTTCAATCAGAAGAAGCCTGGTAGATTCTTTTAATGAAGCTGGTTACTCTCAGTGCACGTGGAGTTGCGCTGGACGAAAATTAATTTTTTTTACCTCAGTGTTTATTGACTGCCTTAAAGAACCCAAAGATGTTCTCGTGACATTAAAGAAAGTTAGTAATGTTGAATAAAGGGTCAGTGATTAAAGATTGCTTTTCGTCGATGGGTTTTCCGGTAATCACTCTGAGGGTACAAAAATGCGATCTTTCTACTTAGTAGTTTGGCGTTCTTCGCGTATTCCATGAAACGGAGAGATATTTTTGAAGGTTAGTCAGAGTCGCCGAATATAAATGTAATACTGGCTTTTATAGGTGCGGGCCAACTATTAAATTTGGCATGTCATTCGTCGATATGCTGAGATTTAGTGTCTACCATTAGAAATTTATACTTAATATAACAAAAATATTTACTAATAACTGTTGTCCTTTTTTGGCGAAAACTTCAGATATACAATTAAATTTTATATGTTTTTGGTGCAGCTAAACGTTTCCTGTTGCTCTATAGTTAATTTAAATGGAAGATTACTTAAAAATTGCGACCTTTTGCGTAATAATAACGATTTGTGGTTGTGACATTTCTCTCGTTAAATAAAACCCTTTTGTCGAAACGATATTTAAAGCAACACTTCCACAAGAAGTTACTACGTTACGAGTGTTTAGTACAGAAGCCCTGTGATTATTAGCATGAGACTTAATTCGTTTAATTACGCTAGAAATGCGTTTGGACATTCTAACGTGCACAATGAACACTTTTGTTTAATGAACGCAGTAATCCCGGCTAGCAGAGCTCATTGTTTTTCTGACTGGCTAAAAGATTAAGCCACAATTCTCAAAGACTTTGTGAAACGAATTCGAACCAAATTTTAAATAAATTAGATTAAAAATAAATACAACACTGAATATAATTTTAATCGACTTAACTAAAAGAACAGTTAAACACACAAAATTGAACTTTAAAATAAAATTATTTCCATTTTGCTTTAATAAATAAATGCATAGCTTTTCTAAGAGTGATTGGAAATGGAAATAGATGTATTGTCATAAAGAACAACTGGTTTCGATCAGAGCAAATTGTATGTAGTAGGGTTCTTACTCGTTTACCCCCAGTAATTTCTGTAATGGCTCATAATGCGCATTCGAGAAAGACTTAAATAAATCCATTAACGCCGAAAGTTTCAGCCATCGATAAGATGTAAAAACAATCAACTGGTTCAGGTTATAAGCGGCAAACGTTCGTCGTTCATTAATCGAATATCTTTTATCTGTTGTCTGCGGTTACTAAGCAACGCAACAGATTACTGTTTCCAACTGAAGCTTGGATGTACTCAGCAGACCACCTTCGTTTAAAGTAGAAATGATAGCCTGGAAGGTAATGACATGCGGGTGGAAAGAATTGATTATGTCGAATATTTATACTGCATTGATAATTCATTTATATCGAGAACAGCATCTGCAGAATTGCTTAAGATTTTGTGTATTCTGCTCCGAACGCAGGCAAAGTTGTAAATTTGTATGACGCTACCGACTGCTGCTTAGTGGCAGGGAATATCGTGAAAAATTAACGTCAAAAGGACGAGAAAAGGGTTTTATTACACGCAAATTTTGTCCATGTTGTCGTTGTTTTCGTTACACACAAAGTATTGATGTGATTTTCATTAATAGTGCATAACTGCACCAAATTATTAATTCAGGTAGTTCTGATCAGGAAAATCTCGCTACTAGAGCGCGGCCTCCTTCGCAGTGCTACCGAGATTATCGTAATGCGAAGGTTTTAAGACAGAAGGTGAAATTCTAAATTACTACTTAACTATGTGAATCTAAGCTTTGCTGTTACTTTCTGTAAATAGAACCGCGACCGTTCCAAATGGACAATATGATGAAAGACTATAAACTCAGCAAGAGTGGGTCCCTAAGAACCGGTCCGAGTATTATCAGAAGTTCAAAGCCCAACACTTCATAACACGTTTGAGAATGTTTACTCGACTTAGAACGAATTTCCATGATATTTGCACTTTAGCGACTATTTAAAACTCCACACCATGGTATCAATTTGTAATTTTTCTTTTAAAGATTATGCTAGTATTATGCAACACTTAGACAACCTCAACCATATGGATTCCAACAAGTTCTTTTCCTCTTAAAACTATATACTTACCTTTGTTTTTTTTAAATCTGTGATCAGTTTTGCATATGGTCAAAGGGGATGCAAGAAATTTTTAAAAGCTTAAAATCAATTGTAGAAAACCCAGCAGTTGATTCTAATATTTTCCTTACGCAGCCAGGCCTTGGATACTCCATAATAGCTTTCCTTTTAGAGGTCTATTAATATAGGATATTACAGTAAATATCGGGATGGTCGTAGATCTGAAGAAGGTAATGTTTTCGGTCTAATAGTGGTAATAAATTGAAACTCATAAAATACGCAGATTGCATTATAAAACAGCGCGTAAAGTTTTAGCGACCATATTACTGAGGCCGACCTTTGAGTCAGGACTCAGTGCAATGATTACAACTCAAAGGGTTTTGTTAGGCAACACCGAGAGGACAACATCGGCAAACAGTTTCATGGCACACAATACGCGTTGCTCTCCACTTTATTGCGAAGACAACAAAGCGGCTTAATGGAAACAAACGGCGATGGGCAAATGCCTCCCTCTGAGGCAGCGGAATGAACGAGGCTATTACTTGACGCTCCGCCAGAGCGTAACATCGGTAAATGGAGAGTTCTCACAGAGGATCCCTCTTTGAGAGCGGGGAGGAGGGAACTTTGGACAGCGCTCCCGGATTAAAGGGAAAGATCAAGTTGGAAATAAAAAAAATGTTTGTTCACAAACGCGCAGGACAGGGTTAATATTGCGGAAGGGTAAATGAGAAATAAACACGTTTAAGTATTCGGAAAAGAAACTAAATCTAAAGCCCAAGCACAGAGTAAATTAAGGTTTTCCCCGGAGGCTGTGTGACCGCGCCCGGGTGGGTTAGGGTTGGTGTGGCAACGCAGTTCTGAAAAAACGAGTTTCCTCAGCACATCTACCTAAAAGAAGGAAGAGAGAGAGCGTTTAGTCGTCCACACGATACCAGTGACAATGGTGGCAAAGTCGCCATTTTTTCTCCAATTTCCTTTTCTCGTTCAGAACCTTTTTCATCTGTGCCATCGTCGCTTCCGTCTAAGTTCATAGTCACGGAAACAAAATATTATTTTAAAATATTTATTCTAATGTCGTTCATCCCTACATTTTCAGCATAAATTGCTTTGTTATTTGTATTTGTGTTTAGTTGAACAAAAGGTTGATGCAAATATTAACAGCATGGTTTACGAATAAATAGACACGACGGATTGTTTCTTTCAGCCGATCGTGTACCCAAAGGGCGTCCGGAGGGGACCCGGACGGAAACTGTGCTGCTCTAATTGTATGGGCCGTGTTTCATTTGAAGGTCCTTTGTGTGCGTGCGCGTCTCATTTATAAAATAGAGAGACAGGAAAGTGATCTCTTACATTCATCACCACTGACAGACGTAGGCAAACGGTTTATTTCAAGAAATCATTATAGCACCGGCTTTAGATTAAACTCGGCAGATTTCTCGCTCATTAACTACTTGTAACCAGACTAATGACCGAGAAGTAGTTTGTCGGCTTGAAGGTTTCCCATTATAATCGGAATTTTTTCTAGTCTTCGATCTTGATTTGGGGGACGCGACGCGGGCGCCCAAAATTCTTGCAGGATGTTCTTTTCTTTTAACCCGGAAACTAACTAGTCTCTGGCCATTTCAACTTTTGCCGATATTAACTCGCTGCTCGAGTTCGGCTTAAGCTGTTTCGATACGCCGAATTTTATCGCATTGTTTATCTGCTATTATGGAGCGGAAGGCACGCAGCACTTTGGTTGAGGTTACCGAGACGGTGCGAATATTATTGAAGACAAAAGGGGTGGGGCGCGGTAGGCTCTTACGACGACCTCATGATCGTCTCTGAGTGTAAATCAGACAATTAAGCTGGTTTAGAAAGACAACAAAAATTATTACCGACAAGACACCAATTAAGGGGATTGAAACACATCCGACACAAGGCGGTAGTGTTTGTTGCCTCTGCGCATGCGCTAGATCGCTGTTCTCGTTTGTCACGGCAAACGCTGACTAGCGAGATTCATTTTAGGAGCCAGTAATAAGTTAACTAGGACAGTAGTAATGAGAAGTTTTATATTTTAAATGTTAAATGAAAGGTATAACAAAGTGAAGAATATGAATATGCATACACTGATATCGTCAAGGAAATGGCCTAGATTTGACGATTATAATAAAGCGAATATTACGATTAGCCAACCAAATCTGCTGTAGCTCTTCTCTTATGACAGTCACATTCACCAATTGTCCTGGTTTCCTTGGATATTAAACAGACAAAAAGAAAAAAACTGCGTGTTTCGCACTATTCTAGAAAGGCATAACTGGGATGGCACATCTAACAGCCGGTCATCAAGTATATTCATTTCACGGTAGAATACCAAAGGCGCCGTGGTATTACAGTAGAGACGCGTAGGTCAAATATTGGCTATACCGCAGACAGAAATGCCATAAATTTCGTACCACGAAAAGGTTAATATGTCGCGGAGAAAGCAACGAAAACCGACTTTCTTACAGTGTTCGCTTAATGGGTTCGAATAATAATAACTTCGTGCAATTTTTCTTTATCACTTGCATTATTTGGCGTGTGCTTGTTAATACCGATCCGGCCAGGTTAGAGTGTGTCTGCCTGAGTAACCGTAATGGAACTACTGTTGATTCCTTGGAACTTTAACATGCAGGTTTGATTTCTCAGCTTCTTGACAACAGCAAGTAATATATTCAGAGAAAGGCTAAACTGTAGCAGCTCTATATAATAATTTAAATTTAAGAAAAACATTTTTTTTTAACAAACTCTCCCCGTGGGCGATGACATGGCATAATGTAATAAATGCGATATTCGCAAAAAAAAGCCAATTACGAATGCTACTTTAGAATTCATGTAATTTACACTATCATTTCCCCAGCTATAATATTAATACACTATTACAGACATTGGTCGGTGGACACGTGGCTGCATAGACTACTGGCCGTGCAGAAGTTTGTTTCGGACTTTTTCCGTAGTTAAATGGAGGAGTTCCGGTAGAAACTTTTCATTTAGTATGCGAGAAGGGTAGATCATGACAGGTAGTGACTGGGCGTGACGCTGGTGCAATAATTAATCATCCATGGGGTTCTGGATGAAGGCCCGCCTGTCACCTAAGGCTGCAAAGCGCAAACAAAGACTCCCATGAGAAGAAGGTACGTAATTACAATCCAAACGGCAATTGTATTGAATGAAGAAAGGATTAGAGAATTATACTAAATGTATATGGTTTTCTTGTTGCCAAGTCTTTTTCTTAACAAAAGACCGAATACTACATTGGTACCGAATTTTCCGAGAACATTATCAAAGGCACTTTTAAAGTAATTTAGCACAAGCACTTTGAGTGTGTTTAAGTCATTCTGCTCACAGTAAGCTGGAGGTGATTAATTAGAGCTTCTTAATAGATGCCAGGTGTGAGCGAAGGCCTGGTCGGGTGTAAGAGTCTGCAGGCACCCACGCAGCCCCGTGCGTATTGTCCGCTGCGCAGTGGCTAACAATACGCTTGACATGCCACTCTTACACGAAAGCATTCAGACCGTCAGTGTCAGCCTGTCCGTAGTCAAGCAGCCCTTTTCCGGCTGTTTCACTGGGCCAAGGTCAGACAACACTCATAATATTTAAAACAATACATTTCCATGGAGAAAGGGTCGGGATTTCGCCTGAGCAGTGTTTCGGAGATCGCTACTCTTGGAAATAAGTGCACTCTCAGGTTAGCAACAAACAAAACCCTCCAGAAAACACTTTCTCCATCGCCACCAACACCGTCACGCTTGATTACGCAGGAACGGGCCATACGCTTTTAGTTTTTCGCCAGAATATGAGCATCACTTCATCTACGCGTTTCCGGCAAAAGAGCGACTTCTCCTCAAAAAACGTGTTTTCCTAATGCTTCCGGATGTCTGTTGATGCCGGGTTAGAATATATTTTGCGTGTTCCAGTGGATTGATGAACAAGATCCGTCTCCCAGCACAAATGGATGCGCATCATAGCAAAATCTGATAAAAAAAATGCATTTCCTCAGGTGGACTGAGCAAAAATGTATGGTCATGCTGAGAATTTGGCAAACGATGTTGTTAAAGGTTACGAAATTCCAAGGTGCATCTAAATTTGCTGGTGGCCCATGTGACTATCTCGGCAGCAATACGCCTAAAAGTTAAACAGTTTTCTTTTTTTCTGTCACGAAAAAGCAATAACAAAGAAAAATTAGGTTTGCAGGACCATCGGATGAAATGCACGGCGTAGAATCTCCAAAGCGTTTAGCTTGTTAAATACTTGATAGATTCCATCCCACTTTTGACTTCAGATGCACGTAGAAGTATTCACCTTTCTACAGCTGCAGCTCGAAATTAAACCGCTAAGTTGCATTTTGCAAAATATGTGCAAGAAGAGCGATGCTAAAAATTTCAGTTTTCTGTTTTCATTCCGTTGCTGTTTTCCTAACATTTCGCTTCTTTCTTTTTTTTTAAATTAATGTCTATCACATGCATCATTTTCTGTTTCTTAGTTACTAACCTCTCTCTCTCTCTCTCTCTCTCTCTCTCTCTCTCTCTCTCTCTCTCTCTCTCTCTCCTTGTTTGCTCCATTCCCCTTTGAAAATTCCAACTATTACCCTAAAACGGAAAGGGAAACTACGACTAGTCAGGCGGCGCTGGAATGGCCATCATAAATATTAGTAATGAAGTAATATGATGACGGCTATCACTGAATTTTGGCCTCATTTGTTGGCGTTAACAAGTATGTCCAAATGTGCTTGACCAAACATCATACTTCAAGCTGAATTTAACTGGCAATTACATAATTTAGCCAAAGCCGTGTTTTCACAAAATTAAATTTTAAATATTATTTACACTACATCGAGGAGAAGAAAGTAGTTTTTGCTTTAAATTTTAATGACACGATAGATTTTTACAATTATGAAGCAAACAATGATTACATGGATAATATTCGTAAAAGCGACTCATCGAACCCGGAACAGTTGATTAAGCGATCATTCAGTTAGTAGAAATGAATTCTTAAACTGAAATGATCTGACTGGTGAAGACCTCGACAGTAAAGTAGAAATGAAGATATTGATGCTTGGAAAAAGTGTGATATCATCCGTTTTAGAAACAATTTGTTCCAAATCCTGGTCCGGACGGTCTTTAATTTCAAGCGAATACGCCATTAAAGGGGATCAATTCAATGATAATATGTTTTCCAACCCCTTTAACCATCTTTTCCCCCGGGTCTATCCACTACGCTAGGTGAACGAAATTTGACAAGATATCATGATTCGCAGTGCGCTTGAGTTGAGAACTATCTGAATTACACACGTTTATCTGTGTCCACTACAGCTCTGTTCACAATGACTTTAGGCAAGAAGCGAATATGATTCTCTTTATCAAAATCCCGCATTGATTTTTTTCTTTTTTTTCTAACTGAATCCTTGTTTCCGCTTGGTGCTGTATAAAATATGTATATTTTAGGGAATAGGGTTGAGTCGGTAAATAATGTTTTTTTTTTGTTGCTGAACAACCGGAATCTGTCTACAGATCAAAGCTTGGGGGTTTTTGTTTCTTTTTAAATGCTGAGTTGACAGTTCATTGGATAGGGGTCGCAACACCTAGGCGCCGGTAGAAAGGAGCATTACTCATTTATACCACAAATTTTTAAAATTATGTAAGAGTTTTGGCCATTTTGGTGATATAAGGAGCTGGTCCTCGGAGTGCGCGATAGACCCTGTTCCGTCGAAGGCAGGGAAGGGGACATCTTTAGAACGGGTAGGGTCCTAAATTATAGAGTATTCTGAGACAATCCCTTTGCAATGAATGATGCTGAGTTATTCAAATTTCTGAGCGGCTAAAACATTTTGGCAAAATTTCAGAGTTGTTTGTTCAACAGTTCCACTCCTGACTGGATTTGTTACGAATTCGCCTTGTATTTGCTTCATTTCATAACTGGTTTACAAATAATAGAAAAGAATTTATATAATTTACTCTCTAATTTATATGTCGCACTGGCAGCCATAATTGTAAACTAACCAGTGTAGTATCCCATACATCATAGATAATCAATTTCTTTACGTATGGCGGTTAAAAATCCATGCAGTAAAAATTAATTTGAATTTCGAATTTTTGTTTAAAAAAATACTTTAAATTGTAAGTCCTTTTTGCTTGAATTATTTTACTGGTAAAGCAACATTAGTGACCGCTACTGTATGTAATTTTATTATAATCTGTTTGGTAGTCGAGTGCTAAGCGATAAGCTTACTACCCTTGCTCTTTCAGTAATTTTGGATATGTTTACTTTTATGGTAGACATAAACCATTCAAACTAAAATCATAACAATTGGCAATTAATGAAATTGTTTATCTATTCATTGGAGACAAAATTTGTAATACTAACATCAAATAAATTGGAAATGAATAGGTTTTATTTGAAACAATACATAAAAATATCCATTGAACGATATACTGGAATTTTTCCATTGTGTTTTAGATGATTTTCTCACCTAGATAGTTTTGAAGATTTCTTGGAAATTCTTTATAACTTTTCCATTTTTATAAATAACCATCCACGCATCTTCAATCAATGTTGAAGTAAATGTTCAGCAAAAGATATTAATTTGTTACATGTGTGGAAATGATTATGATAGGTTCAGAAATTGTTGAAAAACCTAATCCTTCAGTAAGAACTGGTAGATCAACAAAACACCAAGAAAAGAAAGGGTTTCGGAAAGCTTTTACGAGAAGGATGAGCTTTCTTCAATCAGTACATAAGCTAGAGAATTTGAAGTATTGTCAGGAAGATATTGTATACATCAGATAAAAAGACTAGCACTTTCTGACATTGAAAAGCGAGAGAATTTTTGTAAGAAATACCAAAATTGGCAAGTAGAAGATTGGAGAAAGGTGATATTCGCAGATGAAAACTTATTTAATCTATTTTAATGGTAGTGCTTTGAGAATTAAAAGAAAATCAGATGAGGGATTTAAATCCAACTATTTTACCAATCCAAGAACCTTCGGTATGTGTCCACATGTGGAATCGTTTATCTGGTAATGGTAAAGGTAATTTGGTAATACTACTAAAGGAACATCAATTTTTTAATCTTTCAAAACTACCTGGCGAATTCTTGATAAAACAAAATTACTTGGATTTGATTCTTCATGCTTAAAGAAAATGCATAAAACACTGAAAATCACTACGTGGACTAAATTTACGGGGCCAATATGTAATGTTTGTGCGATAGCATACAAAACAGTAAATGCAAAATCTTTATTTCTTTTCTTTTCTGGAAGAGAAATCTATTTACAATCTAAATGAAAGAAAGAGACGATTTTTTTTTCCTTTAAAGATAAAGTGAAAGTAATCGTTCTTTCTCAGAAGAAAAATGCTTAGCTGGCTGCTCGTTTTCTGTTCTATTAACGGATTTGTGAACGATGCAGCTAGAAAAATGTCTTCTTACCTGCCTACAATCAGAACCCCAGACATCTCGTAGAACTGTTTATTTGTTAGGAATCCTTCTATTATATCGTCTCCACTTTGAGATGAACAACAGCAGAACCCTGTCCAACTTACAGAATTCACCGTAAAGAAAACAGGAGGAAAACCTCTTCAAATATTCGTTTAAAAACAAATAAAAATTTCCTTTTAACGAAAACAATCTTAGTGAAATTTTTCTCACTGTTTGGCCTCTGAATTTTCAACAAAAGAAATTAACTTGCTGCTTATTTTTTTGTTTTTAGTAAACTACAAACAATGAACTATAAGTTTAGGCTTTTGAACTCATATCTATCAAAGATCAAGATATATCAAGACTCAGCACTTTTTTGTGAAAACCTAAATCATCAATTTGAAAACTGGTGTTGGAAAAAGTCTCTTTAATAAAGTAGATCTTTAGTCAGGAGAATTTTAAAGGTCATGTTACGTTTTCTACTTTTATTGGCTAAAATGTTTCTCTCGGTTACTTTTGTTCATAATGATTCTGTTTAATTTTATAACAAATGAAACTCTTTTTCTGGAACAAGCATGTTCTTGTTTAAAGAGACAAATCCATTGTCTGAACTTTCCAGGTTTCAGCAGTCAAACCGGCATGTGTAGTATATTTACACAACTCATATTTCTGTATGTACGCCGGCATGAACTCTACTAAGTGCTAATTTCTTATAATGGTTTCATAAATGGAGTGATTAAAGATCGCTTCCATGTAATTCTATTGTCAGCGGCCAGGCCAGATCTCAATAAAGCGAAACACTGACCCCATCATCCACTTTCCAGATAATTCACCCTTTGATACTTTTCTGTCGGAAGTAATTGAGAATTTCCTTGGTCCGGTGCTCTTACGAAATCGGTTCAAGCAACCTATAATAAAGCCGCGACCGTGATATGTCATGTGTTAACTGACTACATGTAAAACCGTGTATTTATCGCCATCTTTCTTAAAGCCTTACGCTCAAGTCCCAGCAAGGTTGCTGCAGATCACCAAAAAATTAGGCGTATTACTACTCATTTATGTATATGAAAATAAGAAATAAAAAGTTGTTATTAGTAAAGTTATTTTTAAAAGATTTCTTTCTTTTCTATGTAAAATTGTCCAATATAATCAACGTGCACGGTACAACTTATGAGGGAAATATAATTCATGAAATTTACTGGTTCTGAATAGATTTGTTTCAATATCAAAGTATTTATTTTCTCTGTTTGTGAAGTACATCCACATTATCTATCATTTGTGACGATTTTATTAAGAACGTTGCACGCAGCTGTATATATATATATATAATTCTAGTTATGATCTATATTTACCCTTCGTACGCCACCACTCCAGTTTTTACCTTCCTTATACTACCTTGAATGCATCTGCACTTTACCCTAAAGCACTAGTTAGCCAATTCAACCCATACTACTGTAATATTTTATCAAAACTTGCAATGGAAAACACGCGGGAATGATAGTTGTGTGCGGAGGGTTAACTTTCGTATTTCAGAGTCGATCTATAGTTTTATCCAAAATGTTTCTAGTTGAGTTTTTACTAGGAAATAGTTTTCTACGTAATTCGGTGCCAGTGAAGCTTTAAAGTATAGCAAATTATAGCCATAGTGGACAGAATCCATATTGCAAAATAAATAAATAGAAGCAATGTGAGCAGTATAACATAACCAATAATAAATTAAGCCAGCTAGAAATAATGATAAATCTAACCAACGAAGAGAGTTTAAAACTATGCAGATCTAATAACTTCATTAATTTATGATTATAATAAAAAATAAATTGCTTTTAAAAGAATAAAATATGATTTTCAAATATAACCACGATGCTTTTGGTGGGTTTCTCAGTCGATTTTCGCTATAAAATCCAAAATTGCACTGATCTAAAATTTACGAAATGAAAATTTAAAATTTCTTTCTTGATATTTGCCTCAGGATTTTGTCGTAGTATTGCGAGAAAAACTCGCTACCTCCGTGTCGTGAAGGGTTTGTGCACTGTGGTGTCAGCTCTGATTACAAATGCTAATGAGGAAGGAGCTTCATTTATCACACAACACGAATGAGAAGGGGAGGAACTCGAGGTTTTCAGAACTGGTGAAGGCTCGCAGCAGTCAAACTCATTAATCTCGTACGTCTTCTTGACGACATCCTTCACTTTCTCTCATTTTTTTCAGGATTTTTTTTGTACTGCAGGATTTAGTAATGCGAAAGGAGATTCCTTTTCCTTACAGAAATCAGATTTTGGGGAAGTAGGTCTAATTTTCACCTGTGCGTATAAACATTCGCATGCTATCTCTTGGAACGTAACAGAAACGACCGCAGTTTTTCTCGTGGTAAATTCGCGTTCTTCGTTACCAGTATCTTTTATTAGATCTCCTGCAATATAAGTGTTTGCTATGAAATACCATGAAGAGAATCGCCTCGTTTACGAAAATTCCATCTCCGTCCTCCTATGTTGTTGTTGTTGTAGAGACATAGCGCCCGAGAGTATCCTTAAAGGGACTTCTTGGCTAGCGCAATCACCTCCGCTGGCTGCGAGACAAGTGCCTTGAGCGGCGGAGTCACTTCACCGAAAATTTGTTGGCGGAGGGAGACAAGACCGGGGCACCGCTGTAGCCAATGGGACACCGTTAATTCTCCTATGTCGAAAGCTAATGCTGAACAGGAAAAAGAGCAACTTTATTTCACCAGTATCGCGACGTCTTCGTTAAGGGGTTTTCACAGGACACCTAGCTCGTCGCCTTAATACGACTGTCCAGTGAACTAACTTTTCTCTTTGTCTCCGTCATCAGGATTTAGAGCTACCTCGGTGGAGAGAGAAATGATTTCCAATGAGGATGGAAGTCTAACAATTTCAGAAAAACCGGCAGGCATTTTAAGAAAAAAAAATTTCATAGGATTTCGATAACTAGTAACGCTTTTCCCCAGGTAGGAAATACTGCCATGACAATGCCGCGAATTTGAATATTATATTTAAATGATTAGTTTATGCTGAAAGGGATGCCACTTCATGGTTTTGCTTTGAGCTATCTCCAAAAAAAAATTCACAATTATCGTACTCATTTTGATATCGAAGCATTTCCAAAGAATGCCCGAGAAAAGCAAAAAAAAATCTTTAGTTTACAAATCCTTGTTGTTCCAAAGATCTTATAGTTGTTTACAGTCGAACTTTCCGCACAACTGGATGGGAAATTAACTGTTTGATGTCTTGTTTTATATCATCTCCCCCTCCTTTTTAATTCATTACTTTTAACTATGAAAATGCGGAGGAGTTGTGAATGCAGCTGGACCAAACGTGTATTTCTATGCACCATCTTTCGATAAAAAAAAGTACGTTAGATATTTATTATTACTAACATTTCTAGAAACTAATAATGCGCCCTCTTGCAACGTTATGCTAACTAATGAAAGCTTTGTAAGGAATATTCAGGAAAAAGAAAACGTTAATGGATAATTACAAGAGATCAAGGTTTGTTTTGTTTACCACATCCTACTCTTCTTGCTGTTACCAATTTAAAATTGTTCGAGTGTTTTATTATCTTTAATGTAACTTAATCGTTTCTCCTTTCATATTCCGCTTTAAAAAATCTGACGATATAATGCAACTTAATTAACTAGAACGTGAACAGTTGCAGGAGCTTCCGTAAAAACAACCGGGATCCTTGAACATTCCCAGACTTCTCGGAAAAGAAAATTATAGCCTAAAGATGCGATAATTTTTCTTTTGATATTTGCAGTTATTTGGCACCACTGGTCCTCGATTTGGAGATTTCTCGTTTCCTGACGCGGTCACTTGAAGGACGTGGTTTTGAACTCTGAAACACTTTCTGTTTCCTACAGTAAACCGAAAATTCTCCCTCCTTTTTTGTGGTATCCGAGTTTGTTATTGCGGTTGGTTTATATTTATACTCATGTTTTGGATTTATATCTTCGACGACGGATAATTCTTGTCGATTGCTTCAAAATGCTAAGACCAACGATATAGAATTAGGAATGAAACTGCAAAGAAACAATTAAAACCTGTTTGCTTTTTTCCCCTTATTAATAGTATAAATATAGCGTGCGTGTGTGTGTATGCAGTATTGAAATACACAGACAATGAGTAATTGAAACTGAGACGTACATATAATTAATACACATACTCAGAAAATATACACAAATAAATGAGAATGTTGTACAGTACATTAGTATTCGTTATGTGTGTCCTTTGCTTTACAGAGAAAATGACACCTTTCTTTCATACTCGAAAGTTATCAATGTATGATTGTCGAATGTTATTCTAAATATCCTGTAGCCCTTCCCACAATTCATCCGTGGTGTTTGATTGTCGTTTGAATTTCAGTAGCCATATAACCCCACACAGCCTCAATGATGTTCATATTAAGACTTGCAGACCAAGACGTCTTTGTGAGTATTCCATCAGCTTCTATACGTTCCAGATAGTTTTTCACTACAATGTATGTATGTTTAAAGTCTTTGCGTTATTAGAAGCTGAACATCTGCCCAATAAGATGTCAAGAACTTTTGTCTATCTTAGATTTTATGAAAATGTCCGACACTCTTGGCTGATATGCTACCATACTTTGTATTGATCGACCTTCCTGCTTCACCGATGCTATTGTACACTAATTGTTATACTGCTCTCCAGTCCGTCTTCAAGCAAATTGCTGTTGTTGCCAAAGAGTTAGAGTTTGAACTCCTAAGTAAAGAGCTCCTTCATCCAGCTTTTTCATTTCTTCTGCTAATTTTAGCTTTGTCATTTGGTTGATTCTCCACAGCAAATGTTTTCGGAAATCTACATATCCACTGAGACCACTTTGGCGCTTGGTTTATCTTAGTGTTCTTAAGAAACGTTATCACTCATACTTACAGTTACGTCATTCGTAAGACCTCGTCATATACCTCAGAGATAATATATCATGAGTTTACTTAGTACCACTTTTTCAAATTTTGGACTTTCTTCCTCGACTGTGCCTATTGTGAACAGTACCGGTTTCGTATATCCTCTTCAGAGTATGCATGCAAACCTATTTTGAAACAAGAAGTCGGGCTGCAATCTGACACACACACAGAGAGAGAGAGAGAGAGACGAGAGAGAGAGAGAGAGAGAGTAGTCTTAATTAGCTGAAACTTTGATTTCTCTATGCTTGCTATTTTATATTTCCTTCCCAGAGCCATAGTATTCGTTCACCACAGTACAATGATATCACTGTCTATACTTCTATGGACCTTCTGCAGGTTTGGCTTTTTCCGATTACTCTCATGACAACGAATCACGGTATACTATCAACACATGACTGTATTATGGCGCATTCAGTTTTACACACTAGATGAGATCCTACCACACGCTATTTGCATTATATCCCAAGTTTATTTTCTAGAATTATATTAATGTTGTATGTATATGTATTTTATGTAAAAATGATATCTTAACACCCAGTTCGCGAGACAGCCCGATATGCTTTTGTTAGTTTTCTACAGAACCTCTGGCACTTGATTTTTCCTAATAGATTTTCGGATAACTTTCCCGATTGACCTATCGTCCGAAAAACCCAAAACTGGAGACTCGTTAATGAAAATTTAATTTTTCCGTTCACCAAAAGAATAGAAAAGGCTGTGGAATTACGACAACGAGAAACAAGTTTACTACAAACTACTAGAAAATGGGGAAAGGCTCCTAATTAGGTGCATGATAGTGACGGCGGAGGGAAAGACTTCTGAAAACGTTCCTGGTAAGATCTCAATGATATTTTTCAGATTCCAAATATCCCTATCGTATACATATTCCAACCGAGAATGAGATATAAGTTATATCTAGTTTGGTACAGAAATAACGTGAAGGTGTGTAGCCTTCATCTACCAGGGATATTAAACCGCCTTGTTTTCAACTTCTCACTGACAGTTTTGTTGGATAGAGTAGCGAAATTACACCGGCGAATGGTCTACACAACCATCAAGGATGTGCTCAACCAATAGTGCTGCATATCCTTCGTTCAACCGAATTAAATCCAACAAACCCTTCACGAAAAACGAAATGAAAAAAAAAAAAACAAAAAAAGCGGAGGATGTTCGTGTGATTCAGTCCATTAACAAGCTGTTTCTACCAAGATCAATACTACGAGGTTCAAATATCTGAACTACTACTACGACTTTAAAAAAAAGAAAATTAAAAGTAAAAAAATATGTGGGATCTTTTGTCGGAAAGTATCGATTACTACTATTTTAGAATCAAAGAATACATGTGCAGAGCTACAACCTAAAGTTTTTTTTTTTAATAAAGTGGGAAAGTACTTAACTTGCTATCTCGCGAACCGGGTGTCAAAACCATCCGAATCAAAATTTTATATATGTTTTTCATTTTATTTATTCCTAAAAGCCGTTCTCAGGTATGGTGTTTGCTAATTACTTCTATAAAATTCATGATAATGGATCGTTTCCGGTATATACTTTTCTCTTATATTTTTCGTTGTAAAAGCTTATAACATTGTTTTTAGCTTTTTAAATGTCACTAAGTGTTTAAATTGTGCTGGGTATAGTCATCTTTGCTGAACGCCTTAAGATCACATAAGACCACCAATAAATACCACATGAACATGATTGTTACTTCTCTAGGTTCTCAGTAAAGGTGAGATTTTTGTACCGGTGTTATTCACGTTCAGGTGTTTTTAACTGAACAAATTATGGTATTTAAATCCGCATGTGATCACAGAATGCGATCTTTTACTTATATATTCTTAGCTGCAAGAATACCGTTCGTAGTGAAACGATTTTTAATGAGGTTTGGCTAGACAGGAAAGGATTAGAATCACATCGATTGGCTCTGCTCATTTTTCATTCGCCGAACTCCAAGTTATCAGAAAAGAAAACAGAGATTGGAAATGCATGTACAACCGCCCATTTAGCTACTTGCCAAGTTCATTTATTTTAGTGCATTGTATTTTGACAAATTTTATGATGAATGAAGAAAGTTCAAGCAAGTGCTTTAAATTTATTTTTTCATGAATATTCAGGCGTGAGGCCTTACGAGATTTTATGTTGCTAGATTTTGTCAGAAAATTTCACATGTGATATTTTATTTGTTACATCCTTAGAAAACAAGACCTAAATGTAGTTCTTGGGGAAATTAATGTGAGCTTTTAGGATGCCACATTTGTACAGAGAATCTCGGCCGTGCGTTAACATTCGTCATGAGGTTTTGTGTCGTGACATTTGGATAGAAGGTTTCTGAGAGCCATCAGGGGAGCTACGAATGTGCAAGACATATTAGCACTGCGCTAACGAAGGAATCACGTAATAATCGGCTCGGCAACGAATAGAAACAACAATTTACTATTATAAAAATTACTAAATGATACTTCCCAAGCGGAGTTATCAGTGATTTTAATTTACCCAAGTAACAAGTCTCTGAATACATTTTCTTTGCAGCTAATAGTTCGATTGTAACTTTAGATTTTGGTGTCAGCGAAACCTTAATTTATGATTATTCAAAGAAAAGGTTGCAAATGTTCATACAAGTATATGAAATGTCGGTATAAAGGAACTCATTGAGATTAATGTGTATGTTCTTTATATCGAATTGTGATTATTTAAAGAAAATATTTTGATATGGCAAGCGGCTGCTAAGAATAACTCTACTAGTAACAGTTATGTCAAAGGGTAATCGTCATCACAAAACTGACTTAAATTATACAAATGCAGATCAGATTCTGTGCACCTAATTTTTATTTTAGTAAAGACGGAATTTCTGACAACATAAGCGGCCGACAAAGTAACCATTGTACGTCTTACATGAACAATGAACAACTTCTGCTAAGAAGATGCGGTGCAATTCATCGGGTTTGAAAGGAAAATCGATATTTAGGTGTATCCTTTGCATTTATCGGTGATGCATTCAGAACACAAAGGCAGCATATGACGCGCCACTTAACAGATAACACTAGGATATATGTTACTATGGCAACTCAATCTATTGCCATAATCGATGATTGCTCACTTTTCACGTAGAAAATATATTCTTTTTACCGTAGAAAGAGTTGGGGAGATTATTCTACCGACATGGATTAAATCGTGCTGACACTCCTTTCCCTTTAGGGTTTGTGAATCCCATCGCCATTGAGCACTGATACAGTTTATGGAAGCCAGATGATTCAAAAACCAATTGTTTCACACCCGTCCATGTTTAGCTAAATAAATAGTTCCAGTTTTAAAAAAAATGAATCTTTCATAAACGGAAGCGGCTCTATTACTGAATGACTGGTCGGAAACCAACGATTGCCAAAGCTTTTATTGGTTTCCGTTAAACCAGATTTGTTTCTTTAAGTGTGTGTGTGGTTGAGAGAATGTTCCGGCTGTGGACTTTGTGGTTTCTTTCTGTTAGCAGTAGGAATCATGCATCGTACAGACTCGTCTCGCCAAGTTATCGCTTTCATATAAATTCTGAACCTGTACTTTCATTATGCTACATCTTGAATGGGTAGACAGTGGAACATCTTCGTGGCTAACTGCGTATAGCGATACTATAGTTTACGACTATAAATCGGCTAGCGTCAGCATGGCTTCTTCTTGGAAGATGAGTTTTCGAATGAAAATAGAGTAGTGTGGTGTTGTGAGTCGGCTTAAAAGATCGTGTTGATAGACACTTTCCTCACCAATGGAGCCGCGTCTAAGCCACGGCATCTCCTTGCTTTCTTGTAGTAACAAAACTAAAACGACAAGAAAAGAGTCGCCCGGCGCCAGACCGAGTTTCTGTTGATTGTGACATTAAGAGGTATATCGATAAATGGTGATGAAAATAAAATATTATATGATTTAATTTTAAAAAAAACTCAAAAACGAATAAAACCTTTCCGACGGCGGTTTTCCGTGGAAACGCTTCGTGCCGGCCCCTTGTTCAGTCAGCAGCGCCACCAACACGACGGTGGACCTTAAAAACGAGGAAATTCAATCATGGAAGAGATTCCGCCTGATTCATTAGGCCGGACGCTGGCGCCTCTCAGTACGGACCAACTCGGACCGAATAAAATCGATCGTTTCGCACCGACTTTGCGGCTTATACACGAGAAGTCGAGAGATTTTAATCTGTTTGTCGGCTTAAATTAATATCCTGTAATCTTCTGTCGATATCTTTAGCCTTTCGTTCATTTATTAATTAACTACTTGACTCTCCAATTTTTTTCCCAATAACTGTTTCATTATTCAATAATCTTTTATTGTTTTTATTATTATTATTATTATTATTATTATTATTATTATTATTATTATTATTATTATTATTATTATTATTATTATTATTATTATTATTATTATTATTTACAACCGATTCTTTAAGCGTTAAAAATTATCTGAACGACTATTTTTGACTTAAGTCGTTTAAATGAAATCTACCAGTCGCTTCCTATTCCAGAATAATCAGGCACAGTGAGTCAGGACGATCACAGATTGTTTGAGTTACCAGTGCTTGGCTCTTAATTATGCACAGACTAATTATAAATACAGACAGGTTGGCTGGGATTTCATCATCGTTTTTATAAAAGAATTGTAAACGGTAAATAAAGTACCGATTTCATATCGATAGTATAGATCAGTTTATAAATCACATTGAATATATTCTTTCTGGAAGCCTCACAGACATTTTTTCTGGTTTCTGCCGTCTCGTAGCTATGAATGTAACGTCTTTTGTTTTTCCTAACCGATGAGCTACACTCTTATTCTGATGATAGTGAAGAATTCAGAAACTTTCAAACATTTAATAGGGATAAGAGCTGAAATAAATGTTTATCTGTTGATAATTGTACGGCACTATCTTTTCCCTTGTTTGTATTTATTTCTCTTTTCTCAGTCCATTTACAGATTCTCTCTCTCTCTCTCTCTTCTCTCTCTCTCTCTCTCTCTCTATCGCTATTTATTTTTTTAAAAGTTTTTTTTCCTTCCTCAGTAATTTCCTTGAATATATATTGTTTGTTCTCCTTAAGTGACTTCCACTGATCCTAACTTTATTTCATGCGTTAATTTACCTAACAAAAATCCCAATAAAAAAAAATTATTAGAATAAGTACACATAAATAAGCACAAACAGTAGCTAACAACCTACAAAAATATATATAAAATATAAAAGCAGTTTACCACTATATATGTAATTATGTGAAACAACTTAATGATGTAGTGGCTTGATGCAGTGATTTTTTTCCACTCTACCTTTGCTTCTATATGGATTTTTTAACTCTAAAGTAAGAATGACTATACTGTCAAAATTATCCTTAATAAGTCTTTCATTAAATAACTGAAACATGTGCATAACATGCAAATTACTAAAAAGATCTGTTTCTTTTCAGTATCAAGAAGTCGTTTAAAACTGTTTATTTTGTAAGTATTATTTATCAATGACATTATGTAGTTGCATAAATTAGTATAATTCAATACGTGATTTCATTCCTATTTTTAAAGTTAGTGTACAGGTCTCAGAATGACAATAAAGTCATTCAGAACTATACCTTTCCAATGAAGTAATTTGATGGAATTTTGAATTTTAAATTTACGCAGCACGCATTTGATGTTACTAGCGATAATCGCTTCATATGTTTGTCCCTGCATGACTAGTTTTTCAGATCGATAGCTTTTTTTGCTAATGAACACATTATCGACAGCGTATAAGTAATTATTAGGCAGGTGTTAACGTAGAATTCCACATTTGTTAGCAGGTGCATAAGAGAGTCGCGGAACAATTAATAGACAGGTGATAAATAAGCCTCACATATTTTGAACAGATTTCTTAACCGCGATTGAAGTTAGCTTTGGAATTAATGTTGAGAATAATTTTTAGGCTGATTCCCCTGTTACGATGCTTGGGAACTACGAGCAAGGAATATGGGAAAGTTTCTTACTCGTTCGTTGTTTTCAGAAATAAATCTGATCTTTAAGCGGCATGGAAACTGTAACTCAAAACAGAACTGATATACCTTGCTACCCCACTGCGGATGTCTTTTCTTCTCTCCCGTTAGCTTCATTCTTTCAAACCTTTTGGAAAGCTCTTAGATTCTTACCTGCATTTAGGATGTATCTTTTTATCTACCATGCTTAATAATTCAAGGCAATTAATCAATATTCAAAAGCGTGTCTAGGAGACAGGGAGAACATATACTCACACTTCTACTCCCTAGAAAGTTGTCATTGCGAAAAAGTTCGTTTACGTCTTCCTGTAACCTAGTAAACTTTTTCGATGTCGCGGCTGAATTATTCGCAAAACAAAAAACGATGAGCGACCAATCAAATATTCAGGTGAAATTATTTATTATTTCAGAATTGTACAAGCCCCTATTTACGTTTCGGATCTTTTACAATGTTTTTTATCTCTAACTTGGCAGTAAAATATTTCACCGCACATGTGCATTTCAGATTTACAGAGCACCGACCTGTAGAGGTAGTAGACGTAATCACACCTCGAAATATCCAGAAATGGAGTCGGCAGACGCCGGTTCATTTAGTGGAATTGCAGCAGGTACCCCGATTAAAATGTTTGAAAACGTCGACTATGGTAGTATAGAATGAAAGAGATGTGACTTGTCAAATTATCGCCGTTGCTAACATCTAGGAATTTTGTCATGACGGAAAAAAGAATCAGGGATAACAAATCTGTCGGCTTACTTACTGTTTCACTGATGCAAGCTGACGTGTTGTTTATTTCCCGGAGAAATCTCCCTCTCCCTGGCGTCGTGAGTGACACCGTTCTCAGACACCGGTGTGTGTGTGTGTGTGTGTGTGTGTGTGCGCGCGCGAGAATGTTCTCCGTACTTATTTCTCTTATTACACCCAGACATGTGATCGTTACCAGCAACTAATGGGCTGTACATACACACTGGTTACTATGGTGATACCTGAGCACTCGCTCAGCCTGCGTTACAGTTGTGAATTCAGTTCGCATCTTGTATATTGCCAGCGTGATCAGTCATGGCGGACAACTTGATGGGTAATATGACGACATTATCTTGTTTTACTCCGAGCATTTTCATATCATATTGTTTTTAAGGAAAGAAATGTCATTTCTCTTATTATTTTTAGAAAATTTTTTATTATTTGATAACTAATATCTAGGTACTTCCAGGGTATGTAAATCCATTTTGGGATGGGCACATGTATATTTCTATTATTATTTAACTTTAGAAAGTTTTCAACTTTTCCCAAGATTTTCAATAATGCAGAAGGATTTCAAATATTTTTTCTTCTGTTTGGTCATTAGATGTTTTCAGTATAATTAGGTAAACGTATGGACGGACAGTCAGTGCGGTAAAGTCTCTATCGATATTAATTATATAAATCAGGAAAAAAAGGAAGTAGTAAAAAAATAAACTTTGCAACACTCGATAGTTTTAGTTTTCAAACAGCTATTTCCTTAACTTCTAAAAATTCAACGTTCACTTTTTTAAAATCTGAAACCGACTTATGCTTTCCAAACCTTCTAGAATATTTCTTAGACATGTTTTCAGTCTGTTAGATTGCTATTTTTAATTAGATAACTTGGCAGAGTCTCTTTAATATAGAATTACTCTACATCTATGCAAAATACCGACGATGACCTAAACGGCCTCTAGTTAGCTACCAAGATAAGTTTTATTACTCTCTTTAATGATCGGTATGCCATTTGCTACTTTCCGTTCGAGTGGAAGAATGTCTATACGTAATGCTTAATTAAACCGAATAGCTATTGGTTTACAGATAAACTTTCAGGTCTGTTAATAACCTTGGGAAAACGCTATCAGGCCCTGCAGCTTTCTGGATTTTAAGTGAAAACGATTTAGTTTTGAATCATTTTCTGTAATGACTATTGTATCGATCTGTTTTGTCCAGGTTGGTCTACTCAAGCCGTCTTTTAAGGTGAAAAGGCTATAAAAGTTATTATTTAAAATTTGTTGTTTTTTTAAAAGCGGCTTCAACATATTTAGATTATTAACTGATTCAGTTTTATGGGTTTTTTGTTTGTTTGTGTCAAAATACAAATGGAAGATTTTAAATATTTAAATGTCACCAGCCGACTTTTCTTTGAGTTAAATTTTGCTTTTTAAATTTCTTTACTGAAAATCACTTCAGTATTTTGATAAGGTAAAATTGTTAATCTGTTTGGTATAAATTTTGTATTTGTATGAGAGACTGGCTTAATATTGAGCACTCGGCTTACTCCCGCTACGCTTTGGTCCACTGGCTTTCTGCAATGAATCCAGTTAATATTAAGTGAAATGATTTCCACCGGTCATTAGTCATTAGATTATTTAAAAGTACATTTCTTTTCAATTAATTTAATTGCAGTGTTCATTGAAACTGATATAAATCTACTGTTTCTTTGCGCCTATTTAATGCTGGTGAATCTACATTGAAATTGATATGGATTTTCAGCTGTGTGGACAGTAGTGCCCAAGGGTCCCAAATTGTCCGCAGTACTTTACTTATACGGTAAATGTCTGAAACAAATGCTAAATCTAGCGTTCCAGTATCTAACTAGTAGAATCAGAGAGCATTACTGATAAAATTTTAAGATGAATAGTTAACAAATTCATCAAATTCTAAATCTGTTTCCTTTTAACAATTGTCAGAATTGTTTAAATTTCTTTATTTAGTTTGTTTTGCATATAAAGCCATTTTATTATTATTATTATTATTATTATTATTATTATTATTATTTATTATTATTATTATTATTATTATTATTATTATTATTATTATTATTATTGGTCCCTACGAATGTATGTCATTAATTCATTACATTTTCTAAACTCTAACCCTTTCATCAAATTTACCATTTTACCATTAATAATTTGAGATGGTTTTCGTTGAAATATAATGCAACATCTTTATCGACATTCCTTTTTGTACTATTTGCGCTTAGCGTGTATGAATCTTTCCGAGTTTTTGGAAGAGATTCTATCTGTTTCTGTTGCACCTAATATCAAAACTATTTTCAGTGCACAATGACATTAATTCATCTATTTTAGAAAATACTTTTTATGGAAATGCAAAGTTTTGATATTTTGATTCTTTCTCCGTTTTTTGGAAGTTTACAAATATCACATTTAGTTTACATCAATCTTGGAAATTTTAATAAACTTTACTAAATTATTTACCATGGTTTATTCACAAATAATGATCCCCTACTTTGGTTTTGTACCTATAAATTTATTTAGTCCAGATACATATTTTAAAGTTTGTTTCATTATATTGATATAGACTTTTTAGAGTATAAAACAGGGTGACATTTCTAATTACAATGTTGACTTTAAGCCCGTCTTCAGCACATGTGAGATAGGCATCTCGCTTATTCCAGTGCATTCATCTTTGCGAACCGAACCCCGCGATTGGAAAATTTCAAATTATCAAGAAACTTAATTAACTGCATCATTGTGTACATGCTACAGCATAAGATTAGCGAATAGATGGGACAGAGAACGAGAAGTAACACCTGAACTAAAAAGCTCTAAAATTATAAAGAGAAAGGCCGACACTTTTAATAAACTAAGAACATTAAGCTTTTTATGTCGCCTATTACAACGATATTTGCGCTATTAGTCAATTTTGACAGAATGACTTAACTATATCATCAGCTGAACTCACAGTTAAGATCGGGCTTTAGGATAGTCTATTTTTATTGTCAAGCTTAAAAATCTCTTAGTCTACCTTCGCAACCATCGAATTTTCTCTACTACTAAAAGCTGCCAAGGTATTCATTTAGTTCATTATCGGACAAATTGTATTCGTTTGGTAATATCCATTCTTCAACAAAAAACTTGGATTCTGAATTTCCGAACACAATTTTCACTTGCCACCCTATTATCTGCTGGAGCAAAATCGTTGAAATTCTAAAAAAAAACATAATGGCTATAAAGGACAAGACATTCTCTCTTCGCTTATATTGACCATAGCATACTCGCCAACTCTACTGTCACCACCTCCCACCCTCGTGCTATGCAGTCCTTCAAGATATTTCCAGAGAAATGAGCCACTGACTGGCATTAATGTAGTAGTGAGACCGATCGTGATTCAGATGAAAATGTTCAGTAAAGTAATTACGAATCTCCTTCTGAAATTTATAGAATATACGCTTTTTTAAAATTTGCAAGTCTCAGTATTGTTCTTTTGTACTAAAAATTAGACTACCTTTGATTTCATCACCTTCATCATTAGCAGTCTGCCTACGGTCAGGTGCGTTGCTTAAAGTTATACAGGAAAATGAATAACTGAGATGACTTCCCGTTACCTGCTTTAACGAATACTGATGTGCGATGAAAGGCCTTACTGGAACCTTCATTTTTAGATGTGAGTAGTATAAGTCTGGAGGTTGTTAATGCTACCTATCTTTAATATTTACATTTCAGTCAAGAGACTCGAGTGAAGCAAAGATGCTTCACGTTTTCATTCGCAGATAATCTTGTGTATCGCGGAATTTAAACTTGAAAATCAGTTTGTTTTGTGATTTTAAAAATTGATCATTCAAACAGGCTTTGGACTTCCTTTTATTATCAGTTTCCCGCTAGGGAATATGCTTATTTGGAGGGGCCAGATAACCCCGAGCGTGGTGTCAGTATTTAAGTTATGCAGTCCACACTGCCCACGTGGCTTTGAAAACTAATTTGATACTATTGAAACGCATGCACAGACACAAGAGCACACTGAAGTTTGAATATCTATTATAAATTAAACAGTGAAGTATTAATTGGCGTCACTGTTGCTGTTTCATGATATAAACTGATTTAAAACCGGCGTGTGACAGCTAAATTTCGAGTTACTGTCAATGTTTCTTCTTTTGTGAATAGAGTAAACTAGCTTCTTAACGTCATACCTTTGGTGAATGTAATTTGAAAAGGTTAAATTTCAAACAAATATTCATTGCTAAATGTTCGCTTGGTAATTAATAAATCTAAGCGCATTATATAATAAAATTATTTGCAGAATGTTAGAACCTTGATCTAAAATGTCAGACTGACTGCTCTTATGATAGAAAAAGGGTAAAAGTCGTGTCTTATACACATTAATCAATAGAATGCTTTGTCTGGCTATAAGTAGAAAGCACAAATCTGCTATTTGCGTCAAACTCTACCTGTTTATTTCAAATTACAACTTACTACTCTTATTTTGAATTTCACTTTTTAAATTCCTAGCAGCTATTTGTTAAAAAATGTATTCAATAAATTATTATTTAAATATTGGCTTCAGATTTTTGAGAGGAATTTATCAAAAATTATTTCGACGAAAATTATAAGTAGTAATTACTTAGAAAGGTAACATGACAGAATTTGATGGGACTAGTAATAGATTCAGATATGATTATTTGAACTTGAGGATTAATTTTTTGAGATTCACAGTATTTTCCAAGAAAATTAATTTACAATAATTATCTATTATCTTATAAATTAATTTTCAGAAAAAAATACATAGAAAAATAAATCATAAAAAAATTATTTGAGGAATGTAAGCTGTAAGCCACAATTTTTATATTTTAATTATGACTATTACTTTTTAAAATTTTGATGAAAACTGACTAAAAATTCATGATAAAGTTTTTAGAGCTATAGTTTCCGGCGCTAAATGTTGCTTAAATAAATGGATGCAATTAAAATATTTGTCACCTTTTAAACAATCACAATTAGTTCTTAAGCGTATTAGGCTTACGACATAAACAAGATTGAAATAGTTTTTAAAGAGATATTTATGTTACGATTCAATTTTTTTCTTTAAGTAATATATGAAAATTAAATAAATGTGAAAGTTATGAACACTGCTCTTGAGTTAGGGATGCATTTTAATTTTTTTATATTTCATTTTATATTATATTCAGAATTTAAAGACACTGAAACTATGAAACTAATGTGAGAGAAGTGAATGCATACTCTGCTGAAAGTACACAGTCTAAGTTGTTAACTTTAATTTAAAAAATCACTTTAACGGCGCATCTAATGTAAAAAAAGCCTAATATACAAATCAACAAAGTGGATACATGAAACTGTCAACCTTGTTATAAAAATAGATAGTGGCAGCATATATAGAATTAGACAACTTTTCTATTTTTTACAAAAAAAGTAAAATTCAGTATTAAACATTCAAAATAAGGATAATAATTTTTTTTATTTGATGTACACATCACAGCCAGGTTATAATAAAAATCGTCCATATAGGGTAAAAAGACAAAATTTTGGATTTGAAATAAATATGAAAGGCATTTAAGTAATTCTTAATGCAATAAACAAAATGAATAAGATTTACTAAGTCATTGTTGCTTTCAATCTATAAATGTTTGATGAAAACGTAGCTGTACCACATAATTACAAATTTAAATAATGAGAGAACATAAATCTCTTGCTTATTACGCAAAGAAATCAGACTCATTTTACTCTAAATAAAATTTAGATTATTTAAAACGCAGATAACAAAGCATAAATGAAAAATCTTCGTATGTCCCAACATTTTGTTAAATTAGTGAGATCAGAAAGAATGTATAAAACAAGAGAGTTTATTAGAATTCTAACGGATTTACTGAGGTTGCCTGAAATGTGTAATAAATTAGAATTTAAAACTTTGCAGCAAAATGAAAGATCCTTTGTAATTTATGCAGATTTTGAAAGTGTTTTGTTATAAATAGGACAAACTAAAAGCACAAAATATTATAACAGATATATTTCATAATCTTTTTGTTAATTTGTATTTATTTGTGCAAAACTGATGCCTGTTTTAGAGCTAAAAATGAAAAAGTAGATACTATTTCTAAAATCTTGATAAAATTTATTTAAAGAGAAGTACACAATATTTATTTATTTACTTCTAAAAAATCGAAGGGTCATGATTTATACACTTGAAAATCATACAGGTTAAAGCTTTTGAATTTTTTCACATCTCCGGAGAACTTTTTATTGTCGAAGATTTTTTTAAAGGTGCGAGTCCATTGCCACGAACTTACTAAATTTAGAGACACCATGCATAATTAATATAATTTAAACTTTAGATAAACCAATCACACACCCACAATATGTGATAGTGAGACGACAGATGATACAGCAATAACCAAATATCTTCAAGTAAGATCTTTATATATTTTTTAGATTTATGGGAATGAGTTTTGATAGGTTAGTGACTAATCTAAAACCAAAAAAATTCTTGCATAAAACTGAAACCTTAGGAAAAAAAGGGTTTTTCGATAGTCATTTATTGACTATACTTGCTAAAATTATATAGCTATTTGTAAATTAACAAAAGGTTTTATAATGAATTAGGTATATAAAAAATAGCATGTCCGACTTTGGTTATAAAATTAGATTATCAACGGTGTAAATCTTTAAATATAAATTATAACACAACTAAAGAAAAAGCCTACATTATTTATATATCCCAACCGTAGAGATTATTTGTATCTATGTATTAACCGCTCCAAAGAATGGATTTAGATGGGTAGGACCACAACACTTCATCTTTATAAAGATATAGTTTTGATGAAACCAAATTTACCAGTGGGTGTGTTTTACGAAGTAAAGTTAAAATACCCAAAATAATTATATAACCAGCATAAAATCTATCCGATAGCTGTAGAAAAACTTATACAGAGCGGTTTTCATTTTACATAATAAGTTGATAGAAAATAAACTCGGATGTAAACCTAATATTTACAAAATTGTTAAATACCTTTTATGATAAAAAGAATTATGATGTACATCATAAGAATCTCCAGCTTTTTATGTATGGTATTATTACTTTTATTAAATCTGCTCAGTTAAAGCGCTGTGTTGAGTTAAACGCAGGTATGAGAACTATATTGCAAATAATTTAATAAAAAGACTTTTATAAGAGGAAAATTTAAGATGAACAAATGAGTTTGTGCAACATAAAAGTGCAAAAGTTCTTTTACATATGGTAAATAAAGTTATACATTTCAATAAATATCTTTACTTAGGAAAACATATTTTACATTATTCAAAATATTTAATATAAGATTTTCACTTGATTGTTATGAAATCAAAACAAAAATAATCGAACACTGTTATTTCCAGATAAATATTGTTTATGCTATCACGTAAAAACCGAAGACATAGAACCCTTACAGCGCTGCTTACTCAGTAAACCATACCTCTAAAATAAAAAACAACAATAACAAAAAAATGGTATGAACGATAAATATGCAAGGTTATTAATATAATGTCGTGGACATAGATCTGCAAAAATATGCAATAGATCAAGAATCAGAAAAAGTTTGTAAAGGAATGAAAATCTTTAAATAAATAAGAATGAATACTAAAAATATTATTTAGTTTCCTTATATAATACAGAACAAATGTATGCAAATATGAATTTAATTAGATAGGGAAAAACTATATATACAATTAATCTCTCGTTGAATTATTTCTCCTTGATGATATATTATCATTTAATAAATACAACTTATCAACTTTACCTCATGGGAATTTCAGTCTTCATTAATCCAGTAATATTTCTGTTAGAATGTTTTGTGAGACACGTTTGTTTTTTGTAATTTCTGCTCATAAAATAATTCTATTTCTTCTCCATCTAATGTTTCTAACTTATGTTTGAGGAACAGTGTCATTAATCTTTGATTTTAAATATTTCCTGTTTAGTTTTATTGTATATTTTTTCAAAATGTTTTTTTATAATGATGTATCCGTACAAAATTTTTGGCTTTAATTCGATGTTTCTTATTCATTTTATTTATTTAACTTTTCTGTCTACTTTTTAAAAATTTATTTTTTCACTTGCTTTTTTTGGTAAGGTGGTACTAGGTTGTAATAAGGTTTTACTAAATCTTTCAACTAAAACTGCTTTACCTTCATTACATATATGGTAAAGTTCTATTCCTCATTGTTTTAAAAAGTTGTTGACGAATTCACTTCATTTACCAGTCCATAATTTAATTGGTCTTTTACCAGACTTTTAAAATAAATATCTAAATGTTTCTATTAAAGATTTTCTGAATTTATTTTAAAGGAACATTCAATGTATAAAATATATCTATGTACATTCATATCTTTTATTACATTTAGAAAAAGCTAGCATATCGAGTAGATGACCGGACATTTCGTTCTCGCTTAGTACGATCCAAAACATATTGTTTTCAGTTTATACTTCAGGAAGTACTGATTTTTATTTTTTTAGATTTTTACACCAGAAGTCAGAGTATCAAATACTTGAAAACACAGGAATTTTTTAATATATAAACGACTTCTCGTGTTTCCTTTTTTTTTCGGTATTGTCGTCTTTCACTATTCTTCAATAATATTAAATATATAAACAGGTAATAATAGTATAATATATGTATCACGTAATGGGAATCGCATTCGATGACAAAATACCGACTTTCGCTCTGACTGCTTTTTCATTCCGAAAATAAGGTTTCGGTCGGGTAATTATCGTTTTACGTCAAGGATCGTATTTGCTGGCCCTCTGAATTCTGGAAATAACCAATGTTTGTACATCCCACTTCAGTTATGCCCCGACTAATCACTTCACCACGTGATGGGAAAAAATCTTGATGACTTCATCTACATCTATAAGAAACATAAAAATTCCGATTGCTCAAAGCAACATTGGATTTGCGAAAAGTTTCTTGTAAAGCAAGGGTGCATAGCCGTACAGATGATGAAGAACACAAAATCGTTAAGAGTGTAGGTGAGCACAATCATGCTACTACAGCTGCGAGAGGATAAGGAAACATTTTTTGACATGAAAATAGAATCATTTGGTTCACAAAATGCTTCTCGGTTTGTCATTTCCTAAGCGATCACTAATTTGAATGAATGTGCTTTGGAAGAATTGCCATCTACCTCTTTAATGAGTCGCAATGTTCGGCGTTGGCGGCATGAAGAAGAAAAATGTTCCTGCCGTTCCTAAGAAACGACGTGGTTATGCTATTCTTGACGAATATTGCAAATTTGGCTGTGGTGATCGGTTTCTGCAGTTTAATAGCCGTGAAGATGACTCCAACCGAACTTTGATGTTGCAAAAGACGCTGGCTTGGAGATTTTGAACAGATCAAGAGTTGGGCAGGAGATGGTCCATACGCTTACCCTCAGTTGTACACCCAGCTCACTGTTCCATGTTTTTCCACTTTGCTCCCTGAAAAAACGCAAGCTATTTATTTTCGATTATTTTCCCAACTGAAGGAACTACGACCTCAGATAGGATCAGAAACCTTGATGATGAATTTTGAAAAATCTTCTGTCAACAGTTTCTCTACAATTTTCATGGTGCACCGGTAAAATGTTGCTTGTTCCGTCTTTCAAAGAATATTTACAAGAAGGTAGTCGAATGGGCCTTCAGTCAAGACATCGTCAAGATATTGAGTCTAGTCTATAGATTAGATGTTTCCATGCACTTACTTTCCTTCCTGTTAGCGATGTCGTGGATGGTTTTTAGAAGCTCGTGGATGATGATTTTCCTCAAGAAATTGGTTCATACTTTGAGACTTATTGCATTGAAGGAGAGAGAGAAGGGTTGTGGTCAGATAAGAAAACGTGTTGAACATGTTTTCTCCTTTGCTGCTTGGAACGTTCATGCACGCGCTGAAGATGGCATGCCACGATAACCAAAAATAACTACATTGAAGGATTTCGCAATGGCCTTCGTGGTTTAGCCACAAATGTCCATCCCAACATTTATTACTGCTTTGAAAAGGGATTCAGCCATGGTTAGCACCAAACTGGTTCACTGCAACCGTAGAAACGCTGATACAAAAAGAAAAAGTACAGAGACGTCGACCACTGTATCATGAATTAGCTAAAATACGACCCTGCAGCCAAAATTTAGTTTCTTCGCGGAGTTACCCTTAGTTCGAAAGAATTCTAGAATTTTCGGCCTTTGTGTTGTGAATCTAAAACTTTGAATAATAAAATATTAGAAGATACTCATTGCATCTACACTGATACTTAATATTTTAAAAGAAAACTCGTTTGGTAATTTTGACAGAAGGGCAGGTTATACCATTGGGTAAGCGATGGTAACCTCAACGACCAACCATTAAAGTTTTTGTATAAAACAATAAACCCTAAAGTAAAAACTGGTAGTGAAATGTCTAGGAGTGGAGTAACAGGGAGCGAAATGTCCGCTAGCAAAATTCCCTAAACCATCAAGTAAATCCTCCATGCAGATATCATTTATTGAATAAACAAGCATCCGTCTTCTTGGATAATTTTTCACAACAGATTTATGTAACTATTCAGCTAGTACAAGGCGGATGTCTAACAATGTAGTTTGTCAGCAGATATATATACAGGGTGTTCCAAAAGTCTTGGGAACATTTTGACAATGAATATCTCGGAAACTATTAAGGATATAAAAACGCATCTGGTAAATTCAGAAAGCTTGTAATCTCAATTTTTACATGGAATGTTCAAAGATGTTCAATGTGAGCACCATTGGTCACACGACACACATCAAGCCTATAGTCCAATTCTTGCCAAACGCGTCCCAGCATTGCATTGTCAATGGTTGAAACAGCTTCTGTTATTCGTGCCTTCAGCTCATCCACGTCTCTGGGAATAGGGGGCACATATACCAATCCTTTCACAAATCCCCACAAAAAGAAATCGCATGGTGTGAGATCTGGAGATCTGGGTGGCCAGGACATGAGATCGTGATCATTCTGCCCAGACCTTCCAATCCATCTGTCTGGCAGTTTTATGTTCAGAAACTGTCTAACCCTGAGGCTCCAGTGTGGTGGCGCTCCATCCTGTTGGAAAATGAAGTCACCAGACTCTTTCTCACTCAATTTATCCATTAACTAAAAAATCTGAAAAGATATCTAAAAAAATCTTAATCTAAAAAAATCTTAATATCTGAAAAGAAATAAAAAAATCAATAGCCTTACAAAAACATTAATGTAATTAGCTTTAAAATGACACAACTTTTATCTTACTACCATTCATAGTTAAATAGATATGGGGACTTCAAATGTGCCCAAGACTTTTGGAACACCCTGTATATTAAAATATAGGTAATATGTTGTTTGTTAAATATGGAATAAAATTGTTTAATTTGTACTCACGCTTTTTATATTTATCTCTTGAATTTCATTCGATTTATACCAATTAAATCGTTTGTTACACGTAAACAAAATTATAATTATAGTTATTGACACACTATAAACAATTTTTCAATATTATAATTTATTTATAATTTATGTGGTAGAGTTCAAAGCATATCACACAGATATGAACTTTGCAGATAGAGCACTCCCACTTTGCATCAGCACATTTCTTGTTTTTAGCACATTGTTTACACTGGTCCCTTTTTTCGCTCTATTTTGGCCAGTGCCCTACTCCATATTCCGTAAAATGTGGAATTTTAATAGAGGATAAATTTTCGAACAAGATGTCCTCATCCTCCAACACCGACTCCTGGTTTTCCTCCTCGCTATCAGTCGAAGTATCAGAAAAAGATATGTCCAATAAATTATCTTCTATTTTTCTGATATTGGAAACTTTTTCAATGTTTGTATACATCTTATGTAAATCCTTCGAATCCATTTTTTTAAAAATAAGGCTCCTAAACACCACGTGATCGTCTCATACTATTTATAAAGAGGAAATCCCAGACTATGAAAAATTTACAATGGTTAAGATTGGTCTTTGTTTTCATAACTGATTTGCTTAACCAACTGAAATGTCGCTTTTACTCGTCATTTAACAAATCTGAAGCGACACTCGGAAGTAAACAACATGAAATGGTGCGTAAAGGTGACCCCAGGGATCAACGAGTTAAGGTTTTGGGTTTACTTTTTATTGGAATCGGAACGCATAACATTTTTGGTGACACTTCCAACAGTTTTTGCTATTTATTGCAGTTTAACCATAGATTTTCTCTTAAACATGGATTTTAGTATTATTAAGATCATGAATCATATATATATATATATATATATATAGATTTTTTTGCTTGCTTCTAATATCAGCAAAGCTGCCTGCGGAATCACCATTTTTATAACTTAAATCATTTTATGCCATACTCAATCAACTTTATTAATAGGTTCTTCACCAGGTTTTGGTAATTATCTGGATTTAATTTTAAATCTAATCGTGTTCCAGGACCACAGGGAAAACATTTCTGTAAATGCTTTTCACCAGGATATTTAGCCCAAGGAAAGCAAGGAATTTTTTTCCGGAGATAACGTGTATCCCTCCGGAGATACAATTTAACCCTGAGACAAAAACCTTTTCATTTTCTCCATAATTTTGACACGTCCTTCTTAACATTAGTCAATTATTCTTACGAATATTCCTTTATTTTTTATTAACATTATTTTAGCATCTTAACCAGTAAATTTTAGTCGTATTATATATGAGTAAATTCAGAATTACAAGAGCGTATATTTTCAGCTGATTCGTTTTCTTCAGATTCCGCTTCCATTGTGAAAATTTAGACCCACAAAAGTTTGTGAAGAGATAGTTGAGGGAACAAAAACCGATTTAGGTGTAGAATACTTTGAAGACCAAAATAATACATCCAATCCTTAAGACACTGATTCAAAATTTTAAAATTTGTTCAGATTTGATGACCTTATGTGTGACAAAAATCAAACAAACTCCGAAATCATTTCATGCTTGAAGTAGGCATAATAATATTGATAATTTTTATATTTTCCAAAATTACCATAAAATTCACAGAAAAATCATAAGAAGTTATTCAAACGTTATCATCTTTCTTCTGTCTAAAAAAGATCTTCAATATATTTGGATAACTTGGTTAGTAAAGATACGACTTTTACTAAATTTAAATATTTTACAGGAAAATATTTGGAGTCTGACTATGGGTTTCTATTTATAGACAGATCTTTTGATAAATGTAATGGAAAGTATAATTCAGAGTTTTATATATTTTGTTATTTCATCTAAATATTCTGTAGAAAGTTTCACTTATATCGTTAATCGATGCTGTAGAACGCTGTTTGATTTACCTGTAAAAGAAAAAGAAAATATTAAAACATAACAGTTTGATCTCGTATAAAAAATAAATTAAAGAAACAGTTTGTTAATGAAAATATAGGCAGGAAAAATTCTAATACCAATTAATTCAATTATTTCAGTCGATGATGAATACAAAAAAGTCAGCTTCTCAAAGTCTATGAAATTAACGCCATTTTTAGTTTGAGATATTTTATTTAAAATAAATCCAGATAAAAATATTTTTACTAAAAATATTAAAATTTATGCTACAATTTTGGTTTATTGTTCCTCTATTTATCACGACGACGATGATGTACAAGTTAAATTTATAAATAAAACAATAAAATGCTTCTAAATTAGGACGAAAAGGAATTATTAAAAATTCCAGCAAAATATTTGTCTAGATTAAGACAATTTTGATCACAGTGTGGACTATATGTTGAAGATGTCGTTTTTACTCGGTTAATCGAAAGAATTTATTTACTTTTAGCATCTAAATAATCTGTACATAATGTTTTAAATCAATAAATGCGATTACGAATTGTTTTAATTAAATTTAATAGATAAAACTAATTTTAAACATTATGAATGGCTGAAGAAAGAAGTATTGTATAAAATATCAAAAAGTGCTGAACAATTAGTAAAATGCAAAGATTCTTATAGTTCCGTTTTATCATCAAAAACATCGAATTTTAAAATGAGAATTTTTCCCAACACTAAATTCTGATTCCAGAAAACATTATGGAATTGCGTTGATTAATCTTAAGCCATATTGAGTTTTACAAATTTTAGTAATAAAAATAGTATTTTAAAATATGGTGCTGATAATGGTTAACTTCAGACAACAACCTCTCACTAATCGACAACGAAATTCAAAGAGAAATAAAAAAAACCGACAATAAGAGATAATATTATATCACCATTAAACTTAATGGTGCCACTCTCACATCTATCATTGCTTCTAGTTCTATGAAGATGATTTTACTGTAAGCAAAAGTTTAAAAACTTTCTTATTAGGATTTAACACTAAGACGTCTGCTTATAAAGAAAGAGGTAGTCCGGTGAATATCTCAATCAATTCTATGCATTGTGATTTAATAAAAGTTTCATATATATTTCACTTAAACTACATTATTTGGTTTTTATTTTATATTTATTTACCAGTTTTAAAAAATTATTTAAAGGATTCAAATTTGGGTTACAGGAGAATATGGAAATGATATATACCATCTGAAAATTTTTTATCACTTAGAGTGCATTTGAGACAAGTTCAGAAGAAATATTTTAAAAATAATAATAATAAATGCTTAATAGAAAGAAAAGTATAGAGCGATATTTTTAATAATCAAAAAAAGGAAAACTATTAGAGATAGTAATGACGTAACATTAAGTTTTAAAAATGATGAGATTTTAAAAGTAAAACAATAGCTACTAATTTCAGTATTTATATTTTCAGTAATTCGCAAATAAATCTGTTTGAGACATGAATACTTTAATTGCAGTATCGGGAACTAAAAGGTTTAAAGAAAAGTCGAAAAATTGCTTAAAGAGGATTAAAATTATCTAAAGCTAATATAAAATCAAATGGATGTTTATAGATATTTTAAATAAATAATGGAATATATCGATATATTTATAGCAGCATATTTATATAAATAATTCTGGCACAGAAATTGATATTACAATTCAGAATCAAAATGTGCATTCGTTGCCACATAATTTGAGGTATTATTTAAAGTTCTAAAGAATAATAATGATTTATGTTCATAAGTTTTGACAAATAACGGAATTTTTCATTTATTTAGTCGATACAATTTATTTCAGGTGATAAAGAAATTGGAATGTTACTTGAACCGGAAAAGTATAAACTACGGAAGGATTGATAACTTATCTAGATGATTTTAGCAAGTGTCAGGGACTAAATCACTTTTGGTATAAAAAGTCAAGTGAAGCAGTCACAGATGCTAATATAGAATTTAAAGGGGAAAAAAGCTGATTACATAATTTAAGACATAAAATACAAAAGTTAGCCTTAGTTTCTCTCTTCTCCTAACTCACATCTTTGGATTTTGTGAAGACCATAAAAAGTGTCTATGGGATGCAGAAGGGGAAATAATAATGCAATTTTTAGAGCAAATGGAGTTGGTGTGGCGATTTATAATCAACTCGGGGTCTGCACTATCTTCTTGTCGTAATTTGGAAACAGTCAGTTTTACTGTGAATGTTATCTCCTCTTCTAAAACAGGATGAAAAACAGGACAATAGGGAAAAAGATACATAAATTTCATTAATGCGAAGAAAAAAAAAACACCTAACGGTCAGTTGCTAATCCTTGATAATTAAAAACTTCCTGCAACGATTTGGTATATATCGTTTTCTTTCTTCCAAATAGAACTCGATGTCACTCTTTGTGATATTCATTAATGACCAAAATTGTGAAGCATTTTCCAATTAAATAATTATATTGGTGGATATATCATGCCACCGTTATTATTTTAATTTTACAATTTAATGCATCGGCAATCTGCGTTACACACGCCATTTATTTCAGTGTTTTATTATCATCAGTTGCCTTACGTACGTCATAATTTTTCTTATTTTGCCATTTAATCTTGATATCACTTTCGTTTATGTCGTCATTTCACATTTGATTTTTTAAATTTGATTATGTGACCTTTTGCCAGTTATTTTTTTCAGCATTTTATTTGCACGACTGGTTTAATCTCAAAACTTATTTTTGTATTTTAATTTGATTTCCGCGTTATGCGAATGTTTATATTTCAGCATTTATTGACGCCACTGATTTATATACGTCGTCTTTTCGTATTTTATGTTTCTAATTTAGCTTCTCTATGTATGGCATTTTTCTTTTTAAATTTTAACTATTTTCCAGATATTTTATTTTTTTTAAAAAAAAATGTCATTCTCCATAATTTCTACCTAAAGTTTCAGGGACGAGAGGCCCGTGGAACCAAAGGTGAGTTGTTAAAATGGTAGAAATATACAAACAGGCGACCGACCAACACAACAACAGTAAACATTGCTAAATTTGTTGTTGATATTAATTTAATATTAATTATTATTAATATTTCCCCATAAAAACGTCTCGATGTTACCTCTAGAATGATTATCGAGATCATACACATTCTAAGAAAGGTCCTATTTTTTAAAACATTGTTGGAAGACAGTTTTGTTAGTGTTCCTACGGGCCGCTGGTAGCGTTTTAAGTTCTGTATTTAGGCCAAAACTAGTTAACTATTGAATGTTATCGCCATAACGTAACAGGATGCGACCATTTTTTTTTACAAAAGGAAAAAGATGAAATCAAAACTAAGCGTTTTCCATGTTTATGCCGATGAAGAACGCGATAACGTGGTATATTATTACAATTAAATGCATACTAGTAAGTTAGTTCGTTTTAACGATTTCCTACACAAGTTAAAGATTTCAGAGCTGGACAGAACCAGTTACACACACGTGTCTTCCTTCCTTATTTAGACGAAACCTATCAAATCATTTTCGTTCTCTTATCCATTTCTGGACAACTCTTTGACACCCGTTGCTTTGAAGGTAATGGAGAGAACCACTTCCAGCAGGAGTAGACAGACAGCCATCTATTTTGACGGCTTTGTGCAGGGCATCATTTGTATGTTCGCCGGAGAGAGGCTGGCGCGAGTAAAACTGCCACCGAGCAGACGACAATTACGATCCAGAGCCGAAGCCCGGTTCGTCGAGAAGGGGCACCGCAAATGACGGTCACCGTACGCTAATAAATGTGCAAATGTACTACGTACGTGGGTTCACGGGATCTTCCCGCCGTGACAGAAATTCCGAGGTGGCATTGAGGAGGAACAATGAAGACGCTTTTATTCTCAGATGGCCTTCATGATATATGTCGCTGGAAATACGAGGTCATTAGTAATCAAGAGGAAATACATTGCCTTCTCGCATTTAACGCGTCTGTTTCTATATCATATTTACATGGCATTTATTTGCATTTACTATCCAATGGAGATGATGTTTACATAACGTTTAATGGCATCACCGTTCTTGTTTCTCGGTACCTCTGTACTTTGGTGTTATTTTCTTATATATATTCAACAAAAGATTTTAGAAATAATGTTTGTTCGGTTTTACGCATAAGAATGATTAAATTATTCATAATTTGTAATAATTATTTTTTGAAAATATTTTAAAAAAAAGCAGGAAAATATTCGCCCGCTCGCCGCGGTAACCTCGACGACAGGAGGCCACGCGCCACAGTCAGTACAAGGCGTCGTTAGGGGGTTTTAAAGATGACAGTACAGTAAAAGGAAAAAAAAATTAGAGGAATTTGACTTTGCCTTTTTTTTCGAGAAATCCGTGCCAAGAGCAGTTATCAACATTAAGTTGGCGCTCTGGTGTCGGCGGACGCGTGACAAACCAACGAAGAAATCGTTTGCCAGGAAATTGCCGCCCGCTGTGACCGGCGTAGATTCCTTAACACGGTCAGCTTAGCATTTTTCCGAAAGTGCTCCTCCTCTCGAGCTGATGCTTTCTTGGCGGACATTATAATCACGGCGCGCTACGTGTTGGCGCTTGGGATTTCCCAGCGCGAATCTAAAAGGCGAGGTTTGATTGCCGTTTTCCGCGACATCTGCGATGGGGAAATGAATTTGACGAAGCACAGAAGTCAAAGGGAAGAAAAAAGGGAAAACGTCGATAGGGAATGAGATTTGGACTGAGTCCTCATAGATTCTCCACTAAGTGCCAGTTGTACGGGCTCAATAATGAAAAAGTGTGAAAGATAAACATCAACTTTTCTCTTTTCTTTGAGGAAAAGCTTTGGTATCTGGAAACTTTTAGTTTTTTGTTTTGTGACTCTTATTTTTCCAACAGAATAAAAAAAACCCTACTGCGGGTCTGGCGACCGGCAAAATCTTGGAGAATATCAAGTAGATTTAATCTTAATCTAAAACAAAAAAGGAATTGCCATATTCTCTCTCTCTCTCTCTCTCTCTCTCTCTCTCGCTCTCTCTCTCTCATCTCTCTCTCTCTCTCCATCTCTCTCTCTCTCTCTCTCTCTCTCTCTCTCTCTCTCCTCTCTCTCTCTCATCTCTCTCTCTCTCTCCATCTCTCTCCATCTCTCTCTCTCTCTCTCCATCTCTCTCTCTCTCTCTCTCTCCCCCCCTCGTACATTAGACCCTGAGAGCCATATTCACAGACTCAAATGAAAACGGGAGAATATTTAGATGGGAAAAGACTTGGCTGCAAATTTCGAACTGGTTGCGACGTATTTTGTTATTTCCATATTTTATACGTCACATGTTAATAATATGTGTTTAATCCGTAGGTACTAATAAATTCGATTAAATATCACCTACTGGATGTGCCAATGGTGAGTCTACAATTATGGCGGTCAGTAAGAAGCAGTAAAGTAGACTAATGAAATTTGAATTATTACATTTCATTATTTTTCAGTGCTCCATCTTTTTATGTATCGGTAAGTTTGCTAGCTACACAAGTATTATTTACTGCTACTTTATGTGTCATTCTCTAAGTGTGTGTGATATCGATAAGTTTAATGCAATCGGCGAAGGTGGACAAAGTACACATTACTGTTTGGTCGATAAACACAAGGAATCTAACTATTTATACTTAAATTTATTACTTTTTCAAAAATTCTGCAGTTATTTTATGTATTTTCTGTATTCGTTTATTTTTATTTTATCCCATAAAATTGATGTATTAATAGAGAAATGTTTTCGAAAGATTTGATATTCTGTATAACTCGAGCTTTTTACCAAAGCAGAATTATCAGAACTGTAAAGAATAAAGCTTGCAGCAGCTTTTTATTATGAAAAGGTGACTGTTTAGTGTTAAAATTCACGCTTAAAAGATAATATTTGTAGATCACCAAAGAAGAGAATCAATATGCAGAAAATAACTAACAGATCAATGTTCGTTTCACTTGAGGCAGTTTTGTTAATGCATTAGTGAAGGAATGCCATTTTGGTCAACTAAGAGTAAGAGAAGGTAATTGATGTAGTTTGATTAACCTTGTCACGAAATGAGAAAAAAGCGCTGCTGGCCTTTGCTCCGGCTCTTTTTTGGCCAGTTCATGTGTGTTCTTTTGGACGACATGTCCCGTTCTGATCGTCACCTCTTCAGTCAGAAACAGATGAAACTGCTAATTGTTCTTTCACTGTTTTTTTTTAGCTTTAGGACTGAATATTCGCAGAATAAGAACGTTATCGCACAAGCTTAAGATCTGTTAGGCTTAGCTAGAACACATGCCGGGTTCATTTTAATTTTTGTCTTATAGTTAATTATGAAGCTGCTGACAGGCAGAAATTATTTTGCATCGAACGTAAGTCCTAATTTTCTACTATAAAAATGTTGCATTATACCATGTTTTGCGTTTAAATCGTACGAGATGGAAGGAACAAAAGCACTCCACTCTCGTGGCGTTCGTTGTTTTTAACCTTGTAAGATAAAGAGCGAAATTTTTAATCGGCTCATATATAACGGAGGTAATTTATCGACTGTACTGTCGGTTGATTTGCCAAAACCACCTCTATCGAAGACAACAAGATTGGGCCGACCAATTATTGTCTCCACAAAGAAATTTTTAAAGTTCATACCCAGTCAGATTTCTTAAAACCGGTAGCGATCTATGAGAAAAATGCTAAGGAGCTTAATGTAAGCTAAGATGAAAAGTGGTAAAACAAAAAGGGGGGCTCAAACTTTATCCTTAAAAATTGCGGAAAGGTCACTTTCTGTCGGTGTAAATAGAACAAAAAAGGCTGGATCGGATTTGTGACTCAAGACCAGGTTCGCAGAAATCCGCCATTCGTGCATCCTGTTTTCGGATAAATAATTTAACACCAAAAATGACCGAATGTTTTGCTTCAGGTCTCTTCCTATTCATCGAGAACAAAGAACACGTCTAATGCTAAAGGCTGTTTCTCTGGTTTCGGCTACCAACACCGCTGACGAAAGAGGTTCAGTGATTTTTTTTCATCCTTGAAGCCATCCAAATTTATGACCAGATTTAGGAAATGTTATTTTGGAGACTTTCTGAAGCCGTGAGCACAGGGACACTTTGGAAAAAAACCCTGGACATTCCAGGAAAATGGAGCGCTCGCATACCTGGTCTGGAAAACGTTCATGTGGTTGTCCAAAAATTGTCCGGACTTGATAAACCAGGACAATTGGACGCCATCGTCTTCCGATCTGAATCCGTTGTATTTCGCCTTTTGCGGGTTTTCAGAGAAAAATTCTTTCTCAAATGCCAGCAAAAATGTCAAAGCGCTCGAACATTTGTTGCGCATGCAAAATGAGGCAAAATTTCTCACGAAAAACTCTTTTGTAACAAGGTCGACGACTTCCTTTGTTGTCTCATCGAATGATTTTAATATCATTGTAATGTAGAGAATTTAAGCATTCAACCGACATAAAATTCGTTAATTCTGGTTCTTGCTTCTTTAATAAATAAACAAACATATTTTGAACAGATGCTAAAAAAGCACTCGGTATATATTGGAAAAAACCTAGGGATGCACTTCTTTATTCATCGGACACGCTGAACCGCTGAAGCCAGGCAGGGTATCTTTCCTGCGAGGACTTGTAGCTTAACCAGGTTGTACGCATTCTTCAGGTCAAGTAAAGCAACAAATGTATTTTTCCTGTCCACATAATTTTTTTTTATCTTTATCTGTAGTTCTGCACTGTAGTGATGCGATTTCTTCGATGGTACTTGTGGTATCTTTCCGGCTTTGGAGACGACCATACAATTTGGATGTTTTCTGTCTCCAGCTGTCATTATGCTCGCATCACTGTTTACCCAAGGTATCAGGATGAAAATCCTTGAAGATGGTGACTAAAATTACACTCATCCCCGTGAATTTCTTGTAACTGTTGCTATAATTTTCTTTTTGTCTGAAAGAAGTTTAGTTCTGGTTCTTCCATTTCAACTAGTTCATCAAACTGCTGAATCCGAAGTTTACGTCCTTACATGCTGTCAAGCTTGTACTCTACTCAGAAGCGTTTTCTGAATGTTCTGCCTTGCTTTTCGTCTCTGTGCAGCACTGAGTCACCCTCATCAACCACATTCTTTAAATAGGAGTGCCCTTTTGTCTATCTTATGAAGATGCTCTGTAACCAATGGGATTCAGATTATTTTTTCTGCTTTGACCGTTAATTATGCGGCAACTTTGTTTCTCACATTCTTCGATGTATAAAGTCTTCATTTGGTTTCTGATAAAAAGGCTTTTTCTTTCGGTTTTATTTGCCCGAACAGCGTCAGCGTCTGACGTCTATCACGATGAGAGATTCTTCTGCCTGACAGGTGGTCTGCGAAGACGCCTGGGTCTGGCAAGAGAATGAAGCTTGCCCCAAATTCCTGATTTCCGTATGCTCTTAAAGGGAACTTTGCGTCCAATCAGTTGATCCTTAGTGGGTTGAGGTATAGCTCTCTCTCCACAGACAGTGTTCCACTCCACCTGTATTCTTTCTCTAAAATAGCTCTTTTATCACCACTTGCAAGTGGAAGATCATTACATGCGTCTGGGTCGCTTCCACCATTTTAGTAGTGTGTCCAATGTTGACTTACTAGAGGCAAAACGTTTTCAAGAGCCTGGTAAAGACTTTTGCCATTAGAGTTTTCACCAGTAATGTACCATGAAGTATGTCTGGCAATATAGTCACCAGCAGCATGGAAAAATCTACAGTATAAACTTAGGGATGCAGAAAGTACCAATCATTGCATGATGGTACTTTTCCGCTACTTATGTAAACTTTGGCAATTTTTTATGAGTTCTGACAGCTGGATCTTCCTGTCAGATGCAGCGGAATCCATTGTTTTCACATTTGTGGAATTTTCTGCCTCCAGACCACTGCTAAGCTTGAGTCATCCATCTATTGGCTCACTGACCCTTTCTTTCATTTTCATACGACTGGGTATTTTGGTATCCTGGATAACAATACATCATAAGATTCACACAATTTATCCAGATTATCTCCGCTCCAAAGGATGCACCAGATTCCAATGTTACAATAACCTATCATATTATACTTCTTTCTGAGGTGGTAGCATTGCTGGTATAGCGTCTCTTTCCGCTTTGGTTCTTCCCTTTTTCACCTTGCCCTTCACTTCTAGACTCTGTTGCATTTGCGCACTAAATTTCTTTGCTATTAACAGGAGACCTTCCCTACTCAGGGATATCTCCTCTAAACTTGAAACGTGTGACGGTTGACCTACCGAAGCCAGTCTTTAGGTGGGTGGAAAGTGACCAATGATGGTAATCGCCATCACGCTCGGCTCTTGGCGCCCGTCCACAAGCCGATGTATGTTTGACTCGACTTTGAACCTGCCGAGGCTGTAACGATGTTGTATTTTGAAAATTGTATCCAAATAAGTTTGTGTTGCAGCCAATGCTTCTCTGATTGCCTCACATATTAGCTGTCTAGAGAGAATTCATAGCTCTTGCCGAAATTCTATCCTCCAAGTATTGCTAGGAGACACGCCATGGCACTTACTCTAAAATCTTGTTGATATCATTTATGTACTCTGCAAAAAACCCCGATATTTCATACTTTAAAAATGTGTTTTTTTTAATTTCGCGCTGTATTTCTTTTGTGATAATTCTACGGAAATTTATACTATAGTTTTTCTGCTTGAAAACAAATATGGCATAAAGATCGGAAAATCTTGGGTATTGAGTTTTAACGTGTGAATCGCTTTAATTGAATGAGAGGAAAAACTCATCAAACTGAGAGAAATATCCGTTTCTTTTTAAGATTGATATATTTTCTGCCTTCATTTTATTTGGAGGGGGGAGAAGAGATGGATGCGCGAGACAAAAGGTAATATAAATAAATGTCTGAGTGTTCCTGCGATGCTGGAGAATACGATGAACGTCCTAGTTATGGTGTTCGGCGTCCGTTGATTAAAGGCTTCGATCTGTCAAAACAAACGTAAATTTATCAAGGTTTTCGAACGGAAGAAGCTGCAGTGTTTATATACATGATTAATAAACGCAATATCCACTCTTGTTATTTGGATTTCAGAGGGTAGGAAGCAAAAGTTTTATCTGACTTATAAGCCATCTCCTACACCACCAGAATTAATGGTTCTCCGATCGTTCGCAGTCACCGGTGAACCTAACGAATTATGCACAGGTAATTTTTCTTCTTTTTGTTATTTCCCGATCTTTTAATACAGTATTTTACACTGACCAGTCATAATAATTTTACTTAAAGCGGTAACCCCTCAAACTGAATACAGAAGCTAGTAGTGTAGCTCTTCGGCTATCGGCGTGCGAGTTTACCATTGTTAATGGCTTTCCTGGTCGTCAGAAAATTCAACGAAATGTCTCTGACGAGTTTTTTCGGTTAAGAAAATTTCTCCTCCCCCTATACATTCTGTGTTTATTTTCTTGTTTTTTTTTATTCTATGAGACTAATCCTCACGTGAAAAATGTCGACGAACGGTTAACATGCCGAAGTGAAGTTTACACGTGACATGGCTAGGAGGGGTGTGCGGACCACAACGCGCCGGCGTCGATTCCATAATTTTACATAATTTGCACGCGCTGCTCCGTCAAACTGCGCTCATTGGACAGTTTTGAATAACGATCTCCAGACCTAGTAGTCTTGAGAAAAACTGTTATATGATTGCTTTAAGGCAAGTTGCAAGCCCGAATAAACGCCACCATGCCATCATCGTTCGGCTGCGGGACAAACGCATTTAGACAGGTTCGAATCGTGACCACGCACCTGCCGGAAAACGAAGGATGACGACATCTTTCACAGAATTGCTACATATGCGCAGCACATCTAAGGAACAGCCGCAGCCATTTACGTGATACGTAAGGGGGAAGTTTTGCCTACAAATGCATATTGAACTCATTATTTCACCAAGGTTTTTCTTGTTTAAATAGGCACAGCAGCATATGCGATTATCTCAGGAAAGTCCTGTTCACTGGCGAGAAACGATTCGGTGTTGTCGATGAGAGGAGTGAGGATGTGGCATTGCAGGGTTAATCTATCAGTTGAAGAACAGCGACTCGTCGTCAAGCTCGGGTATCGCGCCCTCAGAGCACTTGTGGAATGTTTTGGGGCTCCGAGTTTATTGACGATTCCTTTCCACTCTCTTCAAACCCTACAGATCGCCCTCTTGTGGAAAACGGTGGAGGACAGATTTGGTATCGATGTCGATCATAACAGTCCCTTTATTCTTTTCTTTTTTTTTTACGTGATCATTTTTCATCCGTGAAATGCTGCATTAATGAAAAAGACGGGAGAGAGTAATCTCAATAGTTTAAGCTTAGCAGCAAAATTAAGAAAACGTCAGAATATAATTGCTCATCCAGCCATGGAAAATTACAGAAGCAACTGAAGCAGAAACTTCGAGATTCTTCGACATTGATTGGAGAGGACAGTTTTTTTTTGTTGTTGTTCCTTTAATTTATTAAAATATTAATCCAGAGTTAATTATGTATTTGCAATGTTTAAAATTTTTCGAAAATTATTAATCCAGCAATGAAAAGATGGAATTGCTTGTTGATGCACTTTGAGTTATGAGTGTATGCTCATTACCACATCACTGAAAATTGTTTATTTGTGTGGATCGTTGTGGGCTTACGGTCGTGTAACATCGGTAAATAGAGTACTCAGAGCTATCCCGACTTATCGCTAGCTTCGATTTCTATTTTCCGTTCGTTTGACTGCTGTCATCGAGCGAATCATACCGATCAGATTTTGTTTTTGTCCCCCCTCACCACCAGATTCGTAATTGCAGAGAACTATGACAGCGAAATCTTTATTCCATTCGTTTTGTGTATTATAAAAAGAAATGGTAATAAATAAATAAAAAAAAAATGAAAGAAACGACTCTTCCTATTGCTTTAATAAATTAATTTTGTTGCTTTGTCTGTTTTGTAATTTTCCTTTTATGGAGTACATTACTCTATACACTTGGTTTTTTGGGATCAGGGAGAAAAAGATAGGAGGGCGCTCCAGGAAACAGAGGCCGTCTGGCGCTGGTGAGCAGGCGATCAACATGGCCGCCCACGTTTTCGGTGCGCACCAAAGAAAAGCAGCAGTCCGTGATTTTTTTGTTGTGTGGTCGAAGGTGTTCGGACGACTGAGAAAAGTGCACGAGGGGGTGGAGAGGCTTAAAGATTAGCCGAGCATCAGTAATGGATAAACATCGACCCGGACGCGTCCCTCATCAGTGTCACCAGTGATGAAAACATTGCCAAGTTGAAAAACAACTGTTTTTGGTAACCGACGAGTGAAAATCGATGAACTAGTTAATGGATTTTGTATAACTGCAGACAGTATCCTTGCCATTATCCATGAACAACCAGACTTCTCTAAAGTGTGCTCGTTGAGTCACATTCCGACACAATACAGAGCCTGGGCGACCTTCTAAACTTTGAACAGACTGTACTCTGAACTTCGACCCTATCTTACTTACAGTCTGAATTTTGTCTCATCTGAATTTCCATTCAGTGGAAAAGTTATTTTCTGAGATCGAAGATTTTTCAGTGATTACCAGGTTCAACAGACTGAAATTTTGACTTGCACAGAAATAAAAAAAAAAAATCTTCTGCCTGGATGGTATTTATAAACCTGTGAGTCGTTGGACTACAAAACAGGGGAAATATATTAAGAAGTGATGAAGACAAATAATCGATACCTGGTCGGTAATTTGCTTAATTTATGAATTGTCTTTACTTTCTGAGATACCCTCGTGTATAAAGGTTTTGGAATGACGAAGTTAAAGTTGAGGGAAGGTGACATGGCGTTTTTATTTAATTTCAAATTGTGGATTTTGAATCTGTTAAGATACTTTCATTAAGAAAAAGGAAACATTTTTTTATCTTTAAGGTCCTGATTATGGTTAGATGTACAACTCGAGTCTGATAATCCGGGAACAATGCGCGAGTTGAGGGTATCACAAAGAGGTCCTAGCGCAGAGATTATCCAAGCTACCACCTAGACGACGCTATGGTCAATGCAATCGTAAACTGAGGGATTTCTCAAATCAACCAATGCGGGCTTCTCCAGATCTTGATGTGATTGAATTCTTTGACGACACCGTGTCTCACGATACCAAAGAGATAATTTCAAACTCCTGTCTGCAAAGAAACCATATCTTGTTCGTCTTTTTTTTCTCCTTCCCATTTCCTCCTCCCGAGTAAGAAACCGACAAATAGAGTATTTCTTTCACCGTTGTATGGAATTTCGCCAGAATTTGCTAACTGAACCTAACCGCGGGGCTGACACGGTTATTTGGCAGTTACGGTTTTGATCGAACGTAACTGGCTTCTCTGTTCTCGCTTAAAGTACGTCGTGAGCCGTCAGAGAAAAATAAATACTCATCTTTTTTGCTTGCTCCATTAATATACGGCGATTGCTTAGTCATGTTTTAACAACGTTGAGGTATCGCAGGTACGTCACCCAACCCTTTTTTAAACGCGGACATGAGAAGAACTGCATTCGATCGTACGCTTGAAAAGAGCGAATCAACCGTTTTCTCTAAACAGCAGGTGCTCGTCAATTTCGACTGTAGAGTTTTCTTTTTACAGCGGAAAGAATAATCCCATGTTACAACTGTCTTTCTGACAGGTTCTTTTGTCCAAAACGAACCAATTTTTAAAAGCTTTTTTTGTGTGGAATCCTTCTGTCTCTCGCTGAAGAAGATTTGGCAAAGTGACAGTTTCCTTTTTCGTCTGAAGTCCCTGGTTTTCATCAATTACTCGTTTGTGATGCGAGTCAGGTCGATATGGGAGCGCCACATGCAGCCGGAATCAAATCCATACAGACAGAAAGATGTGACTATTATATATTCTATAATTTTTTTAAAATTTCCTTTTTTATTGTCCATGCCTACCAAAAAAAGAAAAATAGACAGATTTCCGGTTGCATTAGGTGAAGTTTATTTAGAGGCTGACTCTCCTCTAAGTTCGTCTTAGAGTCTGCTTCCGAGAATGGGAGGAGATTCCGTCAAGGCTCTTGTTTTCTTGGATGATTTCATGCAATCTTATTTAAAAAAACAGCTTGGAAAGTGCATAATTTACATCATGTGAAGACCACAACACTTCAGTCAAAGACAGATCAGTCATTGATGACTAAATTTACCATACTTGCGTCCCAACACTATGCTAAATCATGCATTTGTACACAATTCTACGTCTTTCAGACTCGATAATTTTCAGAAGAAAGACGAATGTTATTAATACATTTATAAAGCTAAAAGAAAGTTTTAATTTTATCTGGAGGGATTTCCTGGAGTTTTCCGCTACTTAAAAATTTTAAAAAAAAAAGATTTTTATGAAAAATATATTCATCTTCACTGAAATCTATTCAAATGTCAATAATTTCATTTAAGTTAAAACAGAAGACAGTCAACCAAACATCTGTTTCTGCCTCTGCAATCCTGTGTCTGTCTATAATTGTTTGGAGAAGCTGCAGTTCTCGGAATTTATCACAGGCGATGATTCATTACGTTACCTCTGCTCCCCTGTCGGTTTAACCTGTACTGTATCCCTTCTTTGTACACAAACCTGATTCATTAGAGAGTACCAATGGTTTTTTTCTTGCCTCAATTTTGCCTTAGGACTTTTGCCCTTGAGATCTTTAAGTTTTCTGGAGGTTTTAAAATTTCTCTAGACAAACTCATATTTTATGATTAATGTAAAAAGAAAGTAAAAGACTAGTTTGTGCATTAACATTTTTTAAAATTTGAAAATTCGTTTAGCAGCTTTATTGATTTTGTTTGTTGAACTTTATTTTAGGACTTCGCATGAAGTCTGTCAGGATGTATCAAGTTGTAATGAATAAGGAAAAATAAACGAAAGTATGGCACGAGAAAAGAAAATAAATGATGAGTCAAGCAGTTACAAAATGGTAGAGCATGCAAGATGATATGAATTCTACTTCTGATTGATGCTTTATGTGCCGAGGCCGGCCAGCGCAGATTCGAAGAGAAAGATTTATACAAGTGTCAAATGTTTAAGATAGCAAGTAAATGAAGAAATAAACAGCAAGAAAAAAGGATGAGGAGGAACCCCGTTTGACAGAAACATCAAGTCATATTTTTTAGAAAAATGTGCTTTTACAGATTAATCATAAGACCATTTTATTCTCTCTTAATTCTTAAAAAATATTAAGCTATATTAAATATTTCTTTAGCTTATCTAGAATTTAATAATCGTCGCGATGCTTTTATAAGCGGGATGAAACTGTAGCGATTCTAAACGTTTGGCGGGTACAGTGAGACTCTAGATCCAGGTTTTCCGAAAGATGGATCTAGATTTCGGGACATCGTTGAAGAAACTCGGTCCCGACACAAAAAGAGATAACAACGGACCACTAAAGATGACCGAGCTTCAAATGAGCAGGACGGGTCGCTTGGGTTACGTATTTAGCTAAATCCAAGAGTTCGGACCGAAATAAATAGAAGAAATAAGAAATTAAACTCTTTCAAACGAGAATAAAAAGCAATAAGATTTATTAGGTCTTGTCGTTCTTATAAATTCCTTCAGGAAGCTGTTGAAGAAATATTGAAGAGTTATTAAGCGGTGTTCATTTATTTCGCAGCTATATAGTAGATTCGCCCTCGTGATTAATTTCATCGGAAACTTTTGCAAATTTAGATTTTCGTTAAATGTTCAAGGATCGACGTCTTCAAAGATCTCCTGTCAAGAAGACCGTAAATAACTCTGTGCGCCATTTCTGTGCATAGTGCTGTGTACCGTTCGGATCTGCAGCACTGTAAGATGAAATAATGCAAAGCTTTAGAAGTCAGACGACACCTTTTTGAAAATAATTTTTCTTCAAACCAAAAAAAAAAAGAATCATTCGAAATAGCAACATAATATTAATATTTAATTATTTTTCAAATGATTCTCCTAATCTGTAATTATAATTTAACATCGAGACTATATTTTATATAGTAGTGGTAATATCTATATATAAAAGTGTTTGGACTAAGGTTTATTTAACTAAGTACGTGACGTATGGAATGCTGCTGTTGCCTTTCGTGACCAGAGATGACGTTGCCCACGATATTTCTTCGACGGAAAAATTCGTGCGTGTATTATTTAAAGCGATGACTGGCGTCGTGCTCCAGGGGCAGGTATTCGCATGGCGACAGGGTACACAAAGTTCCTACGAGAACAATATAATTTTTTGTGGGATGAAACCGGAGAGTTTAGAGATACGTGCCGTTATACAAACTCATTATGTGCATATAAATCATCTCTGATTGTCAAGAAACTGTTAACGAATCAATAATTCTTGTATTTTTTTGTACATCAGTTAAATGTAAAAAAAAAAATCTCAGAACGGTTTGTATAAAAAAATTATTTCTAAAAGCGGAAAATAATCAGTTTACTTCGAATTATTCTTTAGTTCTTCAACAAAGAGGAACCTAACTCAAGTACAAGACCATAGAAAAAGACTGCCTCCGGTTGGAGAGAAGGCAACAGTGGAAATGCAAACATAAAGCAGATTAATTTTCTTCTATAAAAGGATTTATATGTTTGATAAATGAAAATTGTTGAATTTGAAGTCCAAACGAGATGTGGTAGGTATCTTGACATTACCAAGCGGATTTGTGATATAAATGATTAAACCGCTGAATTCTCTCTGCTGAACAGATGCGACGCCAGCCCCACGTGGATGCCATGTTTAGTTTTTCCACGTTTTGTTTTTGTCCTTTCAGGCCGCCTCCGAACGGAATGCATTTTAGTAGCTTCATCTATGTGGTTTTATTGATTCTATGTTGGATTCAAATCAGGGCTTTGAGCTGGCCACTTTAGAACTGGTATTTTATAATCTGAGATAATGCTTGATAACGAAAACCGAGAAATTCTTCAGAGTGTTTCTAGTATATTATTCAGGATTTTCAGGTAGATAAACGGATCCATTATTTTCTGGATACGATGAATAGGGCCTAACCCTTCTCTGGAGAGACAACCCCATACCACAATAAAGCATCTCCCTCTCTTTTGTCGTGGCTTTGGTACACTTAGGATGGAATACCTTGCCTAATCTTTGCTGGACCTGTTCGTCCATTTCATCCAAACCTCTGGAACTGTGATTCATCGGACCAGAGCAATTTTACTTACACTTCTGGGGTCCAGTGAAGATGGGCGTTCGCGAACTAATGTCGGGTCCTTTGATTTTTAAAGGAAACAGAACATTTTTCTGGAAGTACACCTCATTAATTCAAACTTACAAAGCAGTTTCTGGACAGTTCTCGAAAAGATCACTAAGTTCTCCAAATCCCTTAACATTTCAATGAATATCTGAGTTGGTCCATTTCGGACAAACGTTTGATTTTACGATTGCTTCGAGCATCATTTTTTTGGAATCTGCCTCTTCTGTGGTGATGGATGTACCCGCAGATTTGTCGTACAGCCTCCAGGCTAGATAAGCAGCTGTTTTACTGCACCAGACCCGCTTAGAAATTTCGGATTATCAGAGCTTTTCCTTGCCCAACTTCACGATTCCAGCGCGTTCCCTTGGACTTAAACTGGCCTTTTCCACCATTGTAGAAGGCTAAAAGGAATCATGCATTGGTTGACCATGCTATTGGTTCTCCGGATAATGTAGAAAGGTGAATGTATGGAAAATATGTACTACCGATCATGTTGATATAAATGTCAATGGAAAGAACAAGAAATTGCTTTTCTGTCAGTGTAATTCCCATGATGGAATGTTTATTTTTATATATTTTACTTGTCATTTTGTATTTTCTGCTATCGTTAAACTTCTGTCCGCCTACAGTCTTGGCTAGTCATTTTGGCCTTCTCAGTAATGTTCAACGTTTTATGCATTTTTTAAAACAAAATTACAAAAAATAATTGAAATAATTATTTTTAAAATTTAGTTAAACTACAAAGTATTTATTTTGTTAATATTTTGACCATTTAACTCTTGTTTGAATGACTGCTTTATTTTTTTAACTTGGCATTTGGAAAATATTTTATCATAAAAACTTATTTACTGTTTGAGGCAGACGCATCCTTTTCTTGAAGGCTTGTTGTCAGAATACGTCTTTTCTTGATTTTCTTGTAAAAGAATTATCCAGTTTTCATAATCATCTTGATAATTATTTCACCCGTTCTTACTATAAGATGAAGATTTTCAAAATTGTCTTGACCTGTCTTAATCATCTTCTGTTTATCACGACGAACCACACACTTTCTACGCATAATTTACGATTCATGTTTAATATCTTTTGCTGAAAATTTACTTCAACACTGAAGTTGATGATGTGTGGATTTCTGGTTCTACACAGAAAAACAGAAAAGTTATAAAGAATTTGCTCGAAATTTTTAGAGCTGTCTGGATTGAGAGGATAGTTCTGAATTTTCAGAACACAGAAAAAATATCAGAAATCATCTAGAACAATATCAAAAATTCCATAATGTTCGGATTGATGCACACTCATTTTTGTTGTTGCAAATAATAGCTATTTATTTTCAAACTGCAATTTCACATATATTTGGTTTTAGTTTAAACATTTTTTTAAATCATATCCATTGGGAAGAAAGTTTCATTTTTGAATAATTGTTGTGCATTCGGATTGAGGGATTTATGGCTAACATGAAAGCAAACACTAAAAATTCCTGAGTGGCTTAAAGTGACTGGCCAACACTGTGTCTCTACTTGACTGTGTCCATGGAAAGTTAAATGCGAAGTGCCTATAAATGAAATTCAGTATGCCTTAGCAATTTCAGTTTGCAATCAATAAAAAAAGAAAAATCGAGATTTTAGAAGTAGGGTCTTTTTTCAATTCTAAAGACAGTTTTAAATTAAATCTACTGAAAAGTGGTTGTACGACATCCGTTTTCAGACATGACGAGAGCGATTAAATATTGTATAAATTATTTCGATTCGCTGCTGTTAGTCTCTTGACGCTTAATAACAGCTCACATTATTTGAGTTGTCTCTTTTCGTCGGCATTAAAAGTAATTTGTCAACATCGTCAGTGAACGGAAGACAAGCAATTATATTTTCTTTTAAGTAAACCAATAATTACTTACTACTAAACTGTGTGTTTTGAAATTATATTACACTATATTTCTAAAAAAAAAATGGCCGTTTACAGTTCTAAATTTGAAAAAAAAATCTTTAAAGAAACTGTTCTTTGCAATTTTTAATATATTTTGGAAATTTGTGTGAACGGCGACCGAATTTACATTTAAAGCTTCTATATCGATTCTCGTGTTCACTTTGTGCTTCTTTTTCTCCGCCAGTCCAATATGTGGATATTGGCGCGCTGATGTTATCCTTTGATAAAGCTAGGCAGCCAGTCGATATGAGCCTAGCAAAAAAGAATTTAAATTGAATGGAGAGAATTAATTAGTAAAGAAAGAAAGCAATTTCAAACATTTTACTAAAACGTATAATGCGGAAGGCTCAGAGGACTTTGGACTCGAATTATAATCGCAAGCCAACAGAGGTGGAATGATTAAATCCAATACATTGTGAAGGTTAATGATATATAATATGAGTTTCTATCGTAAAATCAGAGTTTGAAATGTTAAAAGGATAAGGATAAACTAAGTTTAATTCGTTTTTAGAGTATTTATTTAGTTAAGGAGGTTTTTTTGTTTTAATGTAAAAAACACGTGACATGTTACTAGAAATGAATGGAATTTGAAACTCCATTCTTTCTAGAAATCTCACATGACAAACTGTCCTCCATATGACTGTTTCTCATTCATCAGCCTTAATCCAAGAGACCGTTCAGATTGTTGGGTAATGTTTTGGCGAGGTGAAAGCCGGAGAAACGGGGAGGCTTGTCTTTTATAATGGCCTTCACAAACTGCAAACTGACGAATTTTAAGTTTACTTACGAATAATGACCAATACATGATAAATCCATGTTGTACAAATAACTGCTAATTGGTGAGAAGTGAAGCGACGTATCTCATAAACTGATTCTACACTTATTATTATTACTTCCTGAGTCATGACGTTTATTCGGGTTCTTTTATGTCATCACAACTAAATGTTAAACCTTTATCCTAATATTTAGGTTTTATGTAAAAAATGTCGTTCTTTGGGAGCATATTTTATCTAAAAATTTCAGTTACTTGTATTTTGACCTAGAAAACGTTACTCGTTTGACTCTCTAACCAGTTCCTCTGTACTGTCTACACATTCTCCATCTTTTACCACTCTCCTGTTCTATGATGCCTTTCTCAGGCAGTCTTGTCTTCATCGAGTCATCTTGAGCACCTATCAAAAACTTCTCATCCAAGAGAATATGCTTCCAGATGTATCCATATTTTTGCTTTGCATATCTTGAAAACTCCGCGCGCAATTTTTTAGGTTTTCAAACTTTTTTCAGTTTTATTTTTTGCATTATTTTTCTCTCCATTTTCCTATCGCTTTCACACTTATGATTCTTGTCACTTCTCTTTTACCTTTATACGTATTAGATTTTTATGTGATCTAATTTGCTTTTGATTTTTTGTCTTGCTGTGTACTAGCACTGATTACAATAGTTTTAGAGTTCAGAGAGGCTAAAAATTGCAGCCTTGTGTGAAGTATTAGTACCGCCTCGCTTGCTTCTTCGGTTCCAATAGTTTTTCCAGAGAGAAAGAGAAACATGCATTTTGTGTACACTGTAATTTCCGAGTTTAACAGCCCATCTTATCTTTGAAATCGCATGCCAATACTAAGAGTTCTGCTATTCTGCGATTTTAGCTTTCACTTGTTCTTCCTTCATCTTGATGTTATTATTTCAAAAAAAAACAAGAACTATATCTTATTAACTACAAAACTGTTAGTATTTGAAGAATGGAATTTTAAAGGGCTTTCTCTGATAAATATAAATTTCACTGTTTGACTGTGAGATTATAAAAAGAGTTGTGGATGAGCTTTTCTGTCTTTCTGAATGTTAATGATTTTTTGCTGCGAAAGAAAAGCGTATTTGACATCTGACGTTTTATTCATGTAGTGCAGTATGTTAATAGTGATGAATGGTAACAGTCTGTGTTTATACACGCACAGTATGAGTGAGTGTGATGAGAGAGAGCATCATTGGTCTTACCGTTACATTTACAGATTCAGAGAAAACGGAGGATTTATCCGTGATCATTGGGATTACTTAAGAAGATACTTATTTTTCAGCAAGTTTCCTTTTACACACACGCGCACACAGAAAATAACTACAGCAGTCTCAAATATAGGAGCACAGAAAGAGACACTTAGAATGTTTTGGAAGCAACAATATCCATTTACGAATAAACACAAGACGAGGAAAACACTGAAACAAAAGGACTTTATGAAGTCCGGAAAAGGAACCAAAATACACAGTGCATGAAGAATGGAATAGATGCGCTGTGAATCTATCTCGAAGGGAAATTTCGCTCTTCTTAACCGTACAGCTTCAAATTCTAGCCATAGTTTCCAAAGTTACTACTTCACGTCATTCAAGGAGAATTTAAGGAATGGTGAAGAAGGGTGACATTGCTCTCGTAAGAGGTCGAATTCCGCGTGGTTATTATCCATCAAAATGTAGATTGCGTCAACTCACGACGGGGAGTTACCAAGATATTTAACCCATAGGGAATTTCAGCTGGCTTTATCTCGCCAGTTCATATTTTATTTACCAGCTGATCGATGGTAAATAATTGTTTTATCAACTTAAGGTAATGTTTTGCGGGCACGAACAGGCTAGCGATTGACACTGCTAGCAGTCGATTTTGTTATCCGATCCTCTGCACATATCGAACAATAGTGTTGCCTTTGGCAGCTGAGCAAAGAAGGGCGGCCGTAACGCGAGAAAATTTAAAATGTTGCTGACTGATTATACTCTAAGAAAAGAAAAAAGGAGAAACTCAAACTCATTTTACATGGTATGCAACCTGAAACCAGGCAAAACCGGAATTCTAGTGCAATTTTTATAAGTTCCCATCATACACTGCCAACTGTATGTTTGTTTTTTTTTAATTTGAACTGACAGCGATGTTCACTGAACGAGGATTTTTCAATGCTTCATCTTCAACGACTGGTCTAAGGAAACAAATGACCAGTTTCGCATCACACTGCTATCTTTCATAGATGATGTCGTTTAAACATCAAATGAATTTGGCTTTTTGTATTTTTTGTCGGTCTTTAACAATTAATTTTTTTCTGTTGTTGCTTTACTGATCGCCAAATTTCGGTATACGGCTAGGTTTAGTCCCGTTTGAACCGTTATGATCTTTTGATACTGTGGGTAATTTTTGAAAACACGGTATTCACCAGGCGAGGAGAACGTTAAAATGACGTACCCTATCCGTGCATCATTTTGCGTATTTTGTTTTTAAGCGACGAGAGAAGGAACTGTTGCACATTATGTAGAATATATGGACTTTTAGCCTCCTGATGCAAATGGGTTATTGTTTCTTACCTTAAAGAAATCCTTCATTTTTCCTTTTTAATTCTTGTCAAACTCCATCCCATTACAATCCAACTGGGTAAAGCTAAAAGTTTCTATATTGTTTGCTTCCTCAAAATCCAGAGTGAATCATTGTTTTCTATCCTATTTTAAATGATATATTTATGCGAAAAACAAAACTGGGAATCGTAATTTTATTTTTAAAATATTAACTGTATCACTGATAAAAATTGGTGCAGCTAATTCTCGTCATCTACCATGAAAACGTGCTTTAATTTGACTCTCCTAAAAGCAGACTCTATTTTCGCATGAAAATACTAGTTTTATTAACAAGTTATTCAATTATCTGCTAGTAATTTATTTTCTAGTATTTTTGAAAATATCACATTCACTTTTTTCATAACGAGAACGTGGATAGAAACCCATTTCGGCAGTCATTGTTTCCATTCTCTATAGACACTTGCTATTTCTATCATTAAATATAGTGGAACCTCCATTTCTATTTGTAAACGCCAGTAAATATATAGAAAACGAGAACTTTGCTGAGTCAGTACATCTAACATATTTGACATCTAACCTTATTTACAATATCACCAATAACCCTAAGCCTTAATTTTTAAAGAATGACAACCTAATTCTTAGGGTAGCCCTGATCTAATAACTTGACATAAATAATAACCATAAACTAACTTTTAACTCTCGTCTTGAAATAATTTAAACCAAGTCTAGATATTGTTATAGTTTGCATTTTACTGCTGTAGTTTCTTTTCTGCGTCATATGCTACCTGAAATTTGTATTAGTGTCCATAGGATTTTGTAGGGAGATGATCCAAAGAACAACTGGGTGGATCACCGTCTACTTGAGTCAGCCTACACAAAAAACACCCTTTCGAAGGGATGTGAGGTAAGCACGAGAATGCGTGCCATCGCAGTGATATGGTGGTTCACGTTTCAGAAGACTTTAAGCCGAGTCACTAACAACCATTCAAACAGATCCTACGTAATCTGGACACTGAATGGATATATTTCAAAGGAAGTGCGCGTAAAAGGTGGTGAAAATAATAAAGAAATAAGGAAAATAATCGATACCATTATCGTCGCGCAGCTGTGGTTGATTATGTTTCTTAACCTTTTCGTGCCCGTGATGAAGACCAGCAAAGGAAAAGTGCCGAATTGCAAAGCGCAGAATTCCAGAGAGCCGCCTCAGATAATGAGTCCGAGAGGCGCCGGCCGCCTACCGCATCGGTCTTTTTGACTGGTGATTGGTTTGGTTCAACTATGCAAAATCGGTCCCAACAACGACCACTAACTGAGGCGGAAATAAAACACTGCTGTTCAAACATCCGTGCAGCGGCCCGGCCAGATTACACGAGGTCCATTTGAAAATAATCGAATTACACGGGCTAACCAGTTATATGGCGATAGAGCGGCAGTTCAAAGAGAGATACGACGACGCCAACACGGACCTGAATTTCTAACGGGAACGCAAGTCAGCTAGGGGCTTTATTTTCCCATCAGTTTTACGAGATTCCTGCAGTCTCTTCCTTTTAATACACACCTTCCTGATGCCATGACTCACTGGTTCTGAAGATAATTTATTTTATATGAACCTGCTTTACTTCTATAAATACAAACCTCGAAATAATAATCAGCTGACTTTTCTAAGTGTCACTACTGGCGCATTTTGTTAAATATTTAATGGAAAATCCCTTATTGGTTTCCCCTTCTACTAAAATAGGATTTCAGAAGTTCAAAGAAATATGCTTCACTCGTGATTTATAAATTAATAATACCCGTTATCTCTGCATATTCTCCACTTTACTTCTCTCTAACATTTAATTTCAAAGTTTACCGTTCCTAATTAATAAAAGAAACCAACTTTGAAAACTTTTAGTTTAATTATTGATTATAACTTTTAACAGAAGACGATAACACTATAAGTACGCTTTCTGTATGCATAGGTTTACGGTCCAGTGGAAACATTTTTCAATGTATCACATATCATGCGACGTAGCATCACGTTTATGTTACCAGTTCTTTATTAGTGAATTGAGAAAATATCAGCAACGAAATATTTTCCGCTACCCAGAGGTTTGCTTATGAGTATCTGATATTCTTGAAAAGATGGCATGGAAGTCACAGAGTTAGAACTACAGCCTGACATTTGGAAACATTGCCATTTTTTTCATTTGTTGATATCTTCAAAGTTTAAAGAGAATCGGATTTCTTGTAATTTTGTATGTGAAATTAAAACAATCGGTGAAGATTTACAATGCTTTGTGCATTAAATCTACTTATCTGAGTTATACTGCTTCGGTCATTGACCGGAATGGAGTGCAAGAAGTATAACTTATTCGGTAAGTTTGTCAGCCACGTCTAGATTTGCATACTTTTGGTGTTATCGACGTTTTGGTGTTATTGATAATGAAAGCTATTTTTTCTTATTTTAACTTTAGATACCTTGCTGTAAAAAGTGCTGGTCAATATAAATCACTGTTTTTCAAAGACCTTGCCAGCCACCAAATACTAATCTCCTCCCAAGACGCAACTCTGAGGCCATTGGTGTTTCATTGTTATCCTTGACGACTCCTAGCGAGCTATACGATTTACATACGGACAGAACAATCATCCAGATTTTCTCTTAAATTTATTTACTTATACGATGTGTTTCTAAATTATAACTTTGTTAACAACAACATTCATTTAATACTAGCGTTTGAAACTTGTAAGTAAATATTTATTATAGATACCACCTAACTCGGCGTTATAGCTATTGCAGTTACATTTGTTGGCAGCTGGCGGGCTAGTGTATCGTGATGTTCGATTGGTATTTTAGCAGCCAAGGATGATTTTTCTAACACATCTGGAAATATTTTTTTTTTGTAGTTCTGCTGTACTTTTCCATTTTGCGTGGGGTTGTCGCAGATACTCCGGTTTTCCCTCCTCCCAATTAGTAAAGTCTAGATTCGTTCAGTCTTAAGGGCATTCAAAATTGGTATACATCGGAACCCATCGTTCACCCTATCACACGCACCTTTCTCCCTGGGCTAACGCTCTGGGTCAAACCTTTAGCTAACGCATGAGAGGATAACCAAGATACATGTGAACAACTGTAATGTTGTGGTATTTCATTTTGGTGGGGAAAAGAAAGCATATCAGAAACAAATCTTTAAATTTAGCCTTAAAATGGTGGTCAAACTTCGAAATCTACATTAAGATTTCTGTTCATCTGTCATGTAGAACAATAACAGCTTTAAATTTACAAATTCATGTGAACTTTAGGGAATCATTAACATGAAGTCGATATTACATTCGTATCAATTTCTATAACATTACGTATGACATAAATAATAAGTGATCAGTCCTAAAAATTGAAAATATCTTTGTATACAAAATTTAGATCAACCAGAATAAGTTCGTTTTATGACCAGACCGTGTTTCATGATTTAAATACAATTTAGTTAAGTATATTTTCCCAAATAAACGTAATTTCAGAAAGGTTGAAAGACATCATGGCTTATACACAACCAAAAGAATTGATGCGTGATTGTCAGTCCAGTTTACAGAATAATTCAAACTGTTTATATTAACTATCTTTTTCAGAATTTTATTCTATTCATTTTCAGTTCTCTCTTAAGACATCCTAATATTGGAAAAACGAGTTAATTTTTAATTATGACCTGTAGTGTTTTTAATCGGGGATAGCCGAGCTAATCTAATTTGTGCCGTTTTATTTTCTGTTGAAAAAACAAGGGAACTTGTCGTCGTACTGTCGCAGATGTTAAGAATAGAGGTCGCTGTTGCGGAAGATCAGGCCGAACCTGTTGCCAAAGATACTACCACCCAAGCAGACAAAGAGAGTGAGAACAAACCCACGAAGGGAGAAACCGAACAAGCAATGAATACAAATGCGAGCAGAGTTGGTGTAGATAGGATAAGCAGAACAGCGTGGAATGTCTTTATGTTGGAGTTATTTTGACGGTATCCGGAAAAAAGGCCAAGTATCAATCAGACTGGCGATGAGCACAGAATGTATTTCGATGGTCGATATTTTTTGTAAAAATTTGAAGTTAGAAAGCTGTTCCATGTGGATGCTGCGCCGTTTAAGGGATACCAATTTCTTAAAACCGCAAAAGATAACAGAAATTATCCAGAAAGTGTATCTCAGAATCTTGGTGCAAGGCACAATTAATTCAAAATGTGGTTTTGTGAAACAATGGACGTGTAGAAAAGAGAAAACTTCTGTGCTGCCTGTTCAATCAAAAAGTAACTGGATCAAAATATTCTGTCTCAGTGTTTGAAAAATTAACGATTTATCAGTGAAATAAACATTTATGATTACAGTTCTCAGTTAAATTATCAATCCTGGCTGTAACACTACCAGCGCATTACAAGTGGCAATGGATAGCTGGTGTATGGAGAAATCAATCCGATCTTTCCACTGTTTTAGCTATTTCAGTAAATTTGCATTTTATTTTACTTGTAAATCAGCATTTGTTTCCATATTTTTAGCGGTGGCGAGTTTGCGAACTCTGAGAGATTTTTGCGTATTCATTTTGATTGATATAAGAGCATCTAGAGGTCTGTTTCCCGTCACCTGTCTTTAATTTAATGTAACTTTGCATAATGTTAAAATTAAGACATTTCAGAATTATGTGGTTTGAGTGAATCGAACGTGCCATCCATGTTTATTTCTTTATTAACTTATCTATTTTTTTGTTGGTGTTTTAATTTGCAACAGGGTTTTATTATTGACGCCTCCTTCGTGTCAGTTCAGCGTTGCGATTCGTAAAAGGCTCGACGAGCTGAAGCAACCGGATGCATACTTCGATGCGGTATCACTGCTTATTTTCAATAATAGCGTTGGCCAATGTCGAAGAAATTGCAAGATGAAGCTAATATTTTTTATCATGATCTGTTTTTTTTCGCCCGCTGATGCCCTCTGTTCTAATTTATGAATCTCTTGATGCTCTTCTTTTTTTTTTCACTTGTTGCATTTAAAATTTTTATTTCGGGCAATTTTTTAAAATATTATTTTAAGCGTATAATATTAACTCTCAGCGCCTTTTCATTTCCTCTTTCTCCGAGACCGGTAGAGACATCATCAGCATGAAGCAGGTGATTCCACCTTGCATTAGACACGTTACTACCACTCTGGTAGCTTTACATCAGCCGTCTGTCGAAGGAAGTTAACAGGAAGTGCTGTCATTACACCGCATTAGCTTTTTTCACCGCCAGCACGAGCCTGCCCAGGTTTTGCCGATTCATGGCTTTTTGTTGCAAAAAGCTAAACTGTCAAATAACCGATCGTGGAAAAAGTGCTTATTTTTCTTTCTGTCTTTCTGCCTATGTAAGGTTATTACCCTTTGATTCGAAAGCAACAAGTTAGGCTCAGGGAATTCACAAAAATGTTAGAAATATTTAATATAAATTTATCAATTATTATCAAACATCCTCTTATTACGTACTGGAATTTAAAAAGGGAGATAAATTTGAGATTATACTCATAAACTTTAAGGACAAAAACTCTCGATTTCATTTAAAACTTTCAAGTAAATTAATGTTATAAGTATGGGCATTCGGTGTAATTTATAGGCTCTGGAGTTAGTGGCCCTATATCTAACAAATCACTTTGTCATCTAACGTAGTAATGTTCCTTTCGTTCCACATAGAAGACTGTATTATGCAAATAAAATCATTCTATTTTTGACTGTTCTAATAGCTTACATTGATCAAATGATCCTTAACAATACTGGAAGCTATTTCGACGCTAAAAGTCAGTTTGGAAGAATGTATTTCAAGCTTCTAATGACTATTCACTTCGAAAAAACTTTTAATGCAGAGAAATCTGAGTCATTGCTTTAATAAAATAAGATTTATATCAAAATTAAATTTTAATAATTGGAAATTATGAAAAAGAAACCGATATGCAAAGTATGGGTTTACACTTTTAAATTCAGTATGAATTCTTGACTTTTTAAAAACCATGAACAGTCTTATATTTGCAAGGATCTGGGTAGATTAACAATTCTAAATATTATTAGAACTTTAAATAAAAATAATTATACTGTAAATTCTTATTAGCGTAACAAATTATTTTAATAACGATTTATAAATAAAAAGGAAACTCAAACACTGTAGTTCAGTGTTAACATATTATATTATGATTTGGTACTTAACCATAACCATATAATGTTTATATATTATATTATCGTCAAATGCATGCAAGAGAAAACAGCATCTCAGGGTAATATTTTGGAGACCATAAATTTGTGGCGCTATTTCTTTTTAAATGAGTGTACAGAAAGTAGAGTTCAAACCCTGTACTGTCTTCTGTCTTGCAGAACTATGACGTACACTGTTATTCGTTGAGTTCTCGACAGCAGAACTGTGGCGTCGCTCAAAGAATTTTGAAATTAACAACAAAATTAGTTAATTAGTTAATTGAAATTCGCTTAAGATTAAAAACGAAGTTAAGCCATTGTCCATGAAAAACAACACAATAAGAAACAATGCGATATTCACAAACCTGCATGGGGGTTTTAGAGAATAGTCCATTTCATAATTAAAACGAAAATAAAGCACCTTTTTCTAACAGATTATTTAAAAACATCGTTGGAAAATATTAACAGAATTTAGCAACGAGTACTCACATATGCTAAGTTAACTTTTGATTTAAACAGTTTTAAACCTAAGGCATCATCATTATTAAATCAGTTTGGAAATGAGTAATTAAATACAAAAGGCATTACTCAGAAAGAATGGACAATGCGTCAAGTTTAGAAATTATCTGCTGTCCAGTCTGACTACTGATCTGATAAATATGAAGTTAAAACATGTTTTTATTGCTTGCTAGGTAAACGTAATTTGTGTCGAAGCCATCAACAATAGATGGCGACGGACATTTTCGGTAAAGTCAACTACTAAGGTGATATATGATGTTATTGATAGCACGGCAGACAAATCAACATTAAATAGAAAACTAATAGTTAAGATTTTATCCCGAATGATTAAGAAATGACTATGCTTCTGAAACTTTTATCTGCAAAAATGTTTTGCACTAATTAAATTACGTGGTTATATTTAGTATATATATAGTAAAACTAATCTTTTCTAGATTGCTAGAAATCACTCCATCACATCGGCGGGCTCTGAGCTGGAAACCCAGTGTTCCCACAGCTGCTCAATATTGGGATTTTTCGTACGTTTTTTTTTAGAAAGTGATCACAGAAGAGCTGTCGGGTGGTTAAATTCCTGAAAAACCTACGGGCGATGAATCTTGTTATGCCTTGACGGTACGAGGGGAATTATTAAAATTACATTGCACCCAGGATAATTGAGACGTTCATAACAAACAACGGATTATTCTTTTCGCCGTATTAGATTGCAGCCCACACCATAACATTTCCGTTTCCATCTTGACCGTGGGCTGGAAACGTTGGGGTTTAAGATCTTTAAGTGCGAACTCCAGATGCGGACTTCTGATAACCTAATTTATTGGAAAAGAGTGCACCATACTCGACGGTGTTGAGAGACATTTTAAAGTCCGATTTTTTAAGCGTTTTATTCCACCTGGACAGAAAAGCTGGAAATGACGTTGGACCTTTCGTCTGGTCGGGGGCCACTTCCGTTGTACCGGCGATGCCTGCCAGCTAGGGAGCCTTTACATAGAGTGTGTACATAGCGAGTATTGGCATATTCCTGCCGAGATGTCACTCTTGAGAGGCCCCCTAGGTCGCACCGCAGCACTGAACATTTATTTGCCTCGGCGCGGCCGTAGATCCAAGAGAAATGTCGAGATCTTTGGAATTCGTTGATTCTGTAAAAACTGAACAGCCTACCAAATGATATCAGATAAACTGAAAAAATACTGAGCTTGAGGGTGGTCGCGCGCACTGCTTACCTGCTCACATAGAAGCCTGATATTTATACACATTCACACACAAGATGAGTACATTTCGGTCAGATGATTTGATTTGTGAGGCTGTCCGAGTTTATGTGGTAGGGCCCCTTATCTTATCCGTGGCATCTAATCCTCACAAACTGTCCAGATAACAACGCTTTTTATCTGATTTTTAATAAGTTGTCCATAATCGTTTCCTCATTAAATATTTATTTCAAATGCGGCATTAACGCAGTGTTACATCGGATATCAGGGAAAGCAGGCTCGGCTGTGATTTTTCTCTTGAACACTGTCAGGTTATCAGTCGACTGCTCTCCCTCCCTCCCTCTCTTCATCAACAGCGTGCAGTGCAATTCTCTTGTCTCAGATGAAGACGTTTGGCGTACACACCGCTTGCCACACGCGCCTTCGTGGGACCAGGCCCGGTCTCTGGACGCGACGCTTAGAAAAGCCAATGCATCTTTACAGCGAAGGATTCTTGCGCCGAGGTGGCGCTTTGTTTTAGAAAAGTTGATGAGTCGGCTATTTACCATTCACCGCGCACTCGAGCCGCCGTTTCGTTTCCTCAGTGCGTCCATGGCTTTCATATAAACAGCCACCCTGCTTCTCTCGGAGTTTGTTTTTAGCGTAATGTTATTTATTGTTTTATTCGTAGATCTATAAGCTTTTTCCCCCTTGTTGTTGTTGCAGATGCATAACCCGAGCGAACGGACGAATGACGAGAAACACCAAAGGAGCTTCTCACGTGGCGCGGTCGCAAAACAGCAGCTCTCTCCGGCGCTGCTATCTGAAGAGCGGTGAAGGAAAACAGGAAGCGGAAGTTAGCCGCATGCCTGCAGCTTTTAGCTTCTACTGGAACTGCTTCGTTTGTTGCTGTTTATTAGACGTGAGAGGAAACTGACGCGGCTGGTCCGACAGGAAAGAGAATTAGCCTCGTCACCCACACACACTGTTCAGTTTGGACCACGGCGCTGCACTCGCAATCTTTTACTTGAATTCTTCATTTTTAATGCCATCTAAATAATACGCAAATGTTTCTTTTGTTCTTTATGAAATTCAATAAAGTACAAATAACGATTTCATTTAACCAAATGTCAACAATTCGAACAAACCGACTAGATTTTGTCAGATGGCGACAGCAGATGAATCGGAGCCATCGTCTGATGTTATTTTCTTAGTGGATACCCGCACAACCCGTCTTCCATCGTTCTTTCTTCTCTGCGTTGCGTTGCTATGGAGGAATGCTCACGCCATCTTAAAACGTGCGCGGCGTGGGATAGATTTCTATAAGCAATACTGCGTTTTTGTTTCCTTGCATTGTATGGTTTAGGAAGTGCTGGAGTCTGTCAACTGTACTGCGCTGAAGTAAAGTAGATTATTTAAGTGCAGTCTTGAATGAAGAGAAAAATGTGAAGCAAGCAATAATTATTCTGCTTTTGGAATCTAAACTAATGCACGCTGTTAGTGTAGTGGGTTATTCACAAACAGAACCCATTGGTTGGAGGGACAAGCATTTGATCTTCTAACTTTTGGGGGGGTTAGTTTTCACAAAATTACTGCAGCAGTATCGTCGTCGTCGTCATCATCATCATCATCATCATCATCATCATCATCATTATCATTATCATTATATCCGTAGTAACGTTTTATGTTTCGTTTTGTTTTAGTTCAGATGCAATACCTGGAGGGGATGGGAGGATAAAAAGTTCGTTATTATTGTTATTACGGCATGCTATTGTTTTTTGTAAATATATCTCATCTTTGAAATACCTAGATTATGGTTGAAATATAAACCTTTTGCATTGTTAACACGGAATTTTAGAATCATCTTAAAGGTAAGAAATCCTATATCAGTGAAATTAATACATTAAATTTTGTACCGTTTTTTTTTTTAAAAAATTAAATGTCCCTCGGACCGTATAATCTAGCCATCAGTGTATAAAGTGTCATCAAACCGTATAACCTAGCCATCAGCGTATAAAGTGTCCTCGGACCGTATAATCTAGCCATCTGTGTATAAAGTGTCATCAAACCGTATACTCTAGCCATCTGCGTATAATGTGTCCTCGGACCGTATAATCTAGCCATCTGCGTATAAAGTGTCCTCGGACCGTATACTCTAGCCATCTGCGTATAATGTGTCCTCGGACCGTATACTCTAGCCATCTGCGTATAATGTGTCCTCGGACCGTATAATCTAGCCATCTGCGTATAAAGTGTCATCAAACCGTATAATCTAGCCATCTGTGGATAAAGTTTCATCAAACCGTATAATCTAGCCATCTGTGTATAAAGTGTCATCAAACCGTATAATCAAGTCATCAGTGTATAAAGTGTCATCAAACCGTATAATCTAGCCATCTGTGTATAAAGTGTCATCAAACCGTATAATCTAGCCATCTGCGTATAAAGTGTCCTCGGATCGTATAATCTAGCCATCAGCGTATAAAGTGTCCTCGGACCGTATAATCTAGCCATCAGTGTATAGTGTGTCATCAAATCGTATAATCTAGCCATTTGCGTATAAAGTGTCCTCGGATCGTATAATCTAGCCATCAGTGTATAAAGTGTCATCAAACCGTATAATCTAGCCATCTGTGTATAAAGTTTCATCAAACCGTATAATCTAGCCATCTGCGTATAAAGTGTCCTCGGACCGTATACTCTAGCCATCTGCGTATAATGTGTCATCAAATCGTATAATCTAGCCATCTGCGTATAAAGTGTCCTCGGATCGTATAACCTAGCCATCAGCGTATAAAGTGTCCTCGGACCGTATAATCTAGCCATCTGTGTATAAAGTGTCATCAAACCGTATAATCTAGCCATCTGCGTATAAAGTGTCCTCGGATCGTATAATCTAGCCATCTGCGTATAATGTGTCCTCGGACCGTATACTCTAGCCATCTGCGTATAATGTGTCCTCGGACCGTATAATCTAGCCATCTGCGTATAAAGTGTCCTCGGACCGTATACTCTAGCCATCTGCGTATAATGTGTCCTCGGACCGTATACTCTAGCCATCTGCGTATAATGTGTCCTCGGACCGTATAATCTAGCCATCTGCGTATAAAGTGTCATCAAATCGTATAATCTAGCCATTTGCGTATAAAGTGTCCTCGGATCGTATAATCTAGCCATCAGTGTATAAAGTGTCATCAAACCGTATAATCTAGCCATCTGTGTATAAAGTGTCATCAAACCGTATAATCTAGCCATCTGTGTATAAAGTGTCATCAAACCGTATAATCTAGCCATCTGCGTATAAAGTGTCCTCGGACCGTATACTCTAGCCATCTGCGTATAATGTGTCCTCGGATCGTATAATCTAGCCATCTGCGTATAAAGTGTCCTCGGACCGTATACTCTAGCCATCTGCGTATAATGTGTCCTCGGACCGTATACTCTAGCCATCTGCGTATAATGTGTCCTCGGACCGTATAATCTAGCCATCTGCGTATAAAGTGTCCTCGGACCGTATACTCTAGCCATCTGCGTATAATGTGTCCTCGGACCGTATACTCTAGCCATCTGCGTATAATGTGTCCTTGGATCGTATAATCTAGCCATCTGAATGAAAATGGTGTTGTAGTGTTTTACTTTTTTGGTATATGTTGGAAACATGTAAATTTCTTCTTTCTTTCTCCCTGGGTAATGATATTATTTATAATTAGAAAGTAACAATAAGAAAATAATTTCTGTTGCAACAAAGTATAATTACGAATCTCTGAATACTTACCCCAAAGAAAGAAATATGGTTAGTGGCTATCTAACCTGCCATTTAGATTAAGAAGCAGGTTTCATTACTTCCTAATTTCGTTTTTGGAGAGACTGTTAATTTTTGTATGCAACACTTTTACTATTTACATTTCTACCATCTACGTTTACGTAACAAAGGGTTTTCCACGCGAGCCTATACAAGTTGTGAGGGTCGATTTGAGCCCCCTTATTTCTAATCTTAGACATCCTAACTGTTCAAAACGTAAAGATTTAGATCCTACTTTTACATTTTCTTTTAATGTACTTCAAAGGCTTAGTATAAAAGCATTACATGATTTTAAAAAATTGTGAGATTTGTTTCGAGGATTCTTCGTATCGGTTGTGGAAACTTTGCGTTCTATTTAACCGTTGCCACCATAGACAAGCCGAGCCGGCTCGGACGAGCTCTGCCTGAAGAACATTGACGGCGATGTGACGTCTCCACAGAATTTCTTGCAGTTCGCATGCGCTGGTCGAGTTATTCGGGAAAGCAGGTTGAAAATTCTCAGACCCTTACTGGAGAAGTGATAATCAGTGTTTCTCGATTCAAACCTCGTACTCTCGTGTTTGATTACCGAGGAGTTGCGAGTAACGACTCCTTATCTAAACGATCTTAAAGGAAGAACTGCTATAGAAATACTTAACGTTAACAAGGCAAGTGGCAGGACTGCAAACATGTGCCCACACCACAGACACCCGGCTGCGGGGCGAGCGTACTGAGACAGATTCGACCCGCGTGCCGGACGGGCAAGGGTTACCTCAGCTGTGCAAGCCCGCTACATTTGCACGATACACCGAACGAACAGGTCCACAACAGTTGCAGCAGTAGCAACTCGCGACAAATTCTGCGCAGCGCAACTGGATACCGCTTGCATGACGTCCATACGCTAGACCCATTCTTTGACAAAGGCGCTTTCCGTGAGCGCAGCAGCAGGCGACTGTCTCGACGAACGAGGCGGATACTTGCTTTCGTAGACGAAAGCCAATTTGTCGTCACACGCCAATGGAAGAGGGAGGGTTTGTTGCCGCATGGATGAACGTCAAGTGTAACCAAGCGGAGCCTTTGTGCAGCAGAAATGTTATTGAATGGGCTGAGGTGCGCCTGGGCGGTGGCTCCAGCGAATGAGGTCATGTTCGGGGATGATTATAAAATCGTGCAAGGACCCCTCCCGGAAATATTCGAATCACTGTTCTAGTTCATGACGCAGGTAGAAGAGGCGAAGGTTGTGTCGGAGTTTATTACCAAAGCCCTGACCGCGCTCTACCAGCCCGCGAGGCCGCCCTCCATCAGTGGCGCTTGCTGATACTGCGGGCATTCTCCAGGAGACTCACCCAGCCAGGCGGCGCTGCGCGTTGGGGGGGGGACTCTATTTCCCGTTATTATTCGCCCGACTTTAAATTCAGTGGTACGCGTTTTTATTATCGTATCTCTAAGTAAAAAAAAAAATACTTATTTATATTTTCGATCTTATATTCTATTTCATTCCCAGCAAATTACTACGTCTTTGTTGGAGATACAGATCCATTGTTGTGATGGTTACCTTTACCATGACGACTAGCGCAGTCACGCCAGCCATCCACGGCGGTGCGATTCCCTTTAAACCGTCCGACTGCTGACACTGCGCTAAGATAACTTGATCAGCCCAAGTCTGACCGGTCATCGATCAGCTCCTGCCAGTTCACCCCGCTATGGAATTCATCAGCATCCTCAGCTGCTCTCGAAGAACTGTCTAACGTCAACAAACGTATTCCAGTTTCTTTTATCTACCATCAGATCGCGAAATATAGTAAAAAATACGAATCGCGTTGGTTTCTTAAATGAGAACATGTTCTGCTTTCGTTATTTTTTTTTAATATTAATCTACGCGTACATTTTACCGATATCCGAAGAAATTAAGATTCACGGATCAAAATAGTGAGAAGACGCCTATTACATCGGTACGGCTTATAGCGCGTTTCAAGACTACTCAGCACGTGTTATTCCATGCGAAAAGCAAAACGAAACGAAGCATTTCTCCGTCGCCGTCGTCTTATCCTGCACCTTAGTGTGCAACAAAAAAGTGGCACGGCACCAGAAGCGCCGCCCGGAACGAAAACGCCCTGATGCGAGGCAACGTTTGATATTAAACATTGTTCAAATAAACCATTGTCAAAAGCATTTCAGATTGTTTCGAATTGAACGGCGGGACCAGCCCAGCAGACCGAAATGAGCCAGGAATGGTGACTAGACGGAAGCCAGACCGTTTCAGACCAATCTTTGGCTGCTATCTCGCTGAATGCGTAGCAAACCTAGAAATAAAGTATACCAAAGAATCAGAAGCGGTCAAACATGGAAATTTTAATTTACCAGTTCATTAAAAAGGAATAATAATAATAATAATAATAATAATAATAATAATAATAATAATAATAATATAATAATAATAATAATAAACAGATTTTCTCCCTTTAATTCTGTTCGGTAGACATTGTTTTGCTAGCGTCTCGTCTCACTTCTGTCCAAGCTGGCGGCCTGACCGTTTTCGATTAAGACTCTGATCTGCTGCAGTTTAATTCCAGTTGTCCACAGTCTCAAACACACGTCGTCTCGAGACGAAGGCCCATATAATTTCATTAACCCAACAAACGGACCATTAATACAGAAGACAGTCCATTCGTTTTGAAGCCTACAGAAGATTTTTCTGCTGATTAGCAAATACTAACGTTCACACAGATTTACATGGGAGTACTTTATTAATGCGATTTAAAATTCTACTATAAATTCTAAAGTTAACAATCGATGATTAAGCATTCCCGTATTGATACTTTAAACACGGTCATCTCGAACTCTCTGATAGAGATGAGTGGAGCGAAATCCATAAAAGTGTCATATAGCGCACAGCCATCTTGCACGTTTATGCCGTTCTCAGGAATATTTGAAGGGCATAGAGAGTTTAATGCAATGTCCTTGAAGTTAAAAATGCAGTTAAAATATTGTAAACAAGGAACTCCAGTCAGGAAGTAAATTTATTTTGTTAATCAGACGCCGTACTTCATTATTTCTTTTTGAATCGTCCGAAATTGCTGCTGAACTATTTTAATTTCCACTGAATTGTGGAATTAATAAAATAATTTTATCAAATATAATTTCATTGAATCTTACGCCATTATACTACTTCCCCTTTTTAGATTATATATTTTGTACATAACTATTTATGAATATTGACCAAGTAGAAAAATAGTTCAAAATACAATTGCAAGAAAATTGAAGCATGCTACTAGTAAACACGTGACAGGCCTATTGAGACCCTTACCCTCGCTGCTCTTATGATATTCGTGAGCAGCAGCGCTCTAGTAAAATGTTGCAATTCTCTATTATACTTACTTCTCCATCACTGACAATCTTCATCCTATGTTGGTCCTTACTAAGAAATACAATGCATTCTAAACTCAATAAATGTGACGCCTGTCACATAGGCGTTATCCGTCCACAAAATTAGGGAACGGAAGTGACATAAAGAAATATAGTTTACTCTGCATACAAAGTTATGATTGGCTTCCGTGTTTAAATCATAGGAAATACAGAGTAGAATAGCGTGTGGAAGTAAATGTTTCTTCCTTGCTTTACTAACAAGTATTTTACAATGAAAGTGATCAGGAAGTTCAAACGTTTGACTTAATGTCGGTATCGAGTGCAGCCACCTTTTGCCTTGTTCGTATAATTTCCTCATGCATTGCTCACAAGACGTCGAGCAAGGTATCTGCCATTTATCAAGCGAGGCGTAGAACATTTCAGCAATATTCTGCATAGGAAGGTTCTTTCCAACTCTTCAATGCAAGCTGATCCCAATGTTGCTTTATCGAGTTCATGTCCGGGTTCACGGAAGGCCACGAAAAGTACTCAGCCGCATTTTTATTGTGTGTGGAGATTTTGCATCACCGCAGCCACGCGTTGACCTGTATCGTTGTTGTCCGTAAATACTAATCTAGTATCAAGTGGATGATCTTCGAACAACAACAGGATCCAAAATGTTTTGACGGATCCTGTTGGCATTTAAATTTCCTGGCACAGTAGCAAAGCTTAAGACACCGATCTGCGGATCGTGCCAGATCTACCATCACAAACAACAATGTCGGAAATGTTTTACGTGATTGTAAACGTGCCTTTCTGATGTCAGACTCTTCTCGATCATGGACAAGGTAGTGAAAGGAGAAACTGACTTCCATCGAATCAATGTATCGTTTTCGATATCTTTAAATTCTACCCCGGGAACTTTGATTGGTCCAATTAAGTATACCCTGCTCGTGTCGATCTGACAACCAAAGACGTTTTCACGAGTGATGGACGTGGTATCCAAGGGAATTTAGTTCTGGCTGACAACTTCTTGCTGGTTTTCTTGAAATTTTTCATCTAGTAGCGGGAATTCATGAATAGCTACAGGAGTCGTCTCTTTTTGTGGGTATGTTTACTAAATGCTCCATCACTAACTGTATCTAGCAACAAGACTATTGATGACGGAATGGTAATGCGATATTGTCTTCTAAAGTATTCCATTATCTGGCTGGCGTCCCTGCGCTTCTATGCAGCCACTCTGTGCCATCAATAACAGTTTTAGACGAGCAAGATCTTGTATCTATTCTTAAGTGCAAATATGGTTCGCGACATCGTTTGGTATTTTAAAGGCAAAATCAAGGCTGGCGTAAGTATAGGAACAACGTAGCCAAAGACTTAGGTATGGTTTCACTTAACTGAGAATTATAATAACAAACATTTGCATAATTCTTACTGTTAATATCGATTCTAGATCATTACTTTTGTAAGCTCTTTTGAATTTGAAAGAACCACAAAACTGTGTTTTGAAGATGTATATTTTACGATGGTAGAGTGCAGTTTCATCCAAGATGGGTGTATGAAACTAGTTTAATTAATTAATCTCTGCCGACCTAAATATATGGTGTAAATATTTTGTTTCAGTAAAATGTAAAGCGCAAACATAGTGCATATATCAGTAACATTGGCGCAGCCGGCATCTAAACATTATCTTAAAATGAGTACTTCCCCCGTTCTTTTGTTGCCATTTTGAAAATAGGATTTATAAACGTCGCCCTGTCCAGCTAATAGACGAGGTATGGATCGTTTAGAGCCGGCCTTGATAAATGTCGTTCAACTCCAAGCCCTTTGAGTAGTTATTGGTTGCTTTCTCTTTTTTTGCCTACTAAACCTATTCCGTGGGAAACAATACCCTTTCTCTAAATGTCAAAACTAAAATTGCATCCTAATTATTTCCGTGTAATACCCGTTTTTTTCCTCTCTCTCTCTCTCTCAGTTCATTAATTTATTTCATTTTATTTCTTCAGCATACTCCTGGCATCGCTGGTGCGTGTTTTCGACCAGAGCCAATGATTAGCTTTCTTCAAAAACACCTCACGAACTCGCAGCCTCGCCCCAATTAGCTGTTGCCGCGGAAAGCGGAATTCGATTTTTAATAATGATTTCGTTAAGCTGTTTGAGAGACGACGTTCCTAGCTGCCTGCACTGGCGAACCCTAGTGTTTGATGGAATTAATTACTGAGATGTTTATCGTTGGTTCAGTGTTGCTTCTGTTCTCCGGGGCAGTAACGCTAGGAACTCGAACACAGGATTCATCAGTGCCCCGTTCCTAGTTATCCACAGCCCTTTGTAATGAAGATCTTCTGCAAGGACATTTGAGGCCAGGCTACTTAATAGTACCTAATACACGTGAATGATTTTTTGCAGCGAGATTTCTTTAAATTGGTGATAATTTAAACAGTTACGCTCGAGTGATTAGTAATAGAGAACAGGTAGACGACCAGGATTCAACACGTGCTATGTGGTTTGCCCTATTTTGCCTTTTGCAGTGACTAGCGTAGCGGTAGCGGGTTTGTACAATATGGGAATTAATCAAAATTAAACTGAAGCAGACCATGGATATAATGCAGTTGCGACGATAAAATCTGGTTATGCTCCGTGGGAATGTGCTGTTCGTCACCCCTCCGCCATTCTGCATTTTTGAATAAATTACTGACTGGTGCAAATCTGCATTTATCATTAGAATAAAAAGGACGCATAAATCATTTTTAATAAGATAATCAAGAAAAGGGTTTTCAGAGTTCCAAACTTTGGTTTTGAACTTTATTTCCTACTACTATTACTAATAATTTAAAGCACTTACTTTTATTTTTTTTTTAAGATTTAGAAATGAACACTTGAAAGGAAACAGAAAACCAATTATTACTTACCTTGTTAAAAACGATGGGAAAGGAAAATAAAGTAAGTTATGTATTAAAGGGAAACTGCGGTACAAAAGTATGACTTGCTTTATTTCCAGTTATGTCATAATAAAATTAGAGAAACTAGTGTTAATATAAATTATTACTATTGGTGATTACTAAGCACACTTTATCGAATGCGTACGAGGAATGATTAAACATTCTTATGTCGGTACTTTATAAACCACGATTCTTTTGGCCTGTTCAGTTTCTTCGAATCGAGACTAGACAACGTATTGGCGTCACAGCTCATACGGCCACCGCGCAGCATATCATCTTGCAAGACTGTGACAGAGGCACAGGATAAATCTACACAATTACGACGTACACGTGACAGGGCATTCTTGTTGTGGCGCCTTTTCGTGGTTAATCTGTTTTTCATTGATATAAATATCTCGAAACTGGTGATATAGGTTAGTTATTAGAGAAGTTGGCTTTCAGTTTTGTCTTACTGAGCCTAGGCATCGAGTTTTCGTCACGTGTCTATGGATATTTTCTGGCTTTTCAGCAACTTGACCTGTCAGTTTGCAAGTTTTATCTCATTTTCAATTTTTAATGCGTATAGGACTGTTCGTAAATATGGCGAGAAGCTGCGAGGCTGTCAGGCAGTAAAAGTAATTAAGATAGCCTGGGTACAACATTATTCTATTAAACGGATGCACACGAGGCGAGAAGTCGTCTTTTAAATGTTTGGACACAAGTAATCCAAAGGTTATCTTTACGTGCACAATAGTAAATATTAAGGTTAGTAAATGATAGTAAAGCAATGTGAATATACAGTTCTGGTTTTTTAATGCAGTCAAAAAGTAAATAATATATTGTTTTTTTTTTTAATTGCCAAATGTAGACATACGTTTTACTTTATGGCACGAATTACCGTAAATGAATACTGGCATTGACAAACCAATTCTAGGAGCACCCTACAGAATTTAGAAAAAATTTTTTCATGAACGTTAATCTGTGTAACTTTAACTGGAAATTAGCATCTGTGTTATCGGAAATGAACCCATCAGATACAATTTTAGTACGTTGTTATTTCCCACTACAAGACCACCGTCATTCACACGAACGAGGCAAGATCGGTTCATAGGAAAGCAGGCGAACGAAAAACAAGATGGCTACAGATGTCACCAGAGGGTTGATTGAGTGTTATCGATTGGTCTCCGTTGGATAGCTGGAGTCTTTGCTCGCTTCATTACGCTCGTCATTAATACCACATCACAAGTGTTTACATACGGCCTGCTGGTGTCGATACACGGGTTCCCGCCGGCCAAGTCTTTCTCTATTTCCTGTCGCTATTGTTGTCGGCCTCGACAGAACAGCTGGCATTTCTCAACGTGATTGGTCGCCATTTCAGAAGAGCTCAGCTCGAAAGTAGCGGGATGCGTTGGGCGAAGATCTGCTATTGGATGCCTCTTGGTTTTCTTTTGAATAAAAGATAAATAAAACGTGGATATTTTCTTCTTTTAGTAAATGGTTTGTTGTAAAATCTATTACAATTTATATTTTTTTCAAAAGAAAAAACTAAAAAGATGAATTTTTCTGCATTTTTCGTTTAATTTTTCTTTTTATCTCTTTTTTTTAAAATTTCTGATTAGAATAAACTTTCACTTTGTTTTTGCCATTAAAGAGAGAAAATTTAAGCTGATTTTATGTTATACGAATTAAACTGCTATTTTCTTCATTTGCAGAGGTTCGCTGCCAAAAAAGATTCTTCTTATTTTTTTCGATAAAGCAAAATTAGTCACTTAATGTCGGATTTTTAAACGGTGCCTAGGACATTCTGTTCACCACTTTTGCTCAAATCTTCACGGGTTTCTACTTCCAGTTTGGAGAAAGTATTCTTCATTGGTATACATCTACACATCCGACAACCCTGATGAGTTTGCTTACTGCTGCAGTTGCGTCGGGCCTGTGGAGCCGGCACATCCGTCTTCGGCAGGGAAATTACAGCTTTTTCAGCTATACATGTGGATAGAACGAAGGGAACTAACCACCAAACTACCACGTTTCCCATCGAAAAAGCTTTAGGAATGGTCTGTAGCCGTCAAACCCAAATGACGGCTTACACTGTCCACTTTTTAAAATCTAAATTAGTTCTCTGTGAGTTTAAAACTCATGGTATGATATGTGCATCCTTTCAAGCCAGCCTAGTGACTTTGAGTCGACATCGAAACGCTCTGAGTTTATTCATAAATAACTATTAGGCGCATCTTGTCTTTTTGTTGGTAAATGAATGGATTTATCATCTTAGCCTCAACAAAACATTGAGATCCCTGGTGACTGCTGGACCCATTTAAAACTCCGCCATTACTTGAATGCTCGCTTTATCGAACAAAGGAGAGTTGGATATTTTCTCGAGGGAAGCACTTTCTATGAACTTTTCGATACATGCATTAAGACCAAGAATGAAAGCCTTGATTTCTTGCTTAGTTTTTTTTTATATATATAATAGATGTGCTTTAGGGTTACAGGCTTTAAAACCTTTAAAGAAATTTTTATTAGTAAGTATTGTAAAGATGCGTTTACACACAACCTGATGTGTTCACGGAGTGGGAACATCTGCTATTTTTTTCACTGTGTTACCTATTAAGATGTATGTCTGTGCTCAAGAGCACCTGTTGGTAATTTTGGTTTTTCTGCCAAGTATATCCTTATATCTGCTCTCTTCAATTAACATGGGGCTTCCCACTATACAAAAACAAAACGCCTTTTCTGAACAGTTTAACCACAGCTTCACTCTATACACCAACCTCCTGTTTCAAATAATAGACCTAAAGTAACTGCAAAAAATGTTTTTTTTTTAATTTATAAAATACCTTACCTACTTTGATATCACAACTACAATAATATTTGCAATAAAGAAATCCCAGCGAGGATGGCGCATACGTTTACTTTGTAAGAACCATTTTTTCGTTGCAGGTATTCTGGGAATTTGTCTGTAATTGTTCGCTGATTTTGTGAACCGCTCCTCCATTCGAAAATACATAAAACTGGTAAAATTTCCTCTTTGAAAGATAAAATGTGGATGCTTAGCGTTTGGTACTGGCGAAGAGAAGTAATAGTTAGAAAACACGGAAGGCTTTCCTTGTACTGAACTGGCAGTCACCGTTAATGATTGTCAAGAAGACAACAAAGCCCATCGGTATGTAATTTTTGCATGACATTGAATATACAGAATAATAAGTGTCTTGTAAATACCTCGTAAAAATTGGATTTTGGTTCGTTGAAGTAAAGGTGACTTTTGTTTTAGCTTTGACATTATCATGTGAACAAAAAAGTCTTATTGCTGAAAGATTTTTAAGTATAGAGGGAGATATAGGATTTGTAACATATTTATGTTGGTAGCTTCGTTTGATGAATTTGAAATGTTAGTAAAGCTTTGACATTTATTTAATTTTTCTGAGCATGTTCTGACTTGCCTACAGAGCTGATCATATCATTGTTAGATGTGAATATCAATGGGTACGAGTTGAGAAAATCGTATGAAGTGCATGAAAAGGAAATGGTTTATCAGTCTTTATATAATTGGATCTCGGTCTTGTCTCTTGAGAGAAAAGAAAGAGAGTAGGAGGATAAATGAGCAGTCATGTTGGAATGCTGGTGGATCTAAACAAACTCCAGACCTCTGTCGACGAATCATACATGTTTCAGTGACTTTATCTGGTGTACACAGACTGCTTCCCAGTCATAAACTGTGGATGACGCAGAAAATACAAACCAAAAATAGTTACAATTAATAAACTTGCATATACAAAACTCTCAGAACATCATTAAAGAAACTGAAGTCTCCAACTAAACAGGTATTTCTATTCCATAACTGAACATTTTTTTACAATTGTTAACTATATCTAACTGAATTCCGTTAATTGTATGATATTAGGTTGTTACATAGGGTTTTTTACCGCAACAACGAGACTTCATATCGCTGCTGAACGTGAAGGTTATTGATCAAAGTAAGTTCCATTACGACGAATACACATCAACCAACGAGTCACAAGCGCGTTTATATCATTTTGAAAAAAAATCTGGATTTCTGGAGTCGATAAACTGTTGGAAGGAAATTACAATTACTGCTTGGTTAGAGAAGGATTTCACACGGAGGAAGCTGTCGAGGTGTTTGAAAAGGTGGTGGTCTGTTGGAGAAAGGTCTGGTGAATAGACTGGGTGAGGAAGAACTTCGTATCCCATCGTGTTCAGTTTCTGAAGAGTCACTTTTGCTACATGAGGACGAGCATTGTCGTGGAGCAGGATTGGGCCTCTTCGATTCACCAACGTTGGCTGTCGTTGGGAGAGTTTCTGATGAACAACGTTTAATTCACGACAGTAGCTTTCAGCTGAGATGGCTTCGCCATGTGTTGTTAGTTATGACAGGCGAAGAGCAGATCTCCAATTGATGGTTTTGTTGTTATTCATTCAACTCGTGGGGCACCCACTTGTCAACCCTTTGCACCTTTCCGATCGCGTCAAGATCCCGGTAAACAGTTGCAGTGCTTACCTCAAGCTCTCCAGCAATTTATCGCAGTGTTTTTCTTAGATCAGTTTCATTTGAGATTTTCAGACGATCATCATCACAACTGGAAGGACGTCCGCTACGTTCCATATCTTCGAGGCTCACATCTCCTGATCGAAGCTTTGCAAACAATCGTTGTACCGTGCGCTCATTTGCTGTGTCCTCGACCCATGCTTTCTCAATGATACAAGTTGCCTCACCCGCTTTGTGGCCTGGTTTGAATTCGTGAAGCAAAATGGCACGAAATACTTTTCCATCCATGCTTCAATCATAATCCGGAAACATATCCACTTTATGATTTTTAATAGGTAGGTTTCGCATAATGTACGCCAAAGAACACGCTGTAAAACGATATATAACTTATCTACATACACCTTCACTTGGATGCAAGAAATGAACCCCAAATTAACATAATATAAAAACGGACAAAACGTTTGTAACGACCTAATATTTTTAAAATATGTGCCTCTCTCATACCTGTCCTGTTTTGTGTGCCTGATGGCTTTACACAGTTGTTGCATCATAGTTTTGTATAATGCAGTATAATTTTCGGTTCTGTCATTATAATGGCATTCTTAATATTATTTCTACACCCATTTTACAAGATCTGAGAGACCCAAGATGACACTTTTGAATTATCTATATTGGAATATTTAATTAAATTTTATAAGCATTTTATAATTCATACATTCTTAAGTTCTTCTAGGAGCTGTGCAATAGCACTTCGAATAAACTAAGTAATCGGTGAAATATTATTTATTAGTAAAAGCTGAATGTAATTTAAGCAATAATCTTCATTTTAAATAAAATGATAGTCTGGATTAGTAATTTTATCATTTAACTATAAACAGTGGGAATGACTTGTCTGCTATGAGTTGGTTCTGGGCCTTACCAAGTATTGATCCATCCAAACAGTAACTACGAAGCTGATAGAATTACGTTCGATGGCTGGTCACGTGTACACCCGTTATCTAGTGATTTAGACGATCTTACATGTTCGGAGAAGTTCGCTTTTATATTAAATACCTACACATACTGGATTAAAAACTTTGGCTTCCGTTCAACGGAAACGGCAGAGAAACTTCCGTTTGAAGAAAACTCAGTTTCGATAGGTTCTCACCAACGTCTGCGCTACTTTCACAGTACAAAAGTTTATCTACTTTCCACAGCAAACCATAAAAATTCCGCACTTTCAGTTTTTCATACATTCACAAATACATTAACCCTTTACCTATTGACTCGGAAACTTTCTTCTCTCTCTTCTTAACAGCCACAGAGGAAGTGGTGCTGAGTTTCTCAATGAATTCAGTTCTCATGCGACATATTTAGCGAAAGCGACCTACAAAGAGGCGAGCGATGTCCGCTTCCTCTGCTGACGTCACCGACCGCCATTGTGCTTTCCCAGGAAACTCTCAACGAAAATGGCCAACATTTTATTCCTGTGATCGTTAGCGATTTTTAAATAATAAACAAGTGAGGAATTGTCTGACGTAATTACTTAAGCTATGTCAAGCTAGAGTAAACTAATCTTGATTTAGTTTATTTCATTTTTATATTAGTTCATTATAATGTTATTTTGTTTATTTGTTTAGCTTTATACTAATTTACTTTCGCATCACACCTAGTAAAATTCCATCTATGCAGACGAGTCGCCATTATAAACAGGTTAGCATTTCCCTTTCAACCGACGGTAGTACTTATATTTTTTGCAATGCATTTAGGAAAGAAAAACGCGTGCACGCACTGATCGTGTTTTGGAAGCCCTAACGTCAGGTGTATGTTCCGTCATCAAAGATGTTTTATCTCTATCGGGCCTCATCTCACTTTTAACATTTCTAATTCTGTTTAAAGACTGCATCCTAGCTTATGCGTTGCAATATTAAGGAATTTGGTTAAACGAACCAGCAGCGCTCACATTTTCAGCGATAACTATCGAATTCTCTGGGTACTCAGCCACCGTTTTAAATATTACACATTCAACTAAAAGCTTTGTAGGAAAAACTAAGTGGTTTTCGCACTTGTGAGCCAGCGCCAGTAAACTCAGTGCTTGTTACTCGGAGAAGCAAATCAATAAGAAATAACATAGATGATGGTGTAACATATATATTGAGCTCCGTTGAATAAATAACTATGAACACACCAGTTTAAAGATTAGTGTTCTTTTCCATAGAGTCACTAATTAAGCTCATCCATAAGCAGATGAAGGGATAAGGATGCTTCAAGAGCAATGACGGGCACTGCGTACCAAAGAAATTAAACTTCGATTAACTCCCCTGGTACCTCCGTCCTGATTGATTGGTGAAGGGTTTTCAAAAGCATATTGCATTTTGGGAAAATCTAAAGTTAAGCATACTCTTAAATGATGTTGGTATAAAATACTATTGCTATATCCAAGAAATCGCTGCAGTGGTTTTGGGTTTTTCTTTTAAACGTATCAAACAAATTTTATTTAGCTGCATTGATAGTGACGATAAAAAATGGCCTTGTTTGACATCTGCTTTACTATCAATCATTGTTGTGATAGATTATGTTAAAATACGGTTAAAATCTATTAGTTACGATGTTAGCTTATGAAACACGAATTTCATTATTTAAAGCTGGCAAAAAGTTAATTTTAAATTATCGTTTGAGCAGCAAAATGGCCCGGTTTTGGCTGTAGTTCAGTTTGTGAGATGCTTTGGTTTCTGTTTTGTTTGAAATTCGATCTGTTACCAAACGTGTTGGTGAGTGTTCGCGCCATATCTGAGCCAATTGGTTTTAATAGATAAGGATGGGATGCCCCAGGCCGCTGTTTTGCCGTTGTCGAAGATTCAGAGTATAATCGCTGAGTATCTAGAAGAGTTTTCCTGTATACCAGACAGAGAGGTGTATTGCAAACTGTGTGTAGTACAACACGAGAAGCCAGTTGGGGGGAATCAGCAGGCCCCGAACAAGCCTGCCTGGTGCTCTCCTCTGATTTTATGAAGAATCTCGTAACAGCTTTTCTGTCAGCGGATATGTCACCGATGAAGCTCCTGAAATCAAGAAATTATTTTATTACACGGGTTTAACATTGCTATCAGACACAGCCTGTAGAGCAAAGGTGATTGGACTAGTGGAGACCGAAAATAAAAGGGTCAAGACTGTGGTCACCGGAAAGATTCTGCTTTTGTCATCCAAGAAAGCGACGTTCACGTTTTTGTCGGGTAGATGCAAGAAGCTTGGAAGGTCTCTTTCTAACAGATTTCCAACTGTTAAACTTCTCACGCTGTCGATGATTTAATGAAGTTTCTAAGCACCGGCAGAACAGAGGATGCAGTGCGCTGCGTGCTATCAGCTGGGAAAGTACTTAAGCAACTGTACTTATTTGCGCTGCTCGTCTGACGGGTAACTGTGCACTCTGCGATGGCGCAGGTCAGAACTCCGCTGTGAAAACAAACCTCGACCATTTAGGTTCCAGGCAACTCGAATACCACCGAAACCTGTCTTCGCGAAATGAGAAAGTTGGCTCAATGCCATGATCATCTTCCGGAAGTACAGGATAATGTGAATAGCTTCGAAAGTGATCCAGAACTGGCCGGTTTTGAAGTGTGATCAACAGAACATCGCCATACTACTAAACAGAGTGGAAGCGAGCAGCTCTACAATCGGACAGACGTATGAGGCCTTGAAGGCGCCACGTTTAGAGTTTGATAAGTGACAATTTGTTCGTAAATCGAAAGACGTTGATAGCAAAACGAACCGAAGACGTGAATATGAGTTGGCTAGAAATCGCACCGTCGGTGTAAGGGACAATGTCAACCAGACCAGTGGAAGGGACCTTCTAAAACGGAAAATGTGCGCAAGTACGTAGTATTTCACTTATGTCTGCTGAAATAAATGGAACAATGTAGACTGAACGATTATGATGAGGAAAGGATAAAATTTTAGTCAATTAATCGGTTGATGTTGTTTATTATTTCTTCAATTTCAGTGATAAGAAATTAAGCTTAAATAATCAGGAAGAAAAAAACGTTAGATAAAATAATTAAGTTTAAAATTTGGTGAAAAAACAATTTTCCTAGTAATAACTAAGCTAAATTAGGATACTCGCTTCCCATTTATGATATACGCAGAATTAATGTAATATTGCCATGGAATTCATAAATTTTAAATAATGCCATTGTAATTGATCAGAATATACATGTTTAGTTTGGAGGATATATATCGAACTTATTTCCGACCGACATCGACTCTGAGTGTGAGGGATTAGGATCAGATTTCAGATAATCCATGCCTAAACAACTAGAAAGGTTATATTTGTAAAAACATTTTGGCGATTCTTGAAAATGATTCCCACCAACCAAGTTGACTAGATGTCAGCGATATTTAGACATCTGTATGCGTCGAGTTTCGGTTTCCTGGTTGGAAAACAAAACAAAAAAGAACAGGATCAGGGAGAAGTCCGCAGGAGACTTCCCATTTTCCAATCCATAGCGCCATGGTTCTCCGGTTTTGTTAATGCAAGGCCCACAAAAATAGGTGCATCATTTGTATTCTGTGATGCAGCAGCCCTTTGCTGTAAAAAATTTTTTATCAGAACAAAATCCCGGAATATCGTCTCAGAATAGTTTCCTTTGCGTTAGATACATTTCTGAAGAAATTGCTGTTAAAAGCAGAACTTCATTTCAAATCCTGATTACTGCGAAGGCTCACAAACATAGATCCTCCAAACCGAGCATTTTGGACAGCTGTGCCTATGAAGCTTATCTATCTCGTGAGAAATCGAAATATGAACTGGTCCAGCGTGGCAATAAACTACACATTTTTACCTTTTCACTTCAATTCACAGACTATTTTTCGACTCCCTCCTCCAAAAATCGCCGTTAGGCCCATTTAAGGAAATCTATTTTAAAGTGTAATATGAGAAGGAACCGAATCCGAAGACAGTTAAAATTCGTGCGCCCACAAACACGATGGATCTTCGTACTATTTCTGACGAAAACCTCATGTCTGACACTTACAATCATTATGATAAAAGGAGTGTCAGGGACCGTTTGAATCTTCATATACTTTTGTTTTATATTTCGGAAAAAAAGGAAAAGAAATACCAGTATATTCAATATAAGAGCTTTGGCTGGTTTCTTATTTCCCTGACATTATTCGCTGACATGGAGTTTGGTCTTTAACTTGGTTATTTGGAGAGCTCCACTTTATAACAACCCGTAAAACTTTCTGCAATTGTGTTTGATTATAAAGCTGTGCATTCGATGGGATTTTCCGCATTACCCAAACTAAACTCTTTGGTCAAATTGATGCCACACTTCTGAGCTACTGTTATCGGCTTTCTTTTTAATATATAATTTATTCTATATCTTTAAAAAAAGAAATGTATGCTTGATACTAACTATCACCAGATTTTTAAAATATCCACTACAGTGGAACCTTTAATGGACAACGCATCAAAATGAAAAATAAAAAAAGGGTTTAGACATTTAAAAAGGGGGAGTTATTTTGAAAAGCTTACGCGTGGCTTGACAATTCTATTTCAAAAAAATAGTTCTCCGGAAGCACTGGTTATCTTTAATAGTAAACCAGTTGTATTTTCTTTTGGTTTGTCTGCTACAGCCACGAAAGTAGCTGTCATTATTTATGACAAAGCTACCAAGGGAAAAGGACTATTTACCAGTCTCGCTAACAGACAATGTAGAATTTCTCTCATTAGTTCATAATTATAGAAAGTTACTTCGGACATTTTCTTTGGTTTTATTTATAGTAGTAAAACTGATAGCAGATAAGCCTACGTTACGATTCAGCGACCTTTCCTTGTTGTATTTATTTCTTGGAGAGCATCTTGAACTCGCGACCAGTTTATCGCTAAGTGTATAATATAGCTTTTGACCAACGCAGTAACCTCTGCAGCAATGGAAAAAATAAAATAAATTCTGTTACACTTGGAAAGTGATGGGAAAATAAGAACGAGCCCAATATTGTTTTTCTGAATGATTCATGTATAAGATATATACTGAGTTATGTATCAGTGCGCCTATATATCAGGGAAATAAATTTTTAGTGGCAGGGTTAATCTATGATCCAAAGCAAATTATTTCTACCGTGTACTATTCTCTACAATTTCAAAACCAATAATACTTCTTTTAAAGCCTTTCTCTTCAATCATCCAACGAATAAACAGAAAATTATAGTCTGGAATTAAATAAATGTGATTCTTGCAAGAGTATAGAATTTAGAAAATGCCCCTAAAAAGAAGGAAGCAAAAGACATCACCGATGAAAGCTAATGCTGTTCACGCAGCCTTCTTTACTGACGAGGGAGAATCACCCGTGGCAGAGAGAAATCGACAACATATCGAGTTATCTCCCTTTTCTTAAAAAAAAACAAAAAAATTATAAGAAGCAACAACTATGGCCAAACACTTTGCATCATCCTAGAAATTACAATAAAAATTTTGTTTTCAGATAATCCTCTAACTTTGTACCAATGGCATCTTCTAAATGTTTTTTGAGTACTTATAATTGAGCCACACGTGATTTATATGATCTTTTGCGAGTTAGATTTCAAATGGTCACATGTTAATTTTTGTTACTTTCCATTAAATATTCGGGAAAATACGAGGCTGTTACTGAAAGTAAAGGTAATTAATAAATAAAACAAGTGACCAGGCATCATATATTGGATTTCATCACTTCTCTAATTAGACCACTGTTTTGCAACATATGTACTGCAAATACTGAAGTTTCTTGATACCATCCTGGTAGAAACATTTTAGTTGCTGTGTAAGCCACAGTTGCATAGCCTGTTGAATGTGGTGTTCACTGGAAAATCTTCGACTACGGTCATATTTTCCGGTGGTCCAAAGAGGTGAAAATCGACTGTAGGTAGGTAGGGTGTGGTAGAAGTTTAAAGTGTTGATGATCGCCTGAGCATTGTGTGGTTCTCATTGTCATGCTGAAACAAAACACCTTGTGTCAGTCTTTCATACTGTTCGAATATCCAGTTCGGATATTTATGGATATTAGCAATGATACTGCTAAGTCTATCAATACGCAGTCTTCTGTTATCACAGATGGCCATGTTCACCTTGTAAATGTGTTAATCACTGCTGGAGCGTCCTAGTCGAACTCCATCCGCTACTGATGTTCGGTCATTTAAAATTCTGTCAATCCTCTGGTGTGCCCTTTTGCGTCATACAGTTCCCTTCTCACTGTGCAAACATTCTCCGGTGGATTTCAGTCGGCTGAACATCTTTGGTCCACAGAAAGAATTACAGATTTCTGGTGCAAACTGACAACTGCGCGGCCATGTTGTTTACTTTCTCACTAGCGCCGCAAGTGCATAAAGCGAGAACGAGATGAGGCATTCAAATGTTCCCGATTACCAATCGGCACCGTCTCGGCCAGACGTAACTTTTTAGCACGGCTTCTTTCCGCATTTCCTTCCACCTCTGAAATGATGAAGAATTCTCGTAGACGTTTTCTAGTACTGGTTCCCCAGGTATCTCTAGCTGCTGGTACCCTGTACCTCCCTCCTCAACCTCTGAATCAGGGAGCTTTGCTGAAAATGTCATAAACGAGTTGTGTCGGAGCCAGACATCAAAATGTAAAAGCAACTGTTTCCAGTGTTTCAGCATTTAGATTATCAAGACAATTAGACATGGGGAACTTTCTATGCGTCTGGTTGCTGGATGATTGAAGAGAAAGAGTTTTAAAATTATTGTAGGTTTTGAAAGGAGAATATTTATAACTGAAGACAATAAAAATAATTTGCTAAGGGCTATAGCTAGTAGAATAATAGCTATCCAGCTACACGGCTATAAGCATACTTGTAATTTGTTTGTAAATCTATTGTGTAGTGTCTATCTTCATTAATAACGTGCTATGTGAAGAGGGAGTCTGCCTGCCTTTACCAGTATAGTAAATGCAAGATTTTCTTTAATGTAAATGAACAGGACCATTCTTGGAAACAAACAAAACTATATCATTTTCGGATCAGTGAATATCAGCAAAACGGAGAAGATAGATGTACGTCACTTGTTAAATTCTCCAGCAGCATTTAGAAGGCTTGTAATTGGTATAGTGTCAATGATGTTATCTATCCCTTGAGAAAAATTCAAAAAGGATATGATTAAAATCACGTCAAGGAATGACGATGGGGGGACCAGTATAATTTATTGTCACTTGGTCTTCGAAGATGGTGAAAATTACTTATCCTGGAATTGTTGTTTGTCCTGTGCAGTCATTGATATGCCGCAAAGTTCACAAGCAGATCTGGATTCCATCCTGTCTCAACTGAAATGAAATATACTAGTAATTCTAAGAGGTTTTTTTTGAATATGTGTTTGAAATAAGCTACAAGGCTACACTCGCTACAAGGCGCCTCCGAACAATAACAGGAAGAAAATAAAGAGAGAACGTTCAGATCCCAGGAATAGGAGACAATATTCGAATTCCATAAAAGCCGGAAAGAAATGGACGAACGCCAGCCACGGTCAAAGACACTGGACCATCTGATTCGGTCACTGCATATTAATTTAACCAGCACCTGCATTTATTTTAGCAAGAGTTATTTCCCCCCCCGATTTTATCAGCGCCAACCAACCAACAGAGGGTCCACATTAAAATATACAACAGTATGTTTTCTTCTTTTGTCTTCTGGCATCAGTTGTTCATGAGTTCCACTTCTGTGATATTTTAAAGATTTTTGTTTCACTTGGAAGAAGCTAATTCGTAGCTAACTGGATTCTGTCAAGCATTTTGTTTTTTTATCAATAATTCACATCAAACGGTTTAAAATCCGTCGGTTATTCGGTTTCTTCATTGTTCGCCGTATTGGAACAATAGCATTAGAAAACACGTGTTCTACTTTACCAAAATCTTCAGTGTTCTCATTTATTTCACTCTAATTTGCTTATAGTCAATAACTTTAATTCGCATCCACTATCATGGAATTTAGATTATAAAAATTTTGATCAGATTTATTTCATTAAAACAAGGCGATAATGGGCGCGTAATCGATGTGGTGTCTTTTGTGAGTCTTCTTCCTTTCAGGTTAATATTCTCCTACTCTTCATTATCGCCATTTTTATCACATTTATTTATTTCGCTTTTTTAAAATGTAACGATTTTATTATAATTCTTATTCTAACACTTTAAAATTTTCACTGATCACAATAATAATTAATTCATGATGCGAAACATATCGATCTGAACGCAATGCTTCAGCTTTATTACAGCTGGAGACTTGGCTAATGATCTTACGTCAGATGACAATCTGTCAAAAGTCATTAAATTTGCATAATGCCGGGGTTACATCTTTCTGGATGTACGCTTTTGATGTCAGAAATGTTCCGGATGCTTAGCAACTCTAAGGAACAAGGCTGGAATAAAAATCCCTGACGACACCGTAAATCAATACCAACACAGAATTTCCCCTTAAGGAAGATTTTTGAATTAATGTTTCCTGTCTGCAACAATTTTTTCCCCTATTATATCAGCAAACTAATGAAAAGACCTTCGGATTGGTAAACAGCTTTTGAAATGATATTGAAAGATTTTTAATATGGACAGCGATAATACGGATAGGGATGCTGTCGACTTCATAATGGAACTTTCATCGAAAACAGATCGCTTTTAAGGAAGAGAATTTTCATTTCGCTTTTGTGTTTTGTGTGTTGTGTGCGCGTGTGTTGTGTGGGTGTGTGTGTGCGTTTGCGTGTGCGTGCGTGTGTGTGTGTGCGTATGTGGGTGCGTGTGTGCGTGCGTGTGTGCGCGTGTGCGAGTGTATGTGTGTGCGTGTGTGTTGTGTGCGTGTGCGTGCGTGTGTGTGTGTGCGTGTGTGTGCGTGTGTGTGCGCGTGTGTGTGCGTGTGTGTTGTGTGCGTGTGCGTGTGTGCGTGTGTGCGTATGTGGGTGCGTGTGTGTGTGCGTATGTGGGTGCGTGTGTGTGTGCGTGTGCGTGTATGCGTGCGTGTGTGCGCGTGTGCGAGTGTATGTGTGCGTGTGTGCGTGTGTGCGCGTGCGTGTGTGTGCGTGTATGCGTGCGTGTGTGCATGTGTGTGCGTGCATGCGTGTGTGCGTGCGTGTGTGCGTGTGTGCGCGTGTGCGGGTGTATGTTTGTGTGCGTGTGTGCGTGTGTGTGTGCGCGTGTGTGTGCGTGCGTGCGCCCATTTTAGGTTTTACTTCTTTCCGTCATCTGGTTAAAATGTTTCTTGTTTCATATTTCTACTGGTTAATTACATTTTTGTTTTTTTTTTTTTATAAATTCGTATGTTCACTTTTTCCGTCTTACTTCCTTTATGTATTTATACATTCGTCCTGTTCTTGCCGTCTGCTCTTGTCCCGGACGACGGATCGGTGTCTGCTCGGGAAACATCCGGGCTTTTCCGTCTGGCCAGTAGCCTGGTTTCTGTGGGAACTCTCCGGTTCGAGCTTTCTTTGGATCCCATCATCAACAACATTTCGGCTTCACATGATACTGCCATCAGTTTATTTTCTTTACAGTACCGGATTTATTCCTGTTTTTGCTATCCTACGTCATCTATTTTTTGTTGTTGTTTCCCGTGAGCTGTGAGGAAAGCAGAGATTTACTGAGAGCTTCGTGTACTGAATATCGTTATTACTGATCTGTACCATTTATCTGAGTTTTATGTAGAACATTTGTTGTTGCTAATGCATAAGGATGTCTGAGATTAATTCATAACAGACGGGATTTGGTGTCATAATTGGTATAAACTAAAAAGTATGGGTGCATATTTTTTCAAGAGAAATATATTATAGGCTTCGATTTATTTTGTCGCTTCACTTTGCTTCTCTTACTGTTTCTCAAGATGAGCAGCCATTAATGGAGAAAGGGTTAAAAGCTAGAACCGATAATCGTGTTCCTAACCGTCCTAAAAATTTCTCTTTGTTATTGCACAAAATTTAAGTGCGAGAGGGAAATAAATTCTACACTCATTAAGCAGCCCAGTATATTTTGTATAATTAAGTCAGGGATGGTTTGGGTTTTGGTATTATAGACCGTCTATGACTCGAGCTAAAGAGAAAAGAAAGAATGAAAAGGCGAACAAAATGGTTCAGAGAAACCAAAATCTTCAAGTTAAATAAATATAAATACATTTTTCAATAAAATATTAAAAATTATGACGCTTTGACTAGATTACATTTCTCAATTCCTGTTACTGTTTTGTATAATTAATTAAATTTTTTAATAAAATTAGGTAAGCAAAAGTAAAACCAACGTTTTTAACCAAAGAAAAAGATCAATTGCTTTCCAAAAAAAAAAAACAATATGAAAAATCCAAGATTTTAGCATAATAAAATGAAATGGAAGTCTATCAGGGTTTTAGTTTCCTGTTGGCAATCGCTAGAACCAGTTATGTATTTCTTAAATTTAAGAAAAATTTGGTAAACTTTGAAACAAAATTGCAATCATTTACGGAGTTTAATTAACGGATTTTTCTATTAAAAAGCAACAATGAAATGTTATATAGCTGAAAGATTTCTGTATCTCGTGTACAGCGGCAATGGTATTAATCCGATTATCTCGAGGTTTCTATAGGCTTCGTAAAGATCTTCTTAAATGTTGGCAGCAACATTTTGAATTGCGTTGGACTGAGGAATTTACCTTCACTGAGGCAAAATCTCTATCTATGGCTTTCAGTTTTAATATTAATCCCACAGGTGATGCCTGCATTCTCCGGGGATTACCGTAAACGGCGTGTCTCTTTCTCCGTAGTTGTGAGTCAATAAATAATCCGCTTATATTTTTTCTTTTTTGTTTTTTGTTCCAAAATGAAGACTAATTATTTTGAAGAATCTCTATGAATCGCGTTAAATCTAAAGCAAAACATTACACCCAGGAAACGGATTTTCTTTGAATTTCTTTTCATATAACAATAAACTGTTTCAAGCACGACACGGACGGTCGTGATTCTGATTGAGCTGACATTTGAAAAAAGATGTTCTGATGGTGAATCCAGTCGGTCGAAGGATGGTACTTAAAAACTCACTGGTCTGAGGAGATTTGGATTCCTTTGAAAACGTTCCCCCAACCTTTCCGTTTGTCAAATGGGATGTGGGCATTCGGCTTCGTTACATTTGTTCTGTAATATTGTTAGAAAATTTTTTTTAAAATTTTATGGAGGAATAAAAGGGAAAGCTTCAAATTTAATGTTATAATGAAAAGTGTCGGCCGTTATTCTCTGCGGTCGTTTTGCTTTTACTGCCAACTGTAAGGTCTTGGGATTTTTTGTTTAATAAAATCAGCATCTCTAGATTTTCTAAACTTTTTTCCCTTCTTCTAATTATCAGAAGTTTTGGGAGAAATACGCAAGATACATTTAGCGATTGGTGAATCAAAGTTATCGGCACCACTCCATATTCTACCTTTAATGAATGCCAATCGTGGATTCTCAGACAATGAAAAGCATAATGCACTGAGAAAGAGGCGCAAGATTATCTTTATACAATAGTGGATCGCGTGCAGTCAGGGTGTCTGTTCGCAGACGTCATGGCGTAGCACTTCATCTCCTGCTAGTTGAAGCATTTTGAGCAGTTATGCCTGACTTAAAGTCCAAATAAAACACAGAGAGAGATAATTCTAAAGTTTTTGAAATGTTAAACAAGTTCTGTGAACGGAGAATTTCGCTGATGTTCTTCTAGTGACTTTCTTAAAGCGACTTTTTGTTGATGAGTCAGGGGGGGAAAAACAACAGAAACCTGCTCAACGATTCGCCGATGGCTGATGGTAATGAACTGTTTTCAGAATCAACCCGCAGTGGTTTTAAACTTTCCTGACTCAGCTAATTTGTGAAAACTGGAGCGCCGCCAGTGGCGGTTTGTAGAACGAATCGCTTTTCGGCTGTTTCAGATGCGGTTAACGAAGCCTTCGCTCACACGTGATGCAGTGGTTCAGCCCTGGAAACCAGTTCGACGCGATACGAATTTTCAAGGGATATCAGTGTGGATAAGGTTAAGCAAAAAGTAAGGAGAATAAAAAAGAAATATTGATAAGTGAAAAGCAGGATATAGATCTGCCATTTTAATGAAGTCAAATCTGTTTGTAAGTGTTCGATCCACGCCTAACCGCCATTGTCTCGCAGATATCGGTGATCTCAAATTGCACTGGAACAGTTTTATTTTGATTTCAATTTTTCATTCACATTCAGATCCAGATCCACTGCACTTATATTTATTCATAATTTTTTATTACTGCTCTCTTTTTCTGCTTGAATAAAAGCAAAACGAATAGTTTAATTTGTTATAAATAAAGAAACATAAAATCTAATACAAACCCAATATAAGTTTGTTCTGAATTAAATTCGTGGTAGCAATTATTAAATCTTTTTAGAAGGCGTATTCAACATCTGCTTTATCCGGAAATATGGGCATCAGGATGTATGTTCACCGAAAATTTCAATAAACAACAGACCTACGTTTATATGAGAGAATTATATGCAACGATAACTTCCTACATTCGAATTAGAGCCGCTGGGAAAATCATTGACTGACAAATGGCTTAGATATCAAAGGGTTGTTTAATATCACAGTGAAAACAAATTACTTTCTACTATTGACAAAACAAAAGCAACTCTCACAGAAACTTGGGAAAAGTTTTCAGTTATATTTATAGAGAAACTGTTTTAGCGATAGAAAATTGCATGTATAAGATTTATGTCTCTACGTCATCAAAGCCGATAACACTAAACCTATGAGTAGTCTATGAATCGGTTTTGACGATACATTGGGAAAATGTTTAGACCTACTAACATATTATGTGACTTAACTAACGCTTTCCTAAAGCTGACATCGAAGGCTCACAAACAAAAGCTTGATTATTTGGAAAAACTAATTTTTATTTGTTGAAACTTTCAAAGTTTAAGAGAAAGGGTTCTCTTGTAACTTTGTGAGTGAAATGAAAAATATGTCTGTGATTTCTCATAATTCTGTGCGCGCCAGTTCACTAATCTCGGTTTTTTCGGTTGTTGAGCGGAAAAGTGCATCACAAAAAGAATAGTCACCTCATTCGGTCTGTATGGGTCGGTGAGCAACATGTTGACTTGCATACTTTTAGTATTATGGACTTTTGTCGTCATATTAAACAACAAAAAAATAAAGTACTTTAATTATTCATGTTGCTGACCAGTAAGTTTTGCCTTCAGACTAAATTATTTGATTTAATTAATTATGCACTTTTTAACCCTAATTTTATTTTCGTTTTATTCTTGAAGCAACTGGAGCGACCTTCTAATCTAGTACTCTCATTTCTCGAGATACAGAAATGATGTTTGATGCTTTCTCTTTCACTGTGTTATACTGAAAACGTTAGAAAAGGTGCGTAGTGTATAATTTTGAAGTCTGCATAAATTTTGCTACCATGCCTGGACCGCTTCGGTAAAATATGTTTGAAAAGGAATTTGCCTACTAATGTAATGGGTAAGTTTTATGAAAGGGTTAAGAAAATTCACAATGTGGTTTGTTTACTTGTTTCGAGTTTGCTTTTTCTTCTTCTTTAAGTATTCAGTGTTTAAAAAGATTACTACACAGACCGGGTTGGATGACGTTCTCGTTTATGGTTCACGTGTGAGGGCCTATGTTAAAGAAATTACAATAAAGACATTGGCAGTGAGCGTTACAATGAAACTAGAGATGTAGCTTTCAAATAAATCTAAAATAGGCTGTTCGGATGAATGAACAATTGAACGGAAGGTAAAAACAGAACCCATGAAATTTCTGACCATTATTTTACGGGAGAAGACAGATTATATGATGTTACTTCTGAAAAAAAAGAAACAAAGATTGAGAGAGAGAGAGAGAGAGAGAGAGAGAGAGAGAGAGAGAGAGAGAGAGAGAGAGAGAGAGAGGAGAGAGAGAGAGATGGAGAGAGAGAGAGAGAGAGAGAGAGAGAGAGAGAGGAGAGAGAGAGAGATAGAGAGAGAGAGAGAGATAGAGAGAGAGAGATGGAGATGGAGAGAGAGAGAGGAGAGAGAGAGAGAGATAGAGAGAGAGAGAGAGAGAGGAGAGAGAGAGAGAGAGAGAGAGATTGTGCTGAAAAATTTTAATGCAGAGTCGAATGCAATTTCAATTTCACTGCTAATAAGGTCAGGGTGAAGCAGGAAACAATTAACACAACGGTAGAAAACGTAGTTCCATCTTTTCAGGTGGTGCTGATGGAAGGGTGAATTTAATAAAAATTACAAAGAACTAAATTTGAGTTTGAGAAATAAACTATTTAAAAAAACAAGAAAACCTTTACAAAATATTTAATACGTCAGTGTTAAATTAATAGGGGGCTTTAAACGTTTGTATACCAACGGATTTTTAAATTGCATTATGGTATAAGTCGGCTACAGAACGTGGTTTATAGAATTGTTCCACTTTCCAAAGGTTGATTCGTCACAGTATATATATATATATATACTCTCCAATAAAAGTTTATTCTTCACTGAGCCAATAAATTGCGGTACAATTTAATAAAGGTATAAAGTATGACAGGGTTAGATGCCAGTCAATGCTAAGAAGTGACATGGCTTTGTTTGCACGCGCATACGAACATATCTGTGCGTAAGATTAGAAAATACGAAAAGTGGAATAAAGTCGGGGTTAATAAACTGTAGAATGCGCCGATCGAATTTTGGGAATTATGAAATACAAAAAATGAATAGTGACAATCGATGAAAATTGTGATTATTTTAATGTATTTATTTCCTTATTTTACCGTATGATTCACGCTTATAAAGTGTTTTCTTTATATTTTGTGGACTTTTTTGAATGAAGAATCCATTCAGCAAGGAAATACAAAGAAAATAATTTTGCTTATTTTAATTAAAAGTATCATGGTGAATCATATCAGTAGACAACCGAGCAGTAGTTGCTGCGGTCAGCCAGCTTGTGTATATTAGTTACTTGGTCGAGAGCAAACCAATGGGCGCTGAATATTTTACTGTTTGCTCGAAGAATAATTTTGGTTTTTGAATATTTACTTTATTACATATAGTATTCTTCCAAGACAAATTTCGCATCGCGGAAGGAGCAAGTACTACAATCATGTCAGATGACAGCATAAGTAAAATGGTAAAGGAAGGAAAAATAAATATTTTCTAAATAAACAAAACTTGTGAGAATACTAGTATTCAAACTAAGAGTCCTTCTTGTCTACTTGAAGGTCTTCTATAGTACTGCAATCTCCTCGTTCTTCATTTGGCAGGGGAAAGAATGTCTTTGTCATAGTGATCAATGAAATTAATCAGCGTAATGTTCGTGCAATTTTAACACTGGCTGCTTCTGAGTGGGACGTAAAAATCATAAAATTTTATTCGAGGATTCTGCTTTTAACAATCTCTCAGATTTCCTCTGTGACTAGAGTTGAGTCTCTCTCTCTCTCTCTCTCTCTCTCTCTCTCTCTCTCTCTCTCTCTCTCTCTCTCTCTCTCTCTCTCTCGCGAAACCAATCCGTTTTTATTAGACGGACTTTTATTCACGGGAAATCTGCATTCCCATAACTTGGTTACTTTACGAATAAAGGAACAGAAAGGAAAGGCGGAAGGATTGGTTGGTGTCCATCAAGTCTAGCCTTCGCCTGTTCCTTTTGCTTTCATGTCTCTAAAATATCAAATAGCAGGTAATTCTACATGTTCTCCTCAACCCCCAAAATAAAGTTTATTTGTATCTATAGATCATTTTCCCAATGAGTGCAATTGTCTCAGGACATTATCTTTTTCGGAACAATAAGATACCATTGCCAGATTATCTTAATATATACGGGAAGAGAGTCACGCAAACGAGAAATGCTGGAGACACGCCATTTCATCAGAACTTTTAGAATAGTTCTTACTTCATCTATGGAAATGGCGAACACAGGAGGAGAGAGATATTTTTAAATAACATGTTGTTATTAAAATGATAGCAATAAGATTATAGCGACGTTTTCTTTGAAGTCTGCGGATTCTTTGAGAAGGTAAAAAAAAATCAGATAATAATGGCTCTTTAAAAGATGTCAGACAATTTACACTACTGTCATTAACGCTACAGTTTAAGACAACCTTAGCCCGGATTCAGAACGTGATATAATTCCTTCTCGAGATTAAATAATGAATTTAATGTATTTTTTATATAAAAAGAGAGAAAAAGAAATGCGTATGTTTGGGTAAAGAGGTATTTTTATAGATTTTCTTAACGTTGTATTTATCGATCGATTTTTTCCCCGCGCTTTGTCCCGTTTAAAGCTGAAGTCGTTTAGGCTGCGGGCACCTTAAAGATACCACCAATTCATCGAGACAGCAGGAAATCCGAGAAGGCCAGCCATGTCAAAATCTGTAGATTAACCTTTTCTCCCTAATCGCTTGCATATGTCAATTCTAATTTTTTAAATATATATAATGACAATTGCTGTTTTCACTGCATGGTTTGGCGAAATGTCACGCTAATCGAGGATGTTTTTATGCATGTTATGCCTTTGACCTGTAGTAAATTAGGCCTTCCTAGGAGAGTTTTTTGTGTTTATTTTCAATCTCGTCACCACAAGAATGTCTGCTAGCTTTCGTAGTCTCTCTTAATAATTGGCATTGTGTCTATTTCTAATCTTCCCAATATCAACCGCTTTGAAATTCTTGCTAGACCTGCGCTGTTCATATAACGTGGACTTCACGTCAGAATTGCTTAACCCAGTCAGGAATTAATTAATAGGAATCTAATCTACTAAAGTTGTAGTATTGCTTCTACCTACTGCCTCATAGATTTCCATAGTTTCCTATGGGACGTCACGATTAGAATTGTACCCAAGAATGCAAAGTTAGGCAGTCAGAATCGGTCAGATGTCAGATTATTTAATCTTGGGATCTTATCTACACGTAATTGGTAACCGTAGAATAGGAGATCACTCAACTCTCCAAAAGAAAGTTAGGGCATCAAAGGGCAGACAATCGGAGACGGTCTTCACTAAACTCCTTATTTCGTAACTTGAGAAATTATAAAAAGCTGCCTGACGTCAGTTTAACATGTAAGTATCAACCAATTCGGCTGATTCCACAGATGAAGTTACTTATTAGATCGCTGGCGAGAAGGAGGCTAATTAATATTAATTCATCTGAATCCTGAATTAGTTGTGATAATCAAACTGTAATGTGACAAAACCTAAAGCAGTCTGTGATGTTCCGAACACTATCCTTGCATTTCAGCTTATGTTTTAAAGTTCAAATAGACAAGTTCTCACGACGTTCGTTACTATTTTAGTCCATTTTCTATTTGTCAGTGTAAATGCACGAGCTCTAGTCCATTGAGATGGTTACAGATCGTAAAGTCGTGCCACAAGTTGCCCCATCGACTAATAAATAGAAACAGACCGCATCCCCCATAACTATATCAAAGTGGTTCGTAGAGATAAAAGCAGTCATTTTGTCGACGCGAAATGAAGCCAGATGACTTGCTTTCTTTCAGTCCAGAGACTGCTCTTTCGGAATAGGAATGGCACTACCTCCAAAGGAACGGGAGCAGAGTTAAAGTTGTGTTTCGAAGCAATAGATCATCGTATTCGTCAACCAGAACCTTTCTGCCGTGGTACGATGCTCTCGGATCAGCGGATTTCCTCGTAAGACGCCTATATCTCGTCAGCCCCAAAGCGTCCATTTCTGTACTCTATTTATGTAAATGTGGGGTATTCTGCTCTTGAATCCTTGACAGCCGCAAGCACACTATTTCTCTCGTAAAGATGTGTGGATTGAAAAAGTAATAATTAGTCGTTACTGTCATCACAAACGGTAACTAACAGATATAACTGTCACGGTAGAATGCCATATTTCTAAAGAAAAGAAATCTAGCAGGTCAATTCTCAGACATAAAAGAACAAATAATGATAATAATATTAAAAGAAAAATATAACTGTTCAGGGTGAAATGTAAACAGTTTTCGTTTAATTTTCTCTTATACAATGTAGTCTATTTTTGTGACTTTAAATAACAGTTATAATTTCAATATTACTTTAATTAATGAAATGACACTACTATTATAGACGAAGAGTCTTTCTGCTGAGTTAAATGTATACATAATATTAAATTTCCATTTTCAGTGATGGTAATCTTGTCAATAAAATTTACTGGCGATTTGGATGTTACATAATGATTGTCAACTTAAAGACTAGTTAATGATATTTTGTGTAGGTATATTAGTGATTAACCGACGCCTCTGAGGTGACCTCATACAACAACGTGACATTTGTGGCGATTTGTCCTATGTGACGTCATTTAATATCCCCCCGGTGTACAGTACGGGTGTTTCCGTTTGTTCTAAGGTCTGTCTAGCTACCGTTAATTGGCGACAGCCACCCCAATGTTTTAACTTCATCAAAACAATCTCTGTCGAGCGTGCATCTCCTCCAGAGTTATCGCGTCATACTCTTGCTATATATGTGTACAAATAGAAAGTCATTAAATTTTAAATAATATTTTTCCTCAAGCTATGCTAACAATCGTAATGGCCAATACCATAGTGATTTGCAACGATAGCCGCAAGACTTCCTTTACATTATTTCAGACACTAGGGAGATCCAAACAGAACAGGGTCCGGACACCATTACGGCGGAGCTCCTACAGCCGGGTCCGAGAGTATTTAAATTAGGTGATAATTATTGATTATTTTATGTCCTAAATAAATGCGTAAGCAAAATAATCTGCAGCCAATTAAAATCTGATAAAAGACTAAAATAAGATTTTAAAAAATAATGACTTTTGCAATTGATTTTTACCAATTAGCCCATAATGGTTTTGAAATAAATATAACTGCAAATTCTGGTTTTCTGCTGATTTTTTTACTTCTTAAGAATAAAAAGGTTGTTTCAATTAGAAAGCTAAGCCCCTCGAAACCGAACAGAAAGACGACTTCTTAAATGGAGACATCAGTAAATTTTTAAGTGTTAGATATAAAATTAATTTACGTTAGAAATCACTTAATTAATGTATATTGTTAAAGTAAGTACACGATAATTTTTGCGTTTGAAATTGAACGATTGCTAAATGAAGTTAAACATGTAGAGGAAATGTTAAATATATGCACACATACATCAGGTAAGTTGTTTTAATTTTTGTTAATGGCGGGTACAGTCACATCGCATTTTCTTAATACACTATAAATTGATAAAACATTCATTTGTCATTGACGCAGATTTTCATTCTCGTTCCTTTGACCTGCTTTGAAATTCGCCCAAGAGGTAATCGGTTAGCCTTTTAGGTTTCTTTTCTAAACTTCCGGCGCGCTTTTCTGAACTAGCATCGGACAAAGCATGCTGGGAAATTTGTTGCTATTGCTAAATAACGCCGTACTGAAATCTCGTTTCCCTTGTGGCTACATACTTTTCGGCAGATCTGATTTTGGATTGTCCTGAAAAATCCGTGATGTAGCGGATGGCGTCGCGCGAGCCATTATATACCGAACGCGACAGTTCCTTAACGAGCGAAAATCAAACATTGTGCAGTCTCTACATTAAAGACGTTATTCGCACAATTCATTATTAATCGAAATGAATTTTATGGTAAAAGCATAATTATGCTTGTTTTAAACTACCAATATATGGATAAAAGTAGATGCGCATCTTTTTAAAGGCTTACGTAGGAAATTTTCTAAGCAATTTTCCCAGTTACCGTTTTTACTTGTGATGTATCGATTACTTCATTCCACAAAGACTGGTGAACATTTAGATTTACGACCTTCCCGCTGCTAAAGTCTTTCATTCTAGATTGTTGTTTTTTATTTCAAGAGGTTTTGGTTTGTTTTGTTTTTGTTTGTCTTTTGGCCGCATGCCCACGATTCCCCCCGTCGACTCTTCTGGCGCTCCTTGTAGATGTGGGTTTTTTCTTCTTTTTTAATCTATCAAATAGGTACACGTAACTTGAATTTATCATGGGTAATTCTCGCTTCTTGTTTTTTTCGTCTCGTGTATTTTCTTTGCTGGGCTGGCGCTCTGTCAAATTGATTTCAGATTTCTTCGTTCCTATGCTTCAAATGGTTGGCCGACTATCGCTTTCCCAGAAAATTTTCAATGAATACACACAAACCTTTCACTGCGTGGCTTTTCTGGGACAAACGTGAAAAAAACCTCGCCGAATAATTTGCTTTTGAGGTTTTAAATCCAAGAGAACTATTATTAATCTTTTCCCATTTTAAACATTGTCTCAAAATTATGCAATGCGGAATTCTGACCAAAAAAAACAACAACAAATTTTTATTTAGAAGTTAAAGAGGAAAGGAAACCACGTGGTCTTGATACTCGTTAAAGAAGCCGCAAAATTGGTTATTTATTATTTTGAGACAAGAAGTTGTCAGTCCCTCTCAGAAATGAATAAATGTCTATCACTATATGTACTTAAGACGGGTTAACTTTGTTGGGCTGTAAAACTATCGCCGGTAATTTATCGAATTCATTTGCAGTTCTATTACTAAAATAAGAAAAGACATCTTATACGCCTAAGATTTCCTGAAACTAATAATATACTTATAGATCTATGTGCTGAAAATACTTCATTATCTTGAAAAATACCATTAGGTCTCGTCTCAAGCGTCTAATCTTAAAAACTGAATAACTCCTAAAGATGTAAAACCCGACAATAGCTTAACCATTACCGCTTCAGCATACAGTGCTGAAGAAGAAGCAACAAAGAAAGACTAATTCCAGAAGCACTTCCGTAATACTCTGACTTAATAGTATAATTGATTCGTAAATCAACATCTTATACGCCACTTGCAAATTGCACCATGCAGCACGGTAACCATATTTAACTTGATAAAACGGTATTTACAAAGACGGAGAAACAGGCGTTTGTCTGAATGTGAATTACCGGGCAGCGTAAAATTTTGGCATGAACATTGATGAGTTATTATGGCAGTATAGAGACCAACATATATGTCATTGATTTGTGGAATATCATGCAAGGTACAGAACAATATTAAGCACAGATTTTAACATTCGGTCAGAATTTGAACAAAACTATTAGTTATGCGGAAAATGCGGACTGATAATGATGGTTAAGTAGGTTCATTCATTTTTATCTTTTAAGTCTGTTCTTATGTTATTTTCTTGTCTCTATGCATAATAAAGAGTCTTACTAGTGTGTTGTTAATTCCGAAATAAATATTCAATAGGATGTTTTACAATTCCTTCAGTTTTATTAATAATTATATTATCTTCAATATAAGCGCTTTACCTCCTATTAATTAATAATGCAAGTACAATCATCTTTGCACAACAACATTTGTTTGTACATTGTGCTTGTATTTCATTTTTATCAGTTGTGCAGTAATAGAGCTTTTTGTGATTTTTTCAAGAATGATAACTAATACTGAATAAATCCATTCATATAAGAACTAAAAAAACCCTATTTTTATTTCGGGGTGTCCTTTAAAGGGAACAAAATTATATGAGAATTTAAAGTCTTCTACTTTTTAAATTTTGAACATGGAATTTCTGTGAAATTTCCAGAATCAAAGACGGCCACGTTAAAATTAGATAGTATGAGACATCGTCTTTAGAAATAAATGGCAACTGCTTGCGTGAAATACGACGACACGGGAGATAACCCTGTCAGCTCCATGACGCTGTCATTAGCTTATATAGTTATTGGTGTAGAGTCCCTAATTAAGACCATAATAAACAATATTATTGCAAATATTATATTATAATGAACATGAAAATAAAACAAAATGAACTTTTTACATTTGTTTAAATTTTGTTATTATCGTGCATTTTTGTTTTCTACGCTCCAAAGATTTTCTTCTTTTTTAAAATTATTATGAACTGTCTTCTGGTAATTTTTTTTACTAAGGGAATTTTATCTCTTATTAATATTCGTTTAGTAATGTAAGCACCACAGCTAGAATCGTGAGAATAAAGAATTTTGTTTATGCTCACTTCTATAAGTTCAGGGTTCGGGTTTGAAGGGTTAATAAACTGGAGGAGAAAATTATCCACGAAAGTAATTAACCCTAAAGAGGTTTTCCTACACTGAAATATAGCTGCTCTGTATCAGCTGACGATAGCAAAAGGTTAATTGATCTTCAAAGCTGTACTACGTTTCAGGGATTTAAATATTTGTTTTTTTATTTTAAAAGATAAATATGTATTTTTTGTTGGCCTGTATTGACACCTCGTCACCTGGCCGCGCAAAGAGCTAACATGGAACTCTATAAAAACGAGACAAGAACATCTAGCGCTGGGATGCTTGCTGTGCGAGGTCACTCTTTGTGATTTTTTCCAAAGCCAAGGCCGGATATTCCATATCGACACTGCTCACTATGACAGCGATGGAAACCAGCTGACTAGACTTTCACTGTTTTTGTTGTAACAGCTTTAGCAAAACGGCGGTTTCCGTACACAGAATGTATATGATATTGACAAGTTACCCAAACTGCGTATACCAAACGAGCCCATCCGCCATGCTTTTGCTTTGTGTATGGTCCAGCTGCAGCTTGATTCACTGGCATGCTAAATTACAATAAGAAGCATTTTTATGTAAAGCCAGTTCACGTAGTGCCACACGACGGAAATGTGCGTGAAATCTAAATGGAGAGCCAGCTATGCTTCAACTCTCTTTGCTTATGAAGGCCCCGGAGATGACGTTAAAATTTGTGACCTTATGTTAAAACAGTGACATCTGAAATAAGGGAATCTGGGGTCATGCTATGGAAGGAGCGCTGAATGACTCATATTGTCGTTAAATTGCTAGAATATTCTATAAACAGAGACAAGTATGGAGGCGTCATTGCCATGGTGTAAGCTGCAAGTTGGCATAGTGGACAGAGATGTGTAGTGTATCGAAGGACATCTCAGTTCTTCGGCGTGCATTGTGATTTTAAAGATACATCTCTTACAAGTAAGACTTCCTGTGAATCGATGCAATATTCTTTAAAAGGATGCCACTACCTGCTATCGCTTGTGTGAGCACAGTTTCGAAATGGAATTAAGTCACCACTCCAAAGCCCCGTCATGAATCCGATCGAGCACCTGTTGGATATTTGATTCGTCAACATCCCGTCTTTGTCCTGCCAATAGGATGCGTACAAGGTAACCTGGACATGACCGAAAAACAAATCTTGCTGATTCAGGGCCAAACGGAATAGACATTCTTTGTGCTGCAAACGTTTTCTTGGTCAAGTCCCGACAACTAACTTTTATTTACTGCTTGTGTTTATTTCCTTTTTTTCCTGAAAGAGCCTAACACATTGTAATAACAACTGGTAAAATTACCATCGCACGGAGTCTCTCTCTATATCAGGAAAACCAGCGAATATATTTCTCAGTAAACGTTTAACATTATACCAGAAGAAACGTGTTCGATTTTATGATGGTTAGTTTGCAGTATTTGCTGTGAACTTTTCAAAATGAGAGTAGTTTGTTTTATACTTTTTATGTGATAAATAAAATTTAAGCATTATTCACCATTCGAAATTTTAAAATCCCTTTAACGGTAAGATTGCTCTCGTCCATATGACGGTATGTTTTATCCGCTTTGTCAACTGAAACAATAGGGTACGACGTTTTCATATTCCTTTCGTCAGCCAGTTTCTTTTCTTATTTTTGCCTTCAAGCTTTAATTAAACTTGAGATATCTTTGAGAGCAGCCTTTAGTAATTTTCTGGACAACCATTTTTTTTGTTTCAAAATACCGCAAACGTTACAAATGTATTAGGCTGACATTTAACGACACGTATACAGTGCCGGACAAAAGAGTTGGGACACTTGCTGTGAAATTGATATTTGAGCTCTCTTGTTTTTTACATTTGCATACAGATAGCCGTCCTATTGTCCATAAGTTGTATAAAACGTGCCTTTACAATGTGTAAAAACAACGGATGTCCTCTGTGTATCTATTGTCTGGAAAAAATATTTGAATTATCATAGTCAAATTTTACCGCGACAAAAGAGTTGGGACAGTGAACAAAATCTGTACATACATTTATTCCCCTCAATATATTCATTTTAAAAGGATCAAATGAATAGAATCACATCATCTAAGACCATTTAAGATCATTTTTGCACCATGGCTGGCAAGACAACATCGTCTGAAATCATAGACTTGATAGTTGAGCACCACCAAGAAAATCTGTCTCATCTGGAGATAGCCGATCGAGTCAGTTGCCCGAAAATCACTGTAAACCGCATTCTGAAGCACTACAACAAAAAATGCGAATCGGAAGACCGCGAAAATGTGACAACAAAATGGATCGACTTTTTTGTCGCAAATGCAGGGCCAATCGTTTCCTGACATCGACGACCATTCGAGCCTCCCTGAGTGGAGTGAATGTCTCCAGTCGCACTATTCAACGTCGTCTATGGGAGGGGAATCTCTTTGGACGAATCGCCCAGAAAAGGCCATTGGCCAGCAACAAGAACAGGCGCATCCGCATAGCATGGGCTAAGGCGCACAAAAACTGGACCAAACTTCAATGGGCTAGAGTTCCGGCGAAACGATGATCATGTGCATTCACAGTGCTGGCCGAGTATATGTTCGAAGTTACCATGGCGAAAAATACAATATAAAGTGCACCCGACCGACGGTACAGGCCGGATGAGGATCGTTGATGGTCTGGGGGTGGATGAGCGCGGCGGGACCAGGCCCTCTCAAGCTGATCAGGGGCAAAGCGACCGCCCAGACTTACTGCAATTTACTGAGAGATGTCGTCGTCGACTACATCGACTAGAACATGCCAGTCACCGCCATCTTCCAGCACGACAATGCCCGACCCACACCGCCAGTGTCGTCTCTTCCCTCACCATCCAACTGGGAATGGATGTCATGCCCTGGCCGCCCCAAAGTCAGCATCTCAACCCAATCGAAAATGTCTGGAAGCAGCTGAAGGCCAAGGTGGCCAAACACAAGAATCCCAACCAAGACCAATTCTGGCAGGCCGTCGATAAAAGCTGGCAGGAAATGGCCAATTCCGACTGCCTTCGTTTGGGCGAATCCATGCCCCGTCGTTGTCGAGAAGTGATCGAAAATCACGGATACACTACCCACTATTAGTCAATTGATCATTTCCATGCATTTGTTCGATTGTAATTTGGAATGTTGTAAAATATTTACGGTTTTGCTCACTGTCCCAACTCTTTTGTCGCGGTACAAATCGGATATTTCCGATTCAAATATTTTTTCCAGAAGAATATGTAAACATATAGCATGTGTTGTTTTTCTACATTGTAAAGGCATGATTTGTGCATATAATAAACAATGTGATGGGTATTTAAATGCGTTTGTTAAAACGAGGGAGCTCAAATATCAATTTCACAGCAAGTGTCCCAACTCTTTTGTCCGGCACTGTACGTCTGGTTTTTGCAACATATTTTGCCTTAGCACAGCGTTTTGGGGTTTTCCAAATATCCTTTCATCGAGCTGATTTCTTTCCCTTCCAAGATGCAAAACAACGGCAGATTTCGCTGCCAAATGGGTGTTTATAGTGCGATTTACTAACCGCTCGCAGATGGCTGTCGACGCTGCTGGAAGCGTCTCGTGTTCGGCTGAGAGTTGGAAAACAAATTAACAAGATTGTGCTCGGTTTTTTTATCGGCCCTGGAGGTTGGCTGGCGAGCAACATCAAGAATGGAGGGGCTTTCCACACCCTGCTTTATCATTAGCAGGAGAGGAAAACGTGGCTCTGTCTCTAACCTTTTACTCGCGGCTAAATAAACTCTCAGCAGACTCGAAGGTTACCTGTCCTCTGGCGTCATTTTGCTGCGGAATCTGAGTTAATGACGTCGTCCAGTAGGATAGAAATGGCGTCGGATCTTGCCAAACTGGATATTCGCCAAATACGTTTATTGACGTATTCCAGGGTAGCTTCGGGTAAACTAAATCACCAAAAAAAAAGTAGAAGGTTGGTTAATTATTTCACACAGTTTTCATTTACGATTAAGAAACTTGCCATAAATGTACTGGTCCTTTGCCAGCAGCTTCAACATAAACTTCATTGAACCAGATACCAAATGTCTGGCATTATATTCAGTTTTCCATTCTGCCCAAAAATGCATGGTAATAGTTACTCTTACAAAATTCACAATTTTTTATGTCATGGTCATTATCAACAGAAAACTTATTTGAAATCGTCTTTACAAAGACATCTTTGATCTTCACTTTGGAATTTTTAACGATCTTTTAATGTTCTTTCATGATGCCAAAACGCAGATATCTTGCTTTGTTCTCACATTACGAGACTTCTCTCTCCTGTGGTAATGGCAGAACCTCCCTAATCGAAACATCGACAGCATTATGACTACTGATAATGGACTTTGATGTTGGAACTAAAGTCATATGTTCTTTATGCGTTCTTGGCATACTTACAAATAATAGTAACGTTTTTTTAAAACACTTTTGCAAGCACTGAAAATTTGTTTAAACGATAATCTATAATTAAATGGTCTTCCAATTTGTACGTTTCTAATGAATTATGACTCATTATGCTAAGAAAGACGCCATCTACTTTACCCTTTCAATTGATCTTCTTTGCCCATATCTACAAAATTTCTTTTTAAAGCTACATACGCAGTGAAAACATAGAAAAATTCTTAGTATCCTCTTAAGAAAGGAAATAGTTAGAAAATTTTCAAATAATATATATTTTATACACTTATGTTGCAAAAGATGCACAATTTTGTACCATCCAAATATTCTAAGATCTACTACTTACCCTCTGAAAACAGGTGCTTATCTTCACATTCACCAGTATATGTAAAATGCAAATGGCGTCTAAAACTGGAAAACACCGGCACGCGAACTAGCTGTCAATAGATTGCATAGTGTCTGCAGGTCTGAAAAACACCTGCCGTAAGCACTATGTACTAGTAATGATAAAATGGTGTAGTTTGCCCCGCATTTCTTTACAAAGGCTTCCAGCTCTGTGTGAAAGAATTACAAGTATCAACAATAAACAGTGATCACTTCTGCAATTCACCAAGGACAAACAAGCTTATTGTGAAAAGAGAGAAGGAAAATCAGATCCCCATTTCCATGAGAAAAGATTGCCTTATTTTCCATTAATCGTAAGCTTGCTTTCCCAGCACCACTACAATGCAATGTCAAGCTAACCGATTTTTTCTCTCATGCATACACGAGATAAAAATAATGACAGCGCCATGAAATCTCAATATTTTCCACTGTTACGGCTAATATGGTCATAGTATGAACTGTCATTCCACCACTGTTCTCCAACTTGAAGTTTGGCTTTCTGCAACGATTAATAGTAAATAGTAAAACAAATCAAACCTATTCACAATGGATAATGGTAGATAGTGATATAAGGAAAGAATTGCAGAACTTTTAAGAAATAAATTTTATATTAAATCATAGGGGTTACCCTGCTTTTACAGATATTTTTATCAATTCTCCTTACCTTTTTTTTTGTCTCTTAAAGTATTCTTTTAGTTTTAAGAAGAAAAAATTTGCTTGTTAATAGAAGAATTTTAGCTGAGATGTTTTAGACTAGTTGTTATTATTCACTGTTATCTTATGGCAGCTATTTCTTTACGGGAAGGGTTACTTAAGAAAAAATTGACGTTGCTTATAGATTTCATAAAGTTACCAATAAATAATGGGTTTTTTAAAATTTTTTTAGATGTATTACAGATAATAAATATTCGTGTACATTAAAAGATGATAATAATTGACAAAACAAACTATCTATGACGTTCATCGTAGCTAAGAAAAGTGGGAAAACAGAATATAGTTAAATTTGTTTATCATTTCACTGCCAGAATATTTAGTTTGATCAGTTAGTGAGGAAGAACAGACTTTCAGACAGTGAATCCATGAGCTGAATCAGAATTAACAGCTGAAAAAAAGATTGTTTTATTAAAAACCGATAATACCAGCAGATGAATAATACTTGCATGTCCAAAGGAAGTCTTTATTAGTTTAGATTTTGATTTTGGTTTTCTTTTGATCAGGCACATGCAGAACATTTTCGACTGTGATTAGCGATTCTTAGCCAAGGTTGTGCTGTCAGTTTTGATTTGATGTACCTACATCAAAGACAACGTAAGGAAACACGAACACATTTGCTAAAAAATCCGTCGAGTGCGAATGGAAAGAAAAGTAATGCAAGGCTTCTGTCAGATTTGTAGATGTAATAGTAAACTAATAAGATAAAAAGGACAGAAATTTTTCTGTAATTTATTCAGTTAAATATTATAACTGGTTAGAAATCATTTTGCTTGTTTTTTTGTAATATTAAATCTATTAAATGCCAAAATTAGTTAAATATTTTTTCTCACGTGTTGGTTTGGAGCGATTTTCTTTATTTTTGTGTGGAATTTTTGTTTGTTTAATAAATTAGAAATAACTATATACGTAACAACAAAGAGTATTATAAATGACTGCAACATTTTTAAAGAAAATCGATTTTTTTAAATAAAATATTTTTGCTCTCAGATCGCATTTCTTATCTTACTCCTAGAAATATTTTTTTAAAATTAATTTCTTTTCTTTTCTGATGAGTGCAGCGGTTTTCAGCAGCGCCATCTGCTGGGGTTTTCGTGTTCATATTACCTATTATCTTCCCCAGCCTGATCTATATAAGTAAAGGTGATAATACGTAGTCTGAAAGGGTTAATCTCTGACCAAATAGATGATTCTCTCTGTTTGTTTGCTTTTTTAAAATTATTCTAATTAAAATCGATTTCGCTATAAAAGAAGAATTTTTAAAAGGTCCTCGCAAAGGTTATGACCCCGTCTGTTGTGGAAAGCTTTTGATTCGCGGATCTTCAATGACATTGGTTCATGAAGTTCTGCACCAGCGCATGAAAGAACGTGGGAAAGCGGACTCTGATGGATCGTTCATTGGCTGGCAGAAACCAATTTTATAATTACCTCAAACTAATTGATCTAATTATCAAAGAAGGAGTTCGTCTTCCATCTCCATTCTTTTCTTTTACAGGCGAGGAAGACGGGTCGTATCAGTTTACATAATTCAAAGAAACTTGTTTCGAAACCCTTTTTTTCACAACAGAAAGGAAAATAAATTCCTCAATATGCTCCACACAGACGAAGGCTTAATATTCATGACGACTTTGAGACACAAAATAATCCAACGCCATTATTTTCTGCTAATTATCACTCCTCGACGCAGGAATTTTTGCTATCAAAACCTTTTTGAGGTAATTGAACCGGGCAGAATTAGACAGATTTCTGCTACGTCTGCTTTAGCATAACATCGCGCCAGACAGGAAAATCCTCCACGCCCAGCAGTTCCAACGTTCTGCTAATTTTTGCTGTTTGTAGCTGTCACATAAACTTAGTAGGGATGTGCAACTGCATGGAAATAATAATAGATTTAATGCTAGCAGCGACGAAAATAAAACTATAGATAGAGAGAAGAGAAAAAAATGTGCACTTGCAGCTATAATTATAAATTCACCAGTGAAAAGGAAAAGGAGAGTAATGTGATGGGAAAAGTCTTATTTGATCACTATTCCATCAAACTGGTTGTGACTTTTTGTTCTGTATTTTCATGCAGTCAGATGATAATTTATTTTGTGTAAATAAATGTACTAATAAATTAATATTCATAATAGGCAGAAGATTTCAATTTTGAGTGGAAAATTATAGTCCACTGAGTATAGACGAATACTTAAATACATTTACTATTTCTAACTTTTGCATTTTATCTACTAACAACAAAAGGTTTGTCACAATTTTTATTTGCGTACATTTTTGTTCAGAAAGGAAAGTAAATTCACTTTTATTTAGTTGAGGTGAGTGCCAGTTGTGCTTCTCTGTTGCTTGGCGACTTTAACATTTGCAGATTTTGGTACAGGCGAACTTCGCTGCAATAAACTTCTAGTGAGATTTAATAATCCTTTTGTATATCAATCGTAAACAAAGTGATTAAAATTGTCTCTGGCTGTGATGCGGACAGCTAAACTGAAACATCTAAATTAAAACATAAATAAATACGAGAGGAATTTATCTGAATGAATTGTGCTTTAATTATTATAATTATCTTACGGTACACTCAAATAGCTTAATCAGTGCACGTCTGACATTTTTGCTGGCGACAGCTTTCCCCAATCTTTAGAGCACTGAAAGGAAGTTCAGCAACATTCTCAATGTTTCGTAAAATGGCACGAAAGTTCTTGAATTTTTGACAAAGCTTTCGAATACTTTATTTCAGCTTCAATCTCCACCTTAATCTTCTCACCAAACATGGGCGAACCCTCAGTGGCATGATCAAAGGACATGTTCTCGATATTGAACTGTTTCACAAGAAAGTCCGACATGTTGCGTACTTACCACTAGTAAAGTCGTCAGTTGCTCGGGCACTCTCGTTACCAATGTTTTTTGTATTTTTAAAAAAAATCCCGTCAGTTTGAAACACTATAGCAACGATCTTCTTTTTCACGTCAAGCCTTGCACAATGGAGGATATCTAGGGCATTCTTCAAGGTTATTCTAGTTTCGGTCTCTACGTCAGTGTCAGCAATCAGGCTCTCGGGGAAGGGATGAAGATAAACACCGAAAGATACGGTTTAGTTCATCGGTTGCATTTTTTTATTGCGTTAGGCAAGAAGATTTTTACTTCCGTGGCTCTCTTGAGTTTACAGTATCCGCAAAACCTTTTGTCCAAGGCGGTCGTATTCCTGATCAAAGTCTTAATGAACAGATCAGTATCTATCCGGGAAAAGAAAACACATTTAGAACTCGATGGTTTCTGAACATTACAGTGACAGGGTACTTCCCCCATCTATCCACGTTACTGTTGTCCTTTCCCTGAGCTGCTTTGTTCCATGACAGTCAATTCCATTTACGAAGTTTTTATTAGGCGTCATTATGAAGAACGAAGCAGTTTTATCAGCTGTGAATATGTCACACAAATCAAATGGGAGACAGTTGTCAACTGCCTCTGAACTAATTCTTTCCCACACAAGCTTTGGAATATTATGGTAGGCTTTGAAATGAACAACTCAACAGTGCACCAGTAACTGGGATATCCTTTCCCCTAACTTGTTGGAACCATTTAAACAGTGCAGCCTCCATTTATTGATAAGCCGATCCATTCAGAGCATTTGACTTCCTGTGTTCATTTTCTTTACACTCCTCGAGGATTCTGTCATTCGTTTTGATTTAGTGGTACTTACTGGTTTGGCTAAGTGGTAATTTTTTTAGAAAATTTTCTAACATTCATTTGCGGTAACGTTTAACAGTTACAGCTTTTACCGCAGTAGATATTACCGAAGTTTGAATATGCAAGCATCCATTTGAATGTTGTCAATTTGAGGATGAAGATCAGAGTCACGATGTCAAAATAAAATGAAAAGAACAGTAGGTCTGAATAGCATTGTGGGATTGATTACAGTTAAATTGAGACATCGCGAGCTGGTTTATTGTTGTTGAGTGTTCGTTCAGTACAGTAACGACGTTTGATTATATGATGCGAGTACTTTGGTATACATATGAATCCCTTGTCTTGCCAAAGATACAGCTCCGAAAGTTTGCTCAAGGATGCAGAATTCGTTTAAGCTGACGAATGCTGAAAGAACAGAGCACTTTTTAGGAAGTGAGAAGTTTCCAGACGATTCTTTGTTCAGCTGGTGGAGTCTTATAAAAGTGGATAACCATCAATTCTAATAACGACAGGCAGGCGACACAAACCTTTTTTCAAAGAAAGCATTCATTAGAATAACAGAAATTATTTAGAAATTTGGCGGAGTCTAGTTTTATAATGTAATCCGTTTGAGGAAATAAATACACTGTCGACTTTCATGTATTAAATGCCAAAAAGGTTATGTGATGCGAACTTGGTGAAAATTCACAAAGGTTTTTGGTTGTAAATGCAAGAAATCGCATAAGCATTTTAGGATGTTTCACAGATCTTTGTAAACAATCAATGAAGTAGATGATTGAAGAAAATTAGTTCACTCGGTAACAACCAAAGACTTTTCGTAATTAATTAGCTATCACAGTAATTTCAAAATAATTTAAGCTCAGACATTCGAAACTTTTCAAACAGATATGGCTGGCACCATAGCTCTTTTGTCATGAAGTACACAAACAAATTATTATGTGCGTCATAGTTGTATAAAATGGTGCACAGTATGGCATTTATGGGTCGCTAATTTTTCTAGTCTCAGTTCAAAACCAAAATAAATTTTTTAAGTTTAGATAAGTGTTGCTTAATATTTTTCTAAGCTTTTTGTAATTTGTCAGAATTTAAGATTATTCACAAACAATTTCCAAAAAATGACAAGCAAAAAACAAACATTTTCAAAATGGTTGAAGTTTTATTTATCAAATGTTCAGCACAAACGTCTTTTCTGGTACACGACTTTTATAAAAATGTGAAAATTACAATTAATTTTTTTATAAGTGTAAAGCGAAGCAAGAAGGAATTCTACAACAAAGAATTTTAGAAAATGAATTAGAGGTAGTTGTGCCCCTCCTGACGGCGATACAGTGGCTCTGCAAGTTTTATAACCATATCAACGAGAGAAGTGGGTTATTAAGTCCATTGCCTTAGCAGAGAAGTTTGCAGTCCTTAAAAGGAGGCAACATATTTTCCTAGAGCATTCCATACATTCTTAACAGGATTTACCGCCGGAGGAAGTGTTATCCATTTATACAGGTGATTGTTTGGGTTTTAAGGTATTTGTCGATTACATCTTTATGTGAACAAGCGCTATTGGTCAATAAAATGAAGTTATCTTCAATGATATTTGCATATGGTCTGACGTAGGGATCCAGAAGTTCGTTCCTATGATTTGTTGCATTAAGGGTACCAATGAAACATGCGGATTTGTGTTCAATCAATGTAATTTCTTCCCAGATCATTACTCTTCTGCAGCCGTCTACATTCCAACCAGATGACTTCGGGGCATGAGTTACAGTAAAGGCTAAATCTTGACTCATCAGTAAAAGGAAGATGGCTTCAGCCGTGTGATGTCCAAGTGACATGTTCACAGCACCATTTCGACCGTTAATGTTTATGGTGGAGGTTCAAGGATAACACTCATTATGGGTCGTCTCGCTTAGTACCCTCTTTTATGCAGACAGCAGCGTACGGATGTGGCAACCAACTTCCCTGCGGATACAGAGATCAGAAGTAAGTTGGGTGGTTGATGTTGATTTTCTGCGTCATCGAGCCTGAAATAACGATAATCTACTTGGATAATAACCCGACCTTGAACTGATCTTAGCATAATGCACCCTTCACGCACTTGAAATATTTTCCAGAGCTGAGAAGATACACTCCTGTTCACACTTATCTATTTCGCCATCCGGGTCTGTGATTGTTCGGCCTGGATCCAAAGAATAGTTCTCCTTCTTAGCGAATCTCTTAAATGAGTACAACCGCCTTAGGTGAGCCAAAATTCATATGAATATAAACCAGCCTTTTCATGTTTTTATACCGAAGTTAATATACATATTTCTACGATAAAAGTTATTATGTAAAATCAGTTTGTGTTGACCATTTGATGAATAATTAGTTGTTTATCTTTTTTGAAACTAGTATGATAAACGCTGAAGAAGATAATATGGAGACAGTTTGTATGAGATTTATTGTACGACTATTTACAGTTGCCTTGGCGATTACAGAAGTTGTTATGTGATCATTCAACTCTTTGTTAACTCAAGGTTTGAGTCATGTGCCACTTACGGCTTCAAGTGACGCTTATGCTTCTGGATCGTATGTTTGACCAGACTCTACAGCATATCCTTCACTCTGTTAATCTACATGCTAGACGAAAGCAGCTCTAACATCAGCACCCTGTAGGATGTAGGACTAAATTGGAGTTGGTCTGAACTCATTTTAGTTGCACTTTTGCAAACTGGAGCCAGGTTTACTTATCTGATGATATTCAACCTTCTTTACTTTGCTCATCGTTTTTTTAATACCTTTTGGAGTTAAACTATAGTTACGGTGACTGTAACGTGCTGGGTAGCGATGTTCTAGTCTGGAGAGCGGTGTCACCTGCCAATAATAGTGAACTGATGCTCTTTCTGTTTGTACAAGTCATGATAACTGATTCATTTTCATGGAGGATAATGCAAGGGTTATTGTGCGAGAATGGTCGTAAACATACCTTCTAGTGGAAAATAATCAACGTCGTCCATGGCATCTCAACCTCAGCTCTCATAGAAAATGTTCTGAGCATTGCACAGTAATCACGATTTCCTGGGACCATTCCGGAACTGCCTCCAGCCTTAATTAAAGAGTAGAGCGCACTGCCACAAGAATTCGTCAGGTTTGAAGAACGGTGGGAGACGCAGATTCAACGTTGTTGTGCAAGCTGCTATGCCATGAGTTTAGGGTGCACAAGTAAATTTCGTTGACATTAACACAGCACCTATATTCATTGAACAATGCCAAGATAATACAGCAGATTTACTCTGCGTGGCAAGCTTCATCTTCAAATTACAATTGCGTGCAAATATTTTGTTTAAAAAACTAAAGATTGATTTAATTTCATTGCAGAATCTGTATAACAGGATTGAAAATTGTTTAGTATATTATGACAAATCCGAAAAGTGTTTTAGAAGTTTATAATTCTTTACACCTTTTATTATCTTTGACAAAAATCAAAAATGAATTAATACTATGGAATATTTACTGTGTTATATTCGCAGAACAAAGAAGAAGTGTGCCTGGTGAACCATTTAGATTTAACTTTTAAAATTATTATTATCATTAAATGTTAAAAATTTAATGGAATCATTTTTAAATTTACCTTAAACATGCTTTATAAAGCTAACATTTTAAATTGGTAATATGTACATAAATAAATGATTAGTACAAATAAAACAAAGGGATAAGCATTAACAAGTTTTAATATTAAGGAAAAGAGGGTGCATATACTTATCTTATATGGATCGTGTTTTGGTAATTATGCAGGTTTGTCGATTTTGAAATATTAATTAATTAGAGTAAAAAGGAAACCCCGTAATTAGCTCTCTATTGGTCAGCAGTTCAAATAAATCTCCTGTGAATTGCTTGGAACATGAATTTTCTAGTGTTGTTTACGGCTTTGATAAAAACTATTTTGCTACGAAAGAATATATGAAACTGCAACAAAGTTACTTTTTGAATAGTCTATTTAGATGTTAACACAACTATTGAAGGGCGGAAACCCATACTCATGCATGGATATCTTAACATTTTATACGCTGTTATAAGTTGGTGCTCTTCCAACTTGTAAGTTCACCACATCTTTCCGTATATGGAAATACTTGTGTATTCACGTGATTGACGTCAGTAGACTTTATAACCCTATATTTACAAGAAATATATCTCTATTCCCACCAGCTTATCATTCTGGTCTTCTATATAATTTCTACTGCTTGAGTATCCGGCGAATAACGAACAATAGAACACAAACATCATAATGTATCATTTATTTATCATAATTACAAATACTCTGAAGGTAAATGCATAGACCATGCATATCAAGAATGGCTGCCATTTTAGCATCCTGGGAGATTGTTTCTCGTGTCATCACCACTTGTTTCCTTCCAATGCCAGGCATTGTTATTGTTATATGCGAAGCAATTATGCTTCAAATATAATTTATATATAGTTTTTCTAGTGTTGTTGTTATTGTACTTCAATGTCAGAATAAAAAGCTCCTTTCCTTCTAAAATATTTTTCAGTTGCGAAATAAATCAGATCATAGTGGCCACTGTTGTCTTTTAGCAGTACGAGGTTCACTTCCTTGTACTTAATACGGAAGTCATACGAAAGCCAGTTCTTTGAAAGGTTTCGAACGAAATGTTTCGCGGTGGGCGTAATGAACTATCAAATTGTTTGATTAGAAAGATGTTGGCTCGCTTCTTCAGCCAAAAGATTCTAATGACAGCATTTCAATAAGAATTTGTCCGGTTTTGCTTTTAGACATCTGGATGGTTTATTGTGGCCGGTATACATTGCTCGTAATCGGTCGATACAGGCTTTCAACGTGCGGGCTATTGTTACAGAGTTCCGTGCTGCCGGCTCCCTGGTAACAACAAAATCGTGAAGGACAACTAACAAGTATTGTCCAACAATTGTACCGTGCCCAAGATCTTAACGATATCGTCATTATCTTTCATTGTCACTAGGGAATAAATCACGTATAGAAAAGACAGCGGTGAACACAAAATCTTTGGAAACCGAATTCGAGAAGAACGTGAATTAAAGAGAAACGTTTTACCAACTTTGAACACCGATTTGGCACCATCTCTTTTTCTTGGCTCATTCTTATTTACATGGCCAGCGTCGTTACCGTTTCTTGGCTCTGTTGTACAAAACTTAACCTGATCACACGCTGTATGTAGAGAAACTGTTGGGATACCAGTAAAATATTCAGTTAAATTAATATTTTAACTTAAATGAAAATTCTTCAGCTATTACAGCAGTAGACTCACGAAAAGGCTCTTACTGGAAAACTGGTTGCTTGGCCAGAGCCATTGGACGGCCCATAGTTTTCAGGGAGAGGGCGAAGTCTTATCTGTGTCCACGCTCTACGTACGCGGGGTTGGCTAGGTTTCCTGACCCGGTGTATTTACACCCCTTTAACTCGCAAACTCGACGAATTTGAAGTAGCGGTGTAAGCCGGCACATAATATAGGGATACAACGTGTTTTTCATTTTACCGATATTTTACATCCAAAGTCTGGTCGTTACCTAAAAATCTTCCGCAGGCTCCTCTGCCTGCTTTTGATCCTCGACACTAATCACGGAGTCTGTAGGTAATGGAGCAATGTGTCATTGAATCAGAATCACTGCAGCTTAGAAAACTCGGCACGGACTTCTGTTGCTGCCGTGCTGCAAACATTCCGGATATGAACCCCTGGAATATCTTTCGGCGATTCTTAATAGACAACTGTGGGGGGCCAAACAATTAAAACCAACCCGAATGAATGCTTGTAAGCTTTGTGGAGAAAGCCTAGATAACACGATACATTTCATGCCCAGAATCCATGAGGCTCCATATAATCACAAGCTGTTTTACCAAATATAGAAAATATGTTTGTTTTATTTATTTTATGTTGTTTTTTCATCTCTTTTCATTTAACTACACCTGACGCCAGTTGGATGGAAACCCCATCTTAGTTCACAGTTGATCTGCCAAAACTGATTAGTATTAAACGGTTGACCATGTCAAAATTAACCAATTTTTAAAAAATTTCTATTTTGAAATTTTCTACCATATTTTCAATTACGAATAAATTGCATTTTCTTTAATGCGCTTCATCAGCTACTCATTCAATCCGATTTTATCTGAAACCATAAAATAAGACATTCGTTTGTTTATTTACAGCAGAACCGGAGGTGACTGAACCATAGTGTGAAAATAGACGGTTGTAAAAATAAAATATATATTTGCTAAGTCACAATAAAGTAATTAAAACCCCAGACACAGCCTCGTTCAGTACGTGCCACTTATCGACGTATGGAAAGTCCATCCGTATCGCTTCCGCATATTCTAACTCTTTCATATTTTTCATATTTATTTTGTTTCATTATTTTTTAATAGTTTTAAACCTATAACCTTATTTTAACGAGATTTTTTTATAGAAATCTTGGAATCTATATTTTATCAGTTATCCCCCCTTGTGTACAGCACAATAAGAATGACGCCATTAGTGCGTGATCCGTCAAATTGACTACAGTTAACAACTATGCAAGGTCTTACACTTGGCAGGACATACACAGTTATCTTTCCTGAACACAAGAAAAATCTTTTATTTCATACATTGGTTTGCATAGGTGAACCATTTGTTTAATCGCTGCATGTATTTTTCTCCAGTGATTTCAGTCTAGTATTGCGCTTCAACTTGTTCTTGGAGATTCTTGAGCAACAGGCAAATGGCCGACCGCGCCTAGCACTACCGTTCATTACGGACGCGAACAACACAGAAACTACCAATAAAACTTACTTTAACGCACTGAGGTAGGGCCACGACGTCTACAGCCCACTACCTCCCCAAAGTTCAGTCACTATACACGGGCCGCCGCCATGCTTCTAGCAAGTTTAAGGAGCCAATGTCATTGGCGTGTGAAGACGCTCCCTCTCTGGTTATCAGCGATCAATTTTGGCAATCAGTCGCTTTCGGAACAATTAAAACCAAAGGGCGCGATGCAAATTTTGTGTGAATTCGTTAATGTTCATTTTTACTCAAACGTTTATTACAGGTTTGTTTTTCTTTTTGTTTTTTTTCTGTTCCACGCAGAGGATGACGGTTAAAATAAAATCATCCAATCTGAATTCGGGATTTAACGGATGTTAGTGCAGCATTTTAGCAAAGTTTTCTTTCCCGGCTTTTCATTGGCCGTTTTCCCACGTGACAACAGAAGCGGCATACAACTTTACTATAATAATTAAAATTAAAATTAAGATTTTAATAAATGGACGGAAGGGGTTGATCTAAAGCGGACTAAAAGAAATATGAACAGTATTGGATATAATTATAGAAAAAAAAGTAAAAACTGGATATAAAATGAAAATAACACATCACAGAAACGCATTATTTCATGCGTATAAAGGAAATTTTCTATAGTTCAGTTATTTCCTGATATAATACACAATGATTGGCTGAGATGCTAGCTGTCAGAAAGTAGCACACTTACAGAAGGGCTGCTATACAAAGTATAAAGAGTGATATGGTTTATGTGGTGGATGTGTGGTGAATACTACGGCGCCTAGGAATGAAATACCATGTAACAAGAGTACAGAAATCATCCTTCGCTCCATGCGGGGAAACTGCAGCGCGACTTCATGTTTCTGAAGGAGCTGTATGCAAGACTTTGAGGAGGAGACGCGAAACTGTAATTGTTAGTATCTCAGCCTAGGTTTTCTACGTGATAGACAACGAGCTAGTAGAGATCTTGTGAATGACCTAGCTGCATGTAGTGGTGTTAACATCCAAGAACAGTTAGTGCGAAGTAATCTTGATGGGCGTATAGATGCTTCAAACCCTTCCCTGAGGAGAGGCAATCAAACAGTAGGCCTGAAATTGGCGGTATAAAGGAGACAGTAATTTGAACAATTTGGCAGAAAGTGCTCTTCAGGGATGGAGCCAAGTTTCAACTGTTTGGCAATAATCAACGGCAGTGTTTTTAAAGGTGGACCGAGGACCGGTATAATAGTCAGCTGTACAACAACTATAATGAATCACATTGGGGGGGTCAATCAATGCAAGTATGTGGACGCATATTATCCAAAGAGGTGGAAGATTTTCATTAAATCGAAGGTGTAATGACTCTCGACAGGTACAGGTAGGTTTGCATCCATCACGCCATTCCCACAGGGAGGCAGCTCGTTTGACGGGTATAACAGCGACCTGAAACATGCGGCCAGTGTAGTGAAAAACTATCTGTGGCGTAGAGAAGCTGATGGAACAGTCACATAGATACTTTAGCCCGCAGAAGGTCCTGACGTGAACATCATTGAGGGTATATGATGTTATATGGCTACTGAGACAATCAAACGAAAACCAAACACCTTGCATGAATTGTGGAGAGTGGTACGGGATATTTAAAACATACCACAGTCATGCACTGATAGCCTCATGAAAACAAGGGGTCATGCTCTACATAAAGCAAATGGCTCGCCTACCAAATACTAAGGTACTGTACAACGTTTTGATTTTGTTCTTGCATATTTTCTGTAATTGCCTGTGCACTATATACGTCTCCCGGCTGTAATTACTAATTATTTGCGAGTATCCGGTCAGTTTCATAGTTATTTACAATACCGTGGGAGGATTTTAAATAAATAAATAAAAACGCGGAAGAAAAAAATTCCTGTAGTTCAGAAGTCGTTTATTTTTTTCAGTCTATTTGAGAAAAGCAAGAAGAATGTCAAAAATTTATGCAACATGAAGAACTGTATCGCTTTTACTGAGTGATTATCAGTATTAGAGTTCTCTATGAACCAACTCAAAGGGAAAATTAATAAGATATGTTTTTTTTGTTTAAGTTTAAGACATCTTTTTTCTTACAATCCATGGTGCATCCATTACCATCTCACCTACAGATTGAATTCAGAGCCAGCACATTTAATTCAGCTTTATTTAATTACTTGCGTCAAATAGGAAAGACCCTCTTTACCTGGCACTTACCTGACGTTGGCTGTCTTTTATATTTAAAGGTCTTCTAAAGGTGATGTGTTGATCCTTTTAAGTTAAACATGAAGTAAACATGACTTTACACAGATTCGATGACTTCCACGTCAGGCGAAGACGATCTTTCTTTTTTTCTTCTTCTTCCAGAAAATAAGATGCATTTTAAATAATGCGACATTTTGTTGGCATTTCAGTTAAATTCTAAAATTGTTAACCTTTATTTCTTTTTTTCTCCTTCTGAAGTAAACCCAGTTTCCTCTGTTGAATTTTTGTGTTATTCGCAGCGCTAACGTCGCTTTCAGAGTGAAGATTTAGCTAAATTGAGGGAATGCTAACTGAATAATGCGACATGCTTGCTAACATCTGAGGTAGTTTATCGAAAGAGGCATATCTGATATAATGGATGAGGCGGAAGAAATCTCTTTTACGGAAACTGTCGCATCACTAACAGGTGATATTACTTTTGTTCTAAATATGGTCTATTTATTGCATTATTTTTGCTTCGCCTTTAACAATTTTTTTTTTTAATTTGATTTATTCTACTCCCCATAAGTATTAAATATCATCTGCAATTTCTCTGCTTATCTGCCAAAGACACCACTTTGTAAATGCCATGAATACACTCGAGTACGGACTCGTACAATGAGAACATTAATATACTAATGTAGTAAACAGATCAGGATGTTTATAATACTAATAACAGCCATAGAAGTTATCTGTTGACATCAGTACTGTTGACGTTCGGGTCGAACCTATGTCCAGACGCTCGAACTCTAAAGACATTTCGCAGCACTGAGCTCGTTTGGTGGCTACCAGCCTCGGTGACTAAAGTCCCCTAGGTACAGCTGAGGCGCTCCTGAGTAACGATCAAGCCAGTCAGGAGTTACCCCGCTGAACCTTCACGACATATACCCGGAACAGCCTACTAAAGTTCTTCAATTTAAGATTGGAGAAGGAACTCAGAGTGCCCGAAGGAAGATCACGCGACCGGGATTTTAAAGATGAGCGAAAAAGAGACCATGGTGGCCCAAAGGTGCCGGTCTCGACCGAGATTTTAACTCAGACATTCGACTACGGTAGGCCAGTTTACTTCGAATGAATGCAGTGTTACAGCACGATGGGTCATTAAAATAACTGATTTGGGGGGAGTTTTGGCTGGAAGAAGAAACGTAGTGAATGTTGGCAAAACACAAAGACAAATTGATAAGGATGGAATGTTTGTCTACTTAAATGATTCGAAGTAGCATCGATCCAGACTATTATCCAAATCAAGCACCAAACAAAATCCCTGGTGGCTCCAGATACTAAGAAATTATATAAATATATATATATACAGGCATACCTCTGGCAACGAAGTGGATATGTTCACGAAATCTGCTTCATGCTCAGAAACTTCGGTGTCAGAGATCATTTCAACGTGAGACGAATGGGAATAAGCTCCAGTCCTTCGTTATTTCGTATTTTGCAAACTGTACAAGATGTACAAGTCCAATAAAAATAACATTATAAAACATTATCGTCAGTAAAACAGCAAAGAAAATAATTACACTCTCTAGTGACTTGCTGGAGCGTGCATCACTGTGTTTGCCACCGTTGCCAACCTTTGCTCCGACTTGGCAGCGGTGGATTAGTGTTGCTAATCGACTGGTGAGTTGCCAGGATCCAGGTTTGATGGGCCCTAGCTCTGGTTCTTGTATTTGCTGAACAGAGAAATTCTTTTTGGTGGGTGTATCATGTCTTGCCTTCTTCCTCCTTTCTTTTAAAATCTCACGATAGCGGGAGATTTCTTTCAACACTGCTTTCTTGACAGCTCTGCCACGTTCCCAGTCAGGGTCACTACCAGTGTTGCCTTTGGTAACTTTTACCGAGTACCGAGTTTGAACTCAAATTTTACTTTACCGTTATCGATTGCCGAGTTTAAGGTTAGAATTTACCGGTAATCCGCAAGCTTGTCTCCCACGGAAGCCACTCCTGGTTGCATAATATGCCTCTGCGGTAACTCACACTGGCAACACCGGTCCCCAACGACTTCCTGCCGCTCCGCCGTCCTCATGGAAGCGCGGACAATACAGGCTGGCGAGAGATTGTCCATTTCATGATCAAAGTTAACTTCTACAGAATCAGTTCTTTGCGTTATTCGTTTTTGTTGATGACTAGAGAACCTACATAAATCAGTAAAACACAAAATTAATAATATATGTTAACAAAACGAGCATTTTTGTCATTTAAACACGTAAAAAAGCAAACTTTTGAAAATCTGAAATTTTACTGAGTTTTACCGGTTTTTACTGGTAATTGCCGGTAACTTTACCGAGTTTTTACTTTACCGATGCAACAATTTTCATCGCTTAAGAAGACCTCCACTGCATCCATAATATTCGAAATATTTTCAGACAGAAATTTCGCAGGTAATACTTTTTCTGGCATCTCATCGGCAATTGGGTCTTATTCATTTCTCATTGGCTGTTCCTGTTGTGTTAGTTCTTACAAGTCTTCACTGGTAAGTAACTCCTCGTGAGAGTCGAGAAGCTCTTGCACATAAACAACATCTATCTCATTGAATCCTACTTCCTCTGCTAGCTTAACAACATCATTTTGAATTGCTGGCATCTCGGTCTCAAAGCCAGTAAAGCATTGACGATGTCTGCTCACAGCTTACACCACACCCTGTTCACGCACTCGCTTGTCACTTCTTGCCAGGCATCTCTGGTGTTATCAATCACTTTCATTATGTCATAAGATTTCCAAAAATCTTTAATTCGCCATTACGCTGCTGCTCGTGCGAGTTAATTTCTTAGCAGTTGATACACCTGCCATTTAAACTGAAACTTTTACACTGTCTGCTTGGTTTAAGATAGTCTTCAGTGTGGACTGAGCCACATCTTGTGAGTGTTCCACATTGTACTTTTTCTCCCCTGCCTCAACTTGTTGTACGACCTGCATTTTTACATCCAGTGAGAGAGACGGCCGCTTCTTTTTAGGCACATATGCACTACTGCCACCTGATGGCCGCTTGGCTGGCATAGTGGCGGCTAATAATGAATATTTTCAGTAAAAAAAAAAAAAGAAATGGGAAAAACGAACTTTGTAGTAAAGAAGTTTCTTTACCAGAGGCTTCGTTGACAGAGGTATGTATATATAATTTCAACAAAAAATGAATTTTACATTTTGTATTAAAGAACTGACAACGGAATCTTTAAAGATACCACTTGGAAATATAGCGTGGCATTTGAGAAACCATTAAAGCTAACGACGTTCTGGATGTTTCCGCCGATGAAGCGATCGCATCACTTTAGGAAATTTATAGTTAAGGACTCTAGTATATAATAAACCCTTAGTTTTTTAAATTCATCATCCGACCTCCCTCTAAAAGTTGCATATTCTAAGTAATCATTTTAAGCGCTCAAAATATTTTAAAGGCTTAAAAAATGGACACATGCATTCGTGAATTCTCGCTGAATTCTCCCTAGTTTTATTAAATACCATTAAAGCGCATGCAGAGTGTACTTGAGGTGAAGGTGAAATATGGACTTTAAAAAGCGGAATTATCATTTTTTTTTTGTTTGTTTTCACGCTGGGAATTTTGGTTCATTATTCTTTAGCCAACATAACTCCAGGGCTAAACAACAGCTCGTTAAATCGGAGTTAACCTAGTGCCGTGTTTTAGAAGCAGTTTCTCGCTTTTTACGTAAGCCATCATTTTTTTGCGATGATACAGCTTTTCGCAGAAATAATTGGTCCATAAAGAGGATTGTGCTTACTCGTTACTTTCGCCAGCCTCGCCCTTTGTTTCACTGTATATAATCATATGCGTGAGGTTTTCCATTAACTAGAGTGGGACGAGAGTTCAGTAAGAACGTGTTGTCGTGAGCATCTGAACACGTCAAATATACAGCGAATGAGCAGAGAAAATTTAAAATGGCGAAAGTTACATTTTTTTGTACTTGGAATTTTCAATGGCAGGAATGCCCGTAAAAGAACGCGGCGACCAACTAACTGGCCCCTCACCCGGTCAAGAGGGGCTCCGGTGGCTTTCCGATCGCCTGCTTTGCTTTGTTTTTCACGGTGGAAACTTTCACTTTTGCATTCACGTTGTCGACTTCAAGAGTGAGCGCGCTGACTTTCATACAGCTGTGTAGCAACTGTGCCACTTGTTACATGGAGCAAATGGGGATATAACTCTTGTTCTCCGCGGCTACCATGTATCTTGTGGCGTCAGAGACAAGCTAACAAAAGTTTGGCCTGCCAACATCCAGTATTCTTGTCGCATCATCTACGACCTGGCAAGCAATCGGTGTGTTGCAGTGTTAGTCCAACAACTGCAATCCAGAAGGTACGTTACTTCTGGTTCTTGGAGGGCTCCAACTAGGATGTTGAGATACTGCTAGTCATTGCATCGGCCTCATCCACCACCAAGAATACCTTGTTTTTGTCCACCAGCTGCTGAATTTTGCCTGTCTGCAGCTCACAGAGCTCCATCGCTTTCTTCATACAGGTGGTTTCGGATGGTAGAATGTGGCCCAGGAGTTGAAAAAGTTTCCGTAGTTCTTTATTATTGAAGTTGTACGGGGAAATATCGACCACTGTGGTGAGCTCGACTGCAAAGCAGACGTTTTAGCCTCCAGGAAGATCTGCTTAGGCTGAATGGTGTTCCTAAGGCCTTCTGGTGCTTAGCCGAATTTCTGTGATTTGCAACAAAAAATTTCCTCGTGGACCTTACTGTGCAGTACAACTCATCGGAAGGTGTCTTCGTAAACTCAGGGATAAACTTCTATATAAAGCATTCACCAGAGACAGCTTGGAGGTTTTCGGCCCGGCCATTGTATAGATGACAGCTAGATCACGTGAGCGCAAACGACGGCACCGATGGTACCAATCATCATTTTGTAGTTTTAAAACAGTGAAAACAACGTTAAAACCCTAAAATTGCATGAAAAATGCTAAAATGACGAGATTTTCCTTTAGAAGCCGGGGTTGCGTCAGCACTTCCAAACTTGCACTTCTTTTGCATTTATTAACTTTTGAAATGCTGTTCCGACAGGTCCAATTAGCAATTAGATTCCTCAGACTATTCTACAGCGATCGGTGTAGAACGTTACACCGTTTTCAGGAGATTAAACATCCACAGCAGATTTATTCTTGCAAAAATTTTCTTCCATTGCAATTTAGTGCATTCTCTCTCTCTCCTCTCTCTCTCTCTCTCTCGCTCTCTCTCTCTCTCTCTCTCTCTCTCTCTCGCTCTTCTCTCTCCTCTCTTTCTCTCTCTCTCTCTCCATCTCTCTTCTCTCTCTCTCTTTCTCCATATCTCTCTCTCTCTCTCTCTCTCCATCTCTCTCCTCCATCTCTCGCTCTCTCTCTCGTTCTCCATATCTCTCTCGCTCTTTCTCCATCTCTCTCTCTCCATCTCTCGATCCTCTCTCTCTCTCCTCTCTCTCCTCTGCTCATCTCTCTCTCCGCTCTTTCTCCATATCGCTCTCTCTTTCTCCATTCTCTCTCCATCTCTCTCTCCATCCTCTCTCTCTCTCTCCATCTCCTCTCTCCTCTCTCTCTCGCTCTCCTCTCTCTCTCTCTCTCTCTCTCCTCTCTCTCTCTCTCTCCTCTCTCTCTCTCTTTCTCTTTCTCTCCTCCATCTCTCTCTCTCTCTCTCTCTCTCTCTCTCTCTCTCTCTCTCTCTCTCTCTCTCTCTCTCTCTCTCTCTCAAAATTAATTACCATACACTTGTCTTTTATAACTTAGTTATGGCTGGTACCATTTAATAACCCTGTCAGCTGAAGTCCGTTTTTACAGTCTCCCGTCTTTCTATCGAGGTTTGAAGCTGGAATTTTGCAGATGCTGTCTTCTTGACGAGAATAAGAAGCTTCCTTCGTAAAACCCATTCTGTCAAACCCTGGCTGGTTTAAAGCATTACCGTTCTAGACGTAATCTGAAAGGAAAAGAACAAAATTACCACTGCAGAGTTCCTTTCCCTACGTATGATAAAAATACCATGAAAAAATGGGGCCAGGACATGTTGTGTATTCGCTACCTGACACTTTTTTGACACTCGTCTAGAAGAAGGCGCTAATTGACAAGAAATACGGTTTCTGTTTCACATACGGAGTTCTTTATTTGCGGGGTGAAGTTAACTATGACCAGCACGCGAAATTGATTTGATTTGAATCTAAAAGAAAGAAAAGAGTCATTGCTGGATTTAAACTGAATTCTTCTCCTCAAGACGTGTAAGCTAACATGTAAGTTTACCAACATTTAAAAAAAAATTTTAAATTTCCGCTTATTGGTTAATAACAAAACCGGAAACGTACATCACTTCTCGCCGTCGTTTGCGACGGGTCTGACCTTTGGGTCGCCATTCGGTGGCCAGTTCAGATCGACAAATTTATCTCATCCCCGCGAATTTCCGCGAGAGTACGTTCTGTTCTTCCGGTTGGTGTTTTGAAAAAGATCGAAGTTTCCAATTGACTAAATGGCCTGTTCATTTATTTGGGATAAGCTGATTTTTAATTTGGTGCGATATATGCAAATACAAATATTGGACTTTTATTAATTTGCAATATAATTCAAAATAAAATCTATTTTTTTCATATTACAGCACATTTAAGGCTTTTACACGTCACAAAACCTTTAGAAATCCTGTATGTAGCTTTTAGTCGATGCAGAAATTATCCGGAAACTAGTTGTCTTTCTAGTTTATACTTGGATACAAATTTGTTGTTGTGTTATCATTATTATTATTATATGGTTATATTGTTGTTGTTATAAGGCAATATATAAAGTATTGTGGTGTCCTATTGAAGTAATGTAATTTAGAATGGAATGGAAATGCAGAATAGCGATGGAATGAAGGCAATCTTTACTTCAATAGGACACCACTTGATGTTCCCAGTAGTTCTCTGACACCTGGTTTAACTTGGAAAAACTACTCTTTCTATTCTTTCACCTTGATGAAAACTGTTAAATCAGTTTTTACAAAATGCCGTGTCTTTTTTGAACAGATGATGAAGTCAAGTGTCAGGTTTGTTACACCTTTAGAGATCAGTAGTTTCTGTTCCACATTAGCCAGTGCTGCCCAATCATTTGCTGATGTTAGGATACTTCTTCCCTGTATTCCTTCAGCTTTTTTGGTTCCCCCTTTTTTACAAAATTTATGAACGGGGCTTTCTTTTCAGTCGACTTGAATTATTTCACGCTTTCTCGGTTTCTTCTTCACCAGCACCTTCCAAACTTTATCTTCATGTCATCTGTACCTTCTCTGTGTTAGTTCTTTCTTAAAACGTGATAATGTATCCACGTGTTGCACTCTTTTTAAACTCCAAACACAGAAACTATCCTCTCTCTTCCCACAAATCCACAGATTACTCATTATGTGGGTATAAAGGTCGACTGTCACCTTTAACCTTTCATTCTCCTACACTAACCCATCTCATCCGGTCAGCTGATTCTTTCAGTTCCATTACTTTTGTTCTTCTTTTCTCCTCTTCCATTCATTGTAATTTTTCTAGTAATAAATTCCTTCTTTTCTTTTCCTTTATTTTACAAGTGATTTGTCTAATTGTGAACTCTGTTTATCGCCAGCCTGCGCTGCCTATTCTAGCCATGTCTTGTAACATGAGCCCTCTTTCTGCATCGTGTAATGTTTTGTTTACGGACCATTTCCAACTTCTTTTTATTTCTAAATGCGCTTTATTTATTTTTTTATTCCATTGCATTCTGTATTACAGATAAATCCCTTTCCTCCCCAACTTGAATTTCTCTACTACAAAAGATGGTGATATTTGTAATGTACTGGATTTGCTTGCTATACACACATTGCATAGACACTTAACTGTGTCAAATAAAGATGGTATGGAAAGTTCTTGTAGTTTAATGTTACCCTTTAGGGTTTAAATGCCATTATGTTTCTTGACTTAAACTTCATGCATGCCCAGACCACATTTTCTCCAACTTAACCATGAGACACCTAGTTTTTACATCTGCCTTAGTGCACAATGACAGGTTATCTATAAAGGCCCAGATCGGAGGTCGCCTGACTTCAGACCTCTTTACTGAGCCATGGCAATTTATTTCTGTTGTTTTAATGAAATGTTTATGGCTGCAGTAAATAGGCTCTGATTATTTCTTTTTCAGATCTGATCCATATTTTCTTTCTTTCTATGCGTGCGTGTAATCTAATGTAAAAGACGTTATAGTAGTTCTTAATCAATTGCTGTTCTTTTTCTGGGAAGTGAAGTCGATTCATAGTTTTTCTACTAACGTTTGTGGTAATAATATCTTGGAATTGATTAGGTCAAGCCATGTTAGAGTTAGGTTTTCTTTATTCCTCTTGGCCTTATTAATTATCTGTTTTATTACTGCGGTGTGCTCTAAGAATCCTGAAAATTTTGTTATTTTCCCACAATCATTATACTGTTTGACAACTCTCCAGAATTTGTTCTGAATAGTTATACCGAACTTGATCTTTCTTCCTTTGTACCAAAACATCTTTCGGCTCAGAGCCATGCTTTGGGATTTTACCATTTATCCACATCACCTTGAATACTTTTTGAAGGATCCAACTAATTTTGGGCAATGCTTATAGAGTTCTATAGTAAACAATTAGTGCGTTCGGTTGACGCTGTTCTTGTTGACATTCTGTATTTCCTGCTGGATGGGTTCTTGTAGATTAAAGTTGACAGATGAAAGTTCGGGTTTACAATTTCCTTTTCATCCACTGCTGTGCATTTCTTATAAGTAATTTTTAACCACTTGTACTGTATCTTTAAACTTAAATTGTTTTACAAATTTAAATCGGTTGTTTATAAATGCTTCCCTAGTTTTCTTCCCATTTTTTCGTTTTACTCTTCCTTCTTTTGCATTTCCAGGGATTGTAGTCTTTACCGTAATTGCTATTAGTTATTACAAACGTCTTGTCTGTTTTTACCGCAACAACAAGACTTCACATCGTTGCTGAAGGTGAAGTTTATTAATAAAAGTTGCATTACAGTCAATATAAAATTCTAGCGAAGAGTTACAAGAGAATTAATACCATTTTGAAAAAAAATCTGGATTTATGGGGTCGATTAACTATCGGAAGACAGTTACAATTAGTGATTGGTTGGCGGATTTCATACAGAGGAAGCTGCCGAGGTGTTTGAAAAGGTTGTGGTCTGTGGGAGAGAGGTCTGGTGAATAGGCTGAGTGAGGGAGAACTTCGTACCCCGACCTGTTCAGTTTCTGAAGAGACACTTTTGCAACATGAGTCACGAACATTGTCGTGGAACAGGATTCGGCCTCTTCGATTCACCGATGTCGGCTGTTGTTGGGAGAGCTTCTGATGAACTACATTTAATTCAAGACAGTACCTTTCAACTGTGACAGTTTCGCCAAGTTTTGTTTCTGAAGACAAGCGAAGAACAGATCTCCAATTGATGGTTTTGTTGTTCTTCATTCAACTCGTGGGGCATCCACTTGCCAAGCCTTTCACCTTGCCGATTTCGTCGAGATTCAGGGAAACAGTTTCAGTGCTTATGTCAAGTTCTCCAGCAATTTCTCGCACTGTTTTTCTTGGATCGGCTTCAACTGAGGCTTTCAGACAGTCGTCATCACAGCTGGAAGGACGTCCGCTGTGTTCCTCATCTTCGAGGCTCACATTTCCAGATCTAAACTTTGCAAACCATCGTTGTACTGTGCTCTCATTTGCTGTGTCCTCGCCCCATGCTTTCTTAATGTTACGAGTTGCCTCCCTTACTTTGTGGCCTGGTTTGAGCTCGTGAAGCAAAATGGCACGAAAATCTTTTCTATCCCTGCTTCATTCAGGACCCTGAATCAAATATCCATTTCATGATTTTTATAAAGGTAGATTGTGCATAATGTATTCCAAAGCACAGGCTCCTTCACAAACATGCAAAAAATGAATCCCAAATTAACATAATATAAAAACCAAAACATTTGTAACGACCTAATATTTGACCCTCTCTTTTCTTTTTCCATCCATTATTTTGCTAATGATATATTTTTTCAGATTCTTCAAATTTCTGTACATCTCTTATTCATACCCTGTTTTGATTTCTCGTCTTTACTATTCCTACGTCCAAAATCTCTCTACCCTGATGTTATGTACTTGAAATCCAACCCTCTCCAGATTTTCCTTTGTTTCCTCTTTCAGATTGATGATACCAGCACCAGAATATAGGCCTCTAATTTTCCCCTCTTTGTGAACCAATTAAACCCTTTTCTACTTCTTTTTAGGGATTAGAGATTGTTGTCATCTGCTGCTCAACAACAGGGAGGCTCCGATTGTTATAGGTTTCCTTAACTGAATCTGCTCTTAATGCATCTTATCTGGGTTAACCCTCTTCCCTGCACTGTGGCCGCTGACCCTGTTTCTCTCCCTGGTATTGCATTCTTACACACTTCGTGCCTTGGTATATTCTCAGCCCTTTCTGGTTCTTGCACACCTTTTAACAAATTAAAGGTATCCAGCCAGTGAGCCTATTCCCCTCTTCTTAGAAGCCTCGAGGGATAAGTTTTAAGTCGCTATAAGGCAATATAGAAGCCATGTTGGGGTACGTTATTCTTTCATCACAACGAACACATAAGAAATGAATAAAAACTCAAACTAGTTGTACAATGACAGGAGAAACTAAAAATATGTATTTTATATTTCATTTTTTGTTTTTTTTGTTGTTTAGTTTGTTTTATTTTGCTCAGAAGACTCTATATATTGCTGGAATGAAATAAATTAAAGCAATCAAAGTTTTATTCCTATTTATCATTCCTGGATGGTAGTTCTTCCGATTTCCTCCTGTTAAATTCTGCTGAATATCATACTGAATTCGAATGATTTCTGGTTGTTATTATTATATTTTGCAAGCAATAATATTATTAAATGAGAAGAGAAAAGTATTAATAGCTTCCCACGGCAAAATTGCCAATTCCATCGACAGCGATTCTCCTACGATTGGTGATTTATCGCCCTGCATTTCTTGAGAATTATTTAAACAAAATTTGATATGGTTTTAAAAAGTGGATAGGAGGAAATATCTCTGGAGGTCCCTGCCAAACGAACTCACCGCTTTAATTTTGTAAAGCCAGGCAGCCATGCTTGTGTGTTTTTTTATCAAATGGCTGATGCGACAAAATCATGATAATCAACTAAATTTTTACTGTATTTATGATTTCAGCAGCGTTTCGTACGATGAATACTGATTTTCTGTTGCATTATAAAAGTATTTAAAATGGATACAACTTAAAAATAGGCGAGTAGATAATTAAGTAATCAATGACTGATGTTTTTGTATTTACTATAATTGGACGGTCGGCAATTTTTGTGATCCGGCAACTTTTAGCATTTTGAAATTTCACACTGGACGAAAAGTAATAAAAAACCTCGCATTCATTTTGCAAAAATTTAAAAAAAAAACGAAATTAGACGTTATCATAATTCTAGCTGTTTCCATTTTCTCTTAGTTCTTTTTCTTTTTTTATCGAACGCCCTCAGAGAAATACTAAGTTATCTACCTTTGTTTTTTCTATGCGCGATTTATTCTGGTTTAAGGTGGTTGTAAATATTATGGTTTTCTTATTGTTGGCTAAATGAATTTTTTTTTAAATTTTAAAAATCGTATTTTAACAAATAAAAAGTAAGGGTAAAAAATGTAATGGACAATGAAGACCTAGTCTATACACTCGCATTTGTAATTTTCATGATCACCGATAGAATACCTACAAACATCCAGTTATATGTGGGAAAGTAACGTAGGTTATGCCACGGCTACTGGAAAGACACTCTTCAGGGTGACACCTCCACCTGTCGGAGCCTAATTGACTATTTCACATGAATGATTTGAAAATCGTTACCAGGGTCTCGTGTACTGTAAAGACGTATGCAGTAAGCCATGAAAACAAAAAAAAGGTATCCAAGGCTGATGGATATTAATTATCGTTTTGTTGATGATGATGAGTGATTTACTTTACCTTTATTACCTCAATACGTGTAAAAGCCTATAATTGCTTTAGTATTGGCACTAATACTTGCTTTTTTAAAAAATATGAACTGATTTTCAGCTTTTCTTAACTGAATATTTTCTTGGTTGCGTATACATTTATTTAATGTTTTCTCTTGATCTTCGCTTTACTGCATCCTTTGTCATGCTTCTATAGAACAGAAGTTGGACGTCAGTACAGAAACAATCAAGGTATCTTCAGGTAAACAGACGCGATATCGGAGAAACCAGCGGGAAATCACGTAATGCAATGTAACTAAACTGCGGCCTCTGGTTAAACATTCTCCTACGTAGTCTCATTAACCCTACCTGTGGATAGGATGCCTTTCTGAGAATTTGCATTCCAATTTGGAGCACACGATCCATAAAATACTGCCCCGTGGTTCGTGCTGAATGGATTGTTTTCGTCTTCAATCGAAGTGATGATAAACGGGATCCCTTCTATTGTTCGCTCCAATTACTTTGTTTGTGTCTTTATATCTAAAAAAGTGTGTGCTCATTGGTAAAGGTTGCACAAGGAAGTGTTGGCGATCTCCAGGTTTACTTTTCTGTCGCCTCGTCCGATTCATAGCAAAATTCCATGGATTTGCAAAGATTCAGATGCAGGAGATGGCGGAATTCATGGATTTCTTAAAGCCTGCTTTATCGACGGGCCGTTCGCCGCGTTGAGCCGAACGCGGACGGCGAAAATGCAAACAAGAGAGAGAATCTGCAGACATTGACCGCGATCAACAACCTGGAGGTCTCTTGAGAATGGAGGGGATCCCTGATCAAAGATTCTTTAAGCTCTGGGTTTCTTTCCTCCTCTGATGCCGGTACCAAAGTGGTCCTGCGCAAATCGAGGGAAGCGCGTGCTTAGAGAGCGATGGAGGAGAGAGAAGGGGAATAAAAATCGAGAAGTACTCCTGGAAATCCATTTTTTCTCCGCATCGATTATTCAATAAATCAGCCATTTCTCTGTTGTTAGCGTCAGCAACTCAAACACTCATGAAGACGTGATTTAAGAAGCACTTTATTTAAGATTCGTTCACAGATGGATCACGCACTTTACAACGGATGCGGAGTGGGTCTTGGTCGTCCATAACTTTTATTGCCATGGAATTTGGGGGGGGATATTGTTAAAAAAAATCAACAAAAATGTCCAAAGTTAGCGTCAAACAAATCTAACCTGGTCGCGACGATTGTCAATAGACAAACATTTTTAAACTACCTAAGTGGAGGGAAAGAACTAGCTGTCAGTATATTTTGTAAGCTCCGCTGGTTCTAGAGGGTCGTTCATCACCTTTCGAGTTACAAAGAAGAAGGAAAATCTTTCTCTGAGCTCCCCATTTTTGATTAATGAAGATTAAACTAAGAAAGACGTCGGCCGATTAAATCGCATTAGGTTTGCCAGAACACCGACGCCGGACCCCTCAGCAGTATTTTCCGGGTCAATGGTTCTTGAAACTCAAATCTGATAATGAAACTAGACAGATCAAGGCTTGGGCGCCCCTGCTTTTGAAGAATGTTCCACATCGGACCGGATATTCGTTTTTATTCAAGATATCTCCAAAGGCTTGTCTCCGCGTCTAGAAGGTTAAAGGGGCAATGAAACTTATCCTATCAATTATAGGCCAGTTAGTCTGACATGAATGACAGGTTAATTACCAGAACCGTTACTCACAGAAGAACTTGTCTAGTTCACTAAAAATAATGCTGTGATAAGAGTTATTCATCTAGTTTTCATTGCACTTATTCTTGCTTTACACTTTTTTGAGCTTTCTTTAATGTTACAAGTAGCATAAATAAGAGAATTAAAATGTATCCTACTTATTTTGATTTAATTAACGCCTTCGATTCCTTCCAACATATAAATATATAATAGACAGGATTCTCTCTATAAAATGTCAAAATAGTGTTATGGCTAAAAACAAACTTATTTAAGAGGAAACCATATGCGATCATTAAAAGAATTTCTCTTGAATTAAGGAATGTTATTAGTGGGATACCTCAGAGCTCCGTTCTTGGCCATACCTATCTTATATATAGTATTGGATACATTATATAAACATGCAGGCTCTGGACAGATAATAGGTAATTTCAACTGAGAAACGAATATAATAAGCAAACAATACATTATTACATAAAATATACTGGAACAAAATAAATATCTTGTTCAGTGCATTGGTATTTGATACCTGAGCTTCTTTATGTATATTGTGCGTGACATCTTGTTTTCATACTTTATACAGGTTATCAATTGAGAATGTTGTTCTAAATATCCTACAGCAGTTTCCACAATTCATTCAAGTGTTCGATTGCCGTTTGATTTGTTAGTAACCGCATTATCCCATAGTCTCAATCGTGTTCATTTCAGGACTGTGCAGGCCAAGGCATCTTTGTGAGTGTTCTATCAACCTCTTTACGTTACAGATAGTTTTTCACTACACTGACTGTATGCTTGGGATCAAGAGAATGGCATGACGGGTAAAACCCCGCGTGTACCCGTAGGCAATCAGTATACCTACGATTTTATGCAAATGTGTCATATTCTTGGTCGATATGCAGCTCACAAACTTGTATCGTTCCACGCAGCTGCTTCACTGTAGCCGTTGTACTCTGACTGTTATGTTGGTGCTCGGTCAGTTTTTCAAAACTTGGAGTCATCTGTAAAGTCCTTCAGTATTTAGTTATCTCTGTTTCATTTCTTATGCTCATTTCAGCCTCGAGTTTGGTTTCCTCTTCATAGCAAAACGTTTTCTTGTAGCCACGCGAATAACTGAAACCATTTTAAGCTGTGGTGCGAATCTTACTGCTCTTGGTGAAATGTTAAGGCACTGGCTTGTCGCTTTTGAAGAGCTTGATCTTTCTATCTCGACCACGACTGTTGTTAGCAGTGTCTGTTTCGCGTATCCTCTTCAAAGTCTTGCTTACAGGTCCTTCTGAGACGTTAGATTGGACTGCAATCACCCGCACGAACTGGCCGTCGTCAATAGCTGAGATTCTGATTTCTATAGGCATGTCAGGCATTATTTGCATTTATATCCAGTTTTTCCATTATCACAAAACTTTTCTAATACTGTAATTCACTTCCCGTTTTTATACACCAAATCAGAGCGAATGAACATCATATTTATATTTGTACATGAATAATAATAATTCTTTTCCAAAGATTGCATATGATTTAAAATTATATAAATGCTATCTAGTAATCGCATGTTAAACTTTTACCTGTTGGTCTTAATAAATTACATTTGTTTTGTAAACAGAAGATGAGAAATTGGTGGTGGCACAAATTGTGCATCTATTAGTCTTTACCATAACGGCACTGTTTACGAGAATAATTAGAATAATGATTATACTAATGTGTAGATAAAGGTAAGGAACACAGAACTGTTTCGAAAGCTTGGTTTGAGGCACGTTCACTTGGATAATTAAAGGCGATGCTGCCTGTTTAAAATTCTTTGAATCGGACCATTTTAGCGTATAATGTACAGTTCATACTATATTAAAGCTATAGTTTCAAAATATCACGAAGAATAAATATTGTATAGTAACTGAAATGACTAACTAACCAATGTTTGGATGATCTGTCTCTGTCGTGCCTTCATCAAAGTCTAGTTCTGAGGACTGTTCTTATGTGCACTGTTGCTTATTTTCAGTAGCCATTTCTACGTTTCTGTTCTTACCAGTGTCCCAGACCCGAAGCTCATCGGTCGCACAACTTTCTCATGCATTTCGTTTGTCTTCATAACCCATCTCACGCTTTAGCCCACTGCTCTACCGGTGATAGCTTCGATTCACTTGAGTATTATTTTTCGAAATATATGAGTTTCCCACGCCAGTTACCGGGAGAATGGGGTAGAGTTTACGTAGAATTTACCTCCCCGCGTTGGAGTGTTGGAAATTGGATGAAAGAATGCGCAGGGTTTTGGACTCAGCGAACAGAACTTTACAAATAGCAGAGTTATTTAATATCTGTAACTATTTACTTCCTTGCGCGTGGTAAATCTCTGCAGCGGTTTCGCTAGCTAAATTGGTGCTGAAAATTAAGTCATTAAATTTTTTAAAATTTAAATGGCAGATGGACGGTTTCGACATAGGTGACAAGTGAAGTCTAGCGTGAGGACTCGCCATTTTGGCGCTTTTTGTGTTTTTTACAAACTCGAACTGTCATGGCGCGTAGCGTTTGTTCATCGCCCGGAAGTAGGTCAGGTGACCATCTGGCAGGTCAACGAGAAACAACGGACCTTCGGGTATATCTCGGAACGACGTCTTTGGCCGATATTGAAACAGCGATAAAGGCAAAAGGATGAAACCTTTTATTCTAACAATCGTCTTTATTCACAGACACTAAGTTCGGCATTGCAGTGAGCGTTTGCGCATATGCACGTCACAAGAACTATTGAAGCGTCACCTTGTATTATTGCGCGCGAAGTCCAATGGAAATTGGTCGCCTCGTATGCGTGTCGCTGGCTTTTCTTGTATAATATCGCTTGCTACCAGTAGGCGGAGGTCCCGTGTTACTAGCGATCCAGACGTTACTCGAGCTTATATCACGTGCTAGACACAAATCTTGGTGGTTGTCGCGAGCAAACATTTTCCTGAATTCTGGTTAAAAGGTAAACTCAAGTAGATTTTTCATCACGATTTTGTCAAACGTATTATGCAGACCCGACGAAGCCCGGCAGGTGTCGTTTGTTTGTAGGGAAATGGCTCCCACTTCATTTCCAGCAAAGCGGGGGCAAATGTTTAACAAAGCGAGGCGAGATGTTTCTCACTCTGGCAGGCTTTCAATCCACCTGCCACGTGGAGGCGCCAAACCGGGGCCCTCATTCACAGCCGTCCGCCGCTCGAGAATGCAGCTGAGCGCCACGAAGCTATAGCCAAGTACCACAAAAATATCCGATGGCAACGAAAGAACAATCTGAATTCAAGAATACGCACAATAGGAGTGTTTTTTGTTGTTGTTTTTAAATACTGTTTGTAATTTTTATTAGATTCGTAGATGGAATATTCAATATTCAGAGGTCAGAGCTTGGACGGCAGATGTATGCAACTTTGAAACCGGTGCACACTTGGCTAAAGTTTAATCCTGACAGATCGTGATTCCCGGGGAAAACAGAGGGAAATATGAAACATCTGACAAGAAGATTGCTCGGGTGGATCCGAAATGAAGTAAATACTAATAACCGAAGATTTTGAAATTAATTTTTAAAAGGCTCTGTGTTTTCGTGTTTATATATATTTGTAAAGCGCAATATAAATTGCTTTTGTCCAATTAGATCATTTATAAATATGTATATAAATTGAAGGAGAGCAAAACTAACAGAATTGACACAAAAAACAAATACGTTAAGAGAAGAGAAGAGAATGTCTCAAATTTAGCAGCAGATTATGCTGACGTGGTAATAAATGCTACCGTTAAAAATATGCAGATTGACTGTCTCCATACATTTACTCCAGGCATCTTTTGTAACATTTTGTGTACTTCTTAGGAGAAATTAATGTGATAATAGTATTTCAGACCCTATAAGGTGTGGACGATGTTCACATAAAGGTAATATCTAGAGCAGAGAAGTGCTTTTACTTTAAGAGAATTAAAGCACCAATTATGTTTTAAAACGTTATGTTAATATTAAAATAAATTGTAAAGCGAAAATAAATTAACACATAACTGAATGTTGGATAACTCGCTTTTTCACTACTAGGAAATTTAAATTATTGTAACATTTTTAATGAATAGAAAATGCATGCAAATTTATTTTAAATTATAAGGCTTTGGTAAACATTAAAAAGATCTAACATGTGAAAATTAACATTGATAATATTTTATCTTTAAAGTTTTCATTAGTTGTCTTTTTTAATGTTAAGGGCGTAGGGCTTAGGTTAAATAAAGGATAAAATTGACAGAAATACCATGTTTACCGAATCGACGCACACACACACACACATATATATATATATATGAGAGAGAGAGAGAGACTGCTGGGGAAACAAAATTGTTTTAATAGTAATTTCTTAGGCTGCAAAGAGAAACGATGCAGTTATTATTCCCATCAGCTTATTCCACTCTTACCCATTCCTGAGCACCAAAATCAATAAAATTTCAACATACATTACCATTGTTTATGATTCTGTTTCATTGCTAAAATTGCTAATCACAAATTACGAACTACACATGAAAGTATCAAATCTATGTATCGATACTGGAACCCACTATCTTGAGTATGGTTCTTTTTTCAAACGAAAGTAGAAAAGAGTTGTGAAGTCACACACCCCACAGACGCTACCATCTTGCTCACCAGTGACGCAAAGTGCACTGTCTATGTACTACTTAAATGGAGGGCGATACTGTCACCGGTACAAGGTTACTGAAGGTGCCCTCAGTTTTCTTTTAGAAATCTTTGTTGTTGTTATTTCTTTAGTCCTACCTCTTCGCAAGTTATAACTTTTTTTTGTAACATTGCTTCGTCTTCGCGTTTTAATAACTATATAATTAATTAAAATTTTATGTTTAAAAAGTTAATCTTAGTATTTTCACTAAGAGGAATTCATTGTTTGCTTTGACCAGTCATTTAGCGTTAAAAATTTTTGCATTTAAGTATTTCTTCTACTTCTGAAAAATATCTTAATCAATTCTTTTGCACTTTAAATTTACAAGAGAAGTAGACTTTTTAAAAAGTTTGTTTTAACTCGATCGTGCTGCCATCTGGAGGCTACCAACCGATTTACCATCATCACGGTGTAGCTGTTTTTATGATTTCCGGAAGTAGCTATAATGGCGGACAGAAAAGAACACGAAGAAGACCGTTTCATATCGATTATTCTGTCTTATTTATATAGTCTTGGTATTTGAAGAAACCAAAGCGTTCGAACATTCCAGAATTTGTGAGCTCAAAAAGGAAACGCAATCTACGTAAAGAAAAGAAAAGGAAATAAGACAGCAATAGCTTCGATTATCAGATGTGTGAGCCCATCTACGAATTTGGCGACCGTCATAAGTGGCAAGCTGTCCGGATCTACGCGGAGTCTGTCATATGGCCGCATTTTTCATTCGGAAACTGTGGCTGCAGATTAAAAATAATCGAGCATGGCGAAATTAAAAGGATACAAGGTTTCAACGTCATTTAATCTTGGTATATCTGACTGATATACATACGCCATTTATCGTGTACAGGTTTTATATTAGAACAGCTGTATTTATGTGAACAAAGAAAGAAACGTGATGGTGGTCTGGGCGTGAAAGGGTGCGCTTATAAATGAAGAATTTATCAATCTTAGAGCGAAATCGGTTCTTATGTTTCGCTGAAATTGTTCAGGCTTGGCAGAATAATAGTTGGTGCGTGGTTTGGCACTGTTCTTACTGCGGTTCTACGCTGAAGCCAAGAGTGCAGGTGTTGAAAGCGATTGCCCAGCATGTGAACAGGAGAAGAGTCACAGAGCCAAGGCCGAAATACTACAAGATCGATGAGAGGGACCGTGCGTTAACATACTGGGCCGGGAGAGAAAGTCTCTACTGGGACTGGGGCGGTCTGCCTGCTGGTTCAAAAGAACAAGAAGAAACCATTCCAGGGAGCTCCGCCAGACCGAATTGGTCTATTCGAACTAGAGAGCAGATCAGTAGGCTAACCACCGGACCATCGCACGCATGCGCGGTACCCTGTCACTTCACCGTTCCCTCTTTTCCACCTTTCTTCTCGATATCATCCAGCAGTTCGGTGTTTATCCAAGACTATTCTCGTATTTATGATACCTATTAATTGCAAAACAAAACAAAACAACCTTGGCCGGTCTCTTTGCTTTTGGCGTCTCTAAAGAAAATATAATCACATAAGCTAACATTTTTTACGAGACGTGGATGAAGAGCTTATCCGAGAAAGTAGGGAAAATGTTTATTTAAGATGGGAAGAATATTTACAATTTTGACAGCCGGCAGAGAAATCATCAATATGCTATTGATCATGCCGCCATTTTCCACTCAGACTTGACTTGGACGCGTGTATTTATCATTATAAGGTCACAAAGAGATCTTACTAAATATATTCAAGATTTTAAACAAAAATAACGCTATTTTAACTCTCCACGCAGCAGATACCTTATTTAAATAATAACATGTTTATATTATCAGTGAATATGAAGTGAGAAATTTCAGTTATAAGATTACACGTCTCACTGTAACTAAATATACTTGCAGTAAGGAAAGTGTTTGAGATAATGTATCCGAGGAAATCTTCAAAACTGTGGCTCCAAAAACTACGTGATATGCGGCAAGTTCGTGAAAAATAACAATATGGGGAAAATTGGTTCGATATTTCATTAGAAGTTACTTTTTGTGGAAATGTCGAGTGGAAGCGAAAAGTGGAGGAGAGAAAGAACTCATTTCTTTGTATCGTACGTCTGGCATTGGTCTCCTTCAGCTGCAAAACACAGATGGGGCTGAAACTAAATTTTATTTCATCGAGAACCTTCATCATTTCCCACGATACCCTGGGCGAGGTTCGGAATTCAATTTCAGTTTGTTTTTTAAATGAACCTCATTGAGTATTCTAAGGACCACCTTTACGTGATATTAACTCGATGTTTTATGTGAAGGGGATCTTTTGTTTTTCTCATGGTCGTTGCGCCCGTTAGTCTGGTCCTAACATCTTCGAGTCGCACTACTAGATCGCCATCAGTGCACAGCGGGATTACAACATATACAAGAATGGACGGCTTCTGACTTGCGCTAGATTCTCTCTCTCTCTCTCTCCATCGGAAACGGCTCTCGTATCACGTGCGCGTCGTGGCTTCCACGTGCTGCATTATGCACGCGCACCTCTTATATGGATTTTTACGGGCTGCATCGATGAATAAACACAGAGGATGGTTTGTTTGCATTCTCCGGCCATCACTGAAGCATAAGGAGATTTGAAGCCATCTGATCATATTCCTTTTTTTTTTTTTACATCTGTTGCTTTACATAAAAATAGAATTTTCTGTGCAGGTAACTGATGCATCATTATTATTATTATTATTATTATTATTATTATTATTATTATTATTATTATTATTATGATTATTATTATTATTATTATTATTATTATTATTATTATTATTATTATTATTATTATTATTATTATTATTATTATTATTATTATATTATTATTATTATTATTATTATTATTATTATTATTATTATTATTATTATATTATTATTATTATTATTATTATTATTATTATTATTATTATTATTATTATTATTATTATTATTATTAATTATTATTATTATTCATCATATTTTATCTCAGTAGAGTTTTCGGGAGAGGTTGGTGTGTAAGCCCTTGGTGTGATAGTCCTTTCTCTCTTTTCTGTGCCGGCTCCTTCTACAAGTAGCTTTCTTCTGGTTACTCCGATTTCCTTCCGCCACTATTGGGAAGAGTTATAAGGGATTTTTTACCAGCCAAAGTTGGCGGCATTCAGCCAGTTTAACGCCGACACAGGTTACCCTCCTCGGATACACTAGAAGAAAATTCCCCTTTAATTATTGGTCGATTCTGTATGCATTAAACACCACTTAGCATTAGCAGAATAATAAATCTGCGAGTACAGAATTCTTATTACAGGGTTAATGGTTTATGTTGTCTCCTTTTCTTTTACAAAAAAAAAGAGTTCCTCTCAAAACTTGACTTTATGATTCACGACTCGGGAAAAGCTTGGGTCTTTTTGGCATCCGTTATCTTGTCCCTTCGGGCTAAGGGTTTTTGCCGTTCGGGTTGAAGTGCCACTGAAGATAGGCGCCGTGTCTCCACCACCTGTTCACTCCCACATCCATTAACAACCCGAATGTTAAGTGTGTGGAACTTCAGCACAGAAAATCCCCGTCAGTACTGCCATCTTTCAGGTCAGCTGACCATCACTTTCTTAAATCGAAGGGAAATTTTGTTTTTCTTAATCCCCTGAGCGTCAATGTCATCTACACTAACGTCGCATTGACGCATGCGTGATGTTGGTAGCGATGTCGGCGCTAAGCATCTTTTCTTACCCTGCTGAAATGTTTTACAGAGTCTTCATTCATCTTATCTAAGATGAATTTTTACCTTGAACATTTTAAAACGCTGGCTTAGTAATTGAAATTTTGAAAAGAGAAGAGAGTCGAAATTCTCTGTCACAGCGGGGGGGGAGGGTTGATGTGTTTGGGTGCCATGTTTGTTGATTCTTAAAGATGTCATTTCAGATGTTTCACGTTCGTTTTCTGACGTCACTAAAACCGGAATTGTTTGGTACGGACTTACGACATTACTTCGAGAAACACACAATTTGAAAAAAACAACAATCTGGTCTCTTTCTCTCTTTCCAATGAGTTCGCTCCACGACAGTCTTCAGAAGTGTTTTTTCAGTACATATTGAAGATACTGCGGGATTCAACCTTATATGAATTTCCCGAGATGCTTCATGCGGGCAAGCATTGTGAGTGTAATCAGAATTTAGCTGGAAATAATAATACCGTAATACTTTTCGGCGTAGAATAAAAGATGATTATTGTCAATCCGATCACGTATCTTGTAAGACTGAGATTTCCAGGAGTACAATTCCACAATGAGGCAACGCTGCATCAGCCACCGAGTACCCGCTTCAGTGCATGCTGTCAGGACTGTGTGCTTGCCTTCACCGGTTAATATGGAAGAGAATTCCTTGGGGAAATTTTTCCCAATGAAAACAAAAAGCTTTTTTCTAAAAATGATGCAAAGTTTAGCCTTTGGTGAACTGGCATTTTATCTCGCATAAACCCTAACGCTCCACTAAACAAGGCTAAGGGATAAATGTTATGCATCAATACTGCCAATTTTAAAAATTAAAATCAATTAAAATAATCATTTTTTTAAAAAAAGTATAATGTGTTTTAAAGTTTGACTGAAAAGGTCAGAGTTCGTGGTATCCAGATCTTTCAGCGCTCATTCGTTTGATAAAGAATATCGACTTATTATATTTTTCATTTTTAGTTATTAAACTCCAAGCTGGTACTCATAGAAATATAAAATCAATATTCATTCGGTCTCCTAAACCTAGAAAAAACTTAATAAGCTTTTTAAAGCAAATAAGATTGCTTATGGAGCTTTGGAACCTTTACGAGATGAAATTCTGACCAGGAGTAGCTGGGGAAAGCAAATGCCTGCTAAATAGACATTCTTACCCAGTTTGAAATTGCTTTTTTTTTTCATTATTTCCGCACATGGCAAAGCCCATTTTGAAGGCGACTGTTTGATCCTTCCTCCTTTCTTTTTCTCCCTGACTGCGTCTGAATTTGCGACTCTCGAAGCTGGACAATTCTCCGCGCGCGTTTCCACTCAGCCGAAAACGGTTCGCACTAAATTGTTCAGTTTCCGTGAAAGAAACGACTCGGATACAAAACAAGCACCGTACGTAAAAAACACTTTTAATAATTAAAATTAATGGATAAAAAGTCCTGTTGTTCGTGTTTTTAAAGGACACTTGATGCCTTCGCAAGAAAGGAGGTTGCAAATTTTTGCTGAAGCTGTAGTCAGTCGCCTACAATTCTCGTGCCACCTAAAGTGTAATACAGACGTAAACGGAAGTGTGAATATATAAATAGTTAATGGGGAATGCATTGACGGGGAGGGAGCGCTGCTTGAGTCATATGATGTAATATCTTACTTTTTTCTCTGTATATAAGGCTTACAGAGATGTGTCAACATGTATGGAACGATGCCTGCAAATAGTTTCATTGCCCTTGTGAAGTGTTGCTATAGCAGTGAATATAATATGGCGGCAATTTTACGTGTCTTGCGCCCGAACAAATGTGTCGGTCGACGCCCTTAGGGTCTTGTGTAATTCCATCCATAAATGTGTGGACAGGGTCTGTAGCCAATCCGGGACGATCAAGACGCTTCCACAGCTGAGGAGATCGTTGCAAGCTGAGGGAAGCTCTCTAAGCGAGGCACTGAAACTGTTTTCATACGAGATGCGGAGACTGCAAAACCAGTCCAGCGTAATGTTAATAAAATTTGTTTTAATAAATTTTTGGTGTTGGGAACTCAGTTTTTGACTGTTTTCTGTTAAGGTTAGACATCATTTTCAGAAGAAATTCTGTTAACGTAACGTATGTGGTACGGGTTGCATGATATATTTATCTACGGTTATGGCTGCCCTTATTTTGTATGATAGTGATACGTCATTGTTATCCATAATTGGAAGATTCTTATTTAAAGACGGAGAAATAATTATTTCTATATTTATATATATTCAGTTGGTGATAAACATTTTGTGGAATGATTTTTCAAAAAATATACATCTATAATTTTTATTTATTTTTATTGACATCGCTTAGTTCATTCCTATGTTTGTTCATTAATGTTCAGCAATACATTAAGTTGTGAACAAGAACGGCTATGCGACGATGGGTTTATTTCGTCATATTTTCTATATGGCGACTGTGAATAAAGATTATATATTCAACTAAAATTAACTGTTTTTCTCACGTTAATCGGAGCTTTGTTATCTAAGGTTAACTCACCCTCTTGTAACTTTTAGGTTTTTCGTTGACTCAACAAAGCTGAGGAGACGGTTTGACGGACACTGAACTGGCTTATATTTGGTTTCTTTAATTTTACTATTGGACTTAAGAGACTCTCTTAACACTTGTTGTATTCATCCTTTAATGATATTTTAAAGGAACTCTCATAATAGTATAGCATCGAAGATAGAGCAAAGATTCGGTTATGGTTTGTATTCAACGTACCAATTCTTCTCTAATGAAAGAAGAAAAACAGTGGTGCGGTTATGCGGACCATCGACTGAAGATACTGGCAACTGCTTTTTTTTTTAAATATTTTCCAAACGTTGCATGCATTTGAAAAGCAGCGAACACATCACAGTTGAGCTTTAATTCCTTGACTTTTAGGCTGCCTTAAAAAGTAAGATTTGCTTAGATATTTTCTAGTAGTATTTATGCTGCTGTTCTGTCTATATTGCAGCTATTAGTTTTATATGAAAATATTATTTCCGCCTGCTAATGTTTACGCTAACCCTTTATTTTCTTTAAAATAAATTACTTTACTCAGTTATTTTATTTTTCAAATTAAGCGGTGTGTTAAGCCGTTGACTTCGTTTATTTTCCGCAAACCATTCCGAGTTTTTGTGAAACAGTAGATAAGACGTTAGATTTGCTGCCGGAGGAGCCCCCTTCTCGAAATGTATCTTTACTGATAACGCAGAGTATTGAAGTTGAGTGAGTTCCCAGAACAGCTTGCGGTCGCTTCGCCTGTAGCTCCTCTGTTGTGGATCGAAAGAGCGGGGCAGTAACCTAGCGACCGAAACCCACAGCGCCCTCTCTTTTTTCTGGTGTCGTTTGCTATTGTGCGATAAAGTCGTTTATTCCTGTTTATTTATAGTTATTTATTTAATTAATCTAGGAAGTAAAAGCTAACAAAAGAACATTTATTCCTATTCCGACTGGAATAATATATTTAGCATTGTCTACATTTTTAAAGCGCCTTCTGTTTCTTGTTACCTTTAGATCTGCCAGTAGATGTCAGCATCAACTTAAACATTTTAACTTATCCGAAACTTTTGGAAGATTTTAAACTTTAAACTGTGTACTGATTGGGTTGTTTTGTTTCTGGCTCACGCTTATAAGTAGCCCTTTCTGTTTGCCATGGCGTCGCATTGTAACGGGGTTGGCTGGGAGAGTTATGGCGGACTTTCTGGATGTCTGTGACGTCCTCAATTTTTTGGAATATGAAGGGAAATTGCTGTTAACGCGTGTGATAGCAAGTATATATTTCTTGTAAATGGTATTCCTTCAATTCAGAAAGGAGTGTTGATGCATTACACTGTAATAGGTTGTCACGGAAACAATCAGAAACTGCAACACCAGCAGAAATACCATCGTTATAACTATAGTGGATACTACGACTGTTGGGTAGGAGATATGGTATAAAAAGCGATAGAAACCGAAGTATTAGCTAGTGGCCGCTACTCCTGCGGCCAGACTTTGTTACAGAAGTAGCTGTATGCAGACTCACACGAGGATACTTGAGACTGGTTCTGACTATAGACGTGGTCGTGAGAGAAAGCCCAAACTCTCCAGGGTTTTTTACGAGGTAGACTGCAAGTCAGTAGACATCTTGCGAATGATAGCTGTATGTGCGGGCGCTAGCATTTCATCAAGAGTAGTGAGATACACAGCACGAAGTGGAGTCAGTGGATGTACATCTACGCCAAAAAAAACATCGTTGGGGAGTGGAAACCAAACAACAAGGCGGAAATGGCAGCAGAAATGAAAAAACTTGGAAGAAGGTTCTTTTTTCATTTGAGTTCACGTTCAAACTGTTGGAAATAATCAACGGCAGTTTGCTTGAAGGCTGACCGAAGACCAGTCAATGTACAACAGCTACAATGGATCAGGGCGAGTGGATCAATACGTCTGTGTTTGGAAGGGATTCATCTTCTTTCATGACATTGATACCAAGCACAACCAATGTAGTGAAAAACTGTGGACTGTAAAGAGGCTGACAGAACACGCAAACATTCCTTGGCCTGCACAAATTCTGATATAAAAATTATTGAGGCTGTGTGGTCAAAGTCAAACGTTAACGAAACACCTTGGATAACTTTTGGAAAGTGCTACAGGACATTTTACCACAGTCATCCCCTGACAACCTGCATAAGAACATGAAAACAAGCTGTCATGCTCTACATAAAGCAAAGGGATCGCATACCAAATAATGATGCAACGTACAATGTATTTTTCCTGTTTTTGTATATTTCTTGTAATGATGCATTGTGTATGCATCATATGCGTCTTTTACTTGCAATTATTCATTATTTGTGTGTATATATATATATACTACTTTGTTGATTACTATAATTGAGTTCCACTAACTGAGAGGATTTATAACCTTAAGCATAAAGAGGGGAAAAGACACCAGTTAGAACAGGGCTCGTTTTCTATACCCAGCATGACATTTCTTGCGTTACCAGAACACCCGTACCAAAGATAGGATAAGAGAATCAAAGCTCATCAATTACTATAGGATTTCTTTTGCCAAGGAGATAAATTCTACAGTTATTCGTGGTTACTGCGACATACAAAATCAAAAAGAAAAAACACGGGTCACTTTACAACAGGACCCGTTTTAGCCCAAAGAATAAATTTTGCAGTAGCGATAGCTTTTGCGTAAACACGACATTTAAATGAAAGGAAGAGAGAAAGAAGGAAAAATTCCTTTGGAAACGCAGGCTAATTCGTTAAGTTCCCAGAGCCAAACTCTTTGATATAGATGGAGAGCGAGAGACCTTATACTTCTAGTAGTTGGGAGGCCATTTTGAATAGTTTTAGACGTTAACACAGCCCCGACCTAATCAACTAAATTGCTGGAAATTATTTGGCAGATTACTACAAACGCATGTTGCCGAAATAGCTGAGCGTGGTGCTTCAGCTTAAGGCTTCTGTGTTTCTCCCCGTTTTGTGCGTGAGCAGGAATCAGTCGAAGGTTACAGAACTCGGCGTTCGTTGCCAGTCTTTACAATAGAGACATCGTGATGCGGTTTTGTTGCAAAGAAAACAACATCCCTCCTTCTTCAAGTCATTTTAATAACAGACAGCGGCTGTGTTAGCTGTTATGCAGATTAGTAGCATAAATATTATTTCCTTTTTGTTCTTGTTCTTCGGAAATCCTTTGTTCTCACTTTGCGCTTCTCCTTGAATTCCTACGCCCAGCATTTCCACCGATGATCAGTTGTCCACGGAAGTCGCGTCCTCACGGCACTAATTAGTCTAAGAAAACGATAATCCGCTCCGACACCACACGGGGCCCTTAGCCATATGGGATTCTTTGCAGTTTTATGCTCAGCCGGTGTAAAACAACAGATTGTGGGGTGTCCAAACATTTCCTTCTATTATTTTTTAAAAATTGAGTTTCATTTTAATGAAATTTAGGATTAAAATTTTTTTAAATATTTTAAAATCCTATTTACTCACTTTCGTTTCGCCTGCTTGACATTGTTTAGTTTTATTTTTAATTTTGTTTTACTGTATTTATTCATTTATTTGGATTTTCTCGTTTTATGTATTTCTTAAATCCCTGGTTGACGGGTGATTTTTGCAGGAGGAAACTTTTGTGTGGCTGTTTATAATTCGTCGTATTAGTTGTATATTCAGGGCGCGCCGTCATATTTCTCCAGCCGGCCTGTCCTCGACTTTCGTGCAACTTTGGAAACCGCCTCCAACCGTGCGTTTCCAGGCAACTTGTTTGGTGACCAAGGACCCGCCTCCCCCTGCTGTGAGATGTTCTCGTTTGATCTGTATTTTTATTTTCTTTTTTAGAAGCGGTGAAGTGATGCTTTAGTGATGCGGCAGCTGGAAGAACCAGAACGAACGACCAGCTTCAGGTAGGCTCATTTGAATTTACAGAACGCGGCAAGGCAAGGAAAGACTAGAGAGTGAAGGCTTGCAGATTGTTGTCTTCATAATGTCCAACCCCGCCCAGCTCCCAGATATTATACCTGTGCCTAATGACCATTCTTTGTCAGCTATGATTAGAACTTAATTTGTCATAGATGGGAGGGGGAACAAACAAGTGTAATCGTGTCAGATTGGTTAGCGAGCTTAGACATTTCGAAACTTCGGCTTAACGCACATCTTAGCAGTTGGAAACTGGTATGGTTTTATCGATGGTGAACATTGTGATTGATGATGATCAGACTGCGGCTGTGTCTAACATTAATCCAAGCTGTTCGGAAGAACTGTTTCTAATAGCATGTACTTACTTCGCCGTCTGCCTTGTCTCTCAGCATTTGGACATCGGAGAGCTGAAAGATTGAAACGTGTGGGCTTTGCATCTTTGCATATAAATCTATTTTCAGTGGGTGAGTGGAGTTTTGGCTGAAAAAATAGAAGCAAATACAAAATGCCTTAGCTGTATGAGGGGGTGGAGAGAAAGCTATCATTTGCAAGGAAGACAACCAACTGCTTGAAATCCGCTTTAAAACGTGTCATCCACGTGTCTGTCTCGCTGATTTCTGTCGACTGGTGTAATAGTGAAAACTAATTAAACAAAGAATAACTCCCAGAGGTTTTGCTAAGTTCTTTTTTTGTGTGCTGGCCAGGATCCATAATACAACCTTAGCCAGCTACCGTTTTCCTCGAAGAGGTACGCTTCAGATTCTGTCACAGGCTATGCATGAATCAAACATTTCGACTGCAATTAAACAAAGAAAAAAACCAAACTTGCTGTCAGTTATTTGCGCGATATTTTGGGAAAACGTTTTAGAATCATGAATATTTTTACCCGCAGGGATTATAGCAAAACGAGTTTTCTGAAAACTCCGTCCCTATTTTTTTCTTTTTATTACATTCTGATCAGATCTCCTTTGCTAAATAATTGATTGTAGTCGAAATAAATTCTTTTTTCTTCCTGTAATGCACTCGTTAGATTGTACTCGAGGGGGGGTGGCATTTTTATACCTATTGCCCTTTTTTAATGTACTTTATTTGTGCTTCTGGTTAATTGTAGAGAAAATTGCGCAACAGGAAATAGGAGATAAAATCTGCGATGAGACACTTGGAGGAAAGTCAGGGATAATCAGATAATCGCCGGTGTAGCGGGAATCTAGCGCGATTACTGCCGCGGACGTGTAGTTGGTGCCAGTTAGCTCGGTTTATTTCGGTCTTCCGTACCCGCCTAGGCTTTCATCGACCTCGATCGCGAGAGCTTTAGCGGGGTTTTGTTGTTGTTGCTTGCTTGCAGACTCCGTTGTTTCCGGCTGAATCACGCGTGGTGCGTCTCGTGGCGAGGATCTCCACCGGAACTCTCCTCTTTTGGATGTGGGTCGCTTGGAGATCGCGAAGCAGCCGTGCCAGCGAGGCAGGCCGCCACCGTGCCTATCCCTGGACGACCGGGACAGTTTAGGAGACAATGAAAATTGGTGAATCGGCTCGAATCATCAGTGAAGAAATAAATTTCGAAATCCAAAATGGCCATTAGGAGTCTTGTATTATGTAAGCATATACAGAATATTTGATCTTCCAAGAAGTTGACAAATAAAGTGGATACACACACACACACACACACACATATTCGTGTATATGTATAAAGCCAAATCAGAATTTACGGTTTTCACAATTTGTAACAATACCGACCACGTATTAATTTCATTAACACTCTAAAGATCTGTTCTGATTTAATTACATTTCATAAGCATCGATGTTTGCTGTAGAACATTCATTTGGATCACGTCAGTTGCTGCGGCTGCATCTTTGTGGCATCTTTTCCGCTTCTGTCGGCAACAGGAAAACCATCTGGCTGACAGCGGAAGATGAAGCCGTTGTCGTAACTGTGATAGTTCTGAGCCGTCGGGCGGAGGAAATCCGTCACGTGGGACGTTCACAGGAGATGAAACTCGACATACTGTTTATAAATTCGTCCAGTGTTTTTATTTACGGTGAATTTATACTTAACCTTGCAAAATATGACAGGTTTCTTCGGGCTTGATTGATTGTAGGTTCCTCACGACCATTCATCACCATCCTCAGAAATCCTGGTTTCTGTATAAGCCGCATGGCATCAACCGATAAATTCTCCACTTTTTATTTGCATATATATATTTTTTTTCATTTATTTTGAATTCGCTCGTTCTGACATTTAGGGATTTATCTCCCCAGGCATTTTCGACTAGCAGAAGTATTCGTACTGAGGTACTTTATTTGTGCTTCTGTCAGCACATCCATTCCGTTTGTCATAATTAGATTTTTATTTCCCGAAATAGGCCTCGAACGGTTTTATTTACGATCGTCTTAGCTGAAAAATGACTCGTGTCGTGGAATTTATGTACAAAAGAATAAAAAAAAACTGTTTCCTCTCCTTTTTTAAAAAATAAAAACTATTGTAAATACTTAAATACAGATTGGCATAAAACGTCCTCGAAGAACAGTTTTAAAAATTGAAATTCGTGTTTGTTTTTCCGGGAGCCAGCAACTGAATGGAAACGATACAATTTTGAAATCGAGTGTGAAATCAAATAGTAGAATTATATTTGAATTTATAAAATAAAATGCGTTTTTTTAAATTTAATTCTCGCAAATTATGTATAGATTACATATTATTTTTTTCAAAGCATCATCCAAGTTAATGCATCTTAATCTAAATGAGATATATCACTATTTAAGTGAGATATACTTCTTGGACAGGGTATTCTTTGCAGTATAATTCATTCTGTGATTCTAACTGTGTTACGTGTTTACGTACATATTCCTATTGTCAAAGATGCTACATTCTGTCTTTTTCTGAAATTAAAGGTAAAATTGCATTATGGCAGCAGAATTTGTAACCATAAAGAAGAGTATGTGTTATCTGGAATATCTCTTTTTTTGAGGGGGAGATAAGAGGAACAAATTAATTAGTGCAAAGTGAGTAAAATTTAACATCTAGTCAAGAGAATATCTTAAGCGTTATTTCTTTTTTTCGCTAGCAGCCTTGCTGAGAATCCTTAATTAGCTTCGTTCCTTTTCCACAAAGCTCGTCAAAGATATTCTTCTACAACCAATTACTTCACAAGGTATTCGGGCTAAGATTTGAGAACTGGCAGTCGAAATTGAAACAGGTTTAATTGAAGCCTTGTGAATAAAAACCGATAAAGGCAAGTGAATCCAATATCCGATTTGGTGTCAAGTAGCATCTACCCCGGAGGTGAGAAAATGGTAAAAAAAAGTAAGGAAATATCCTACTGGTCTCGTTGCACGTTTGTTCTTTTGAAGATATCTGATAAGCTGTGAACAAGTGCATCTCGCCAAACCACTGGTGACGGAGCGCAATTTTTCAGTAAACAATTGGAGTTCTTTTTTTTTTTTGGAATTTCGGCTACCTTAGGATAACAATAAAACCTTTTCTGCCAGCTTTGCTTGATATGATGATAATGATATTATCACGTTAGTCAAAGGGTAATGGAGAACGCCTGAAACCTTGGCGAAGGCTGGTTTCAAGATAATTTGTTAATGACGGAATCCAGGCACCGTAGAGTTTTCAAATTATTTCCTTTATTGGAAACTCGAGAATTTATGCAATCGGTCATCGCACAGTGAAATGGGAGCAAGTTATTGTCTACTACTACATTTAGGTAATTATAGGTATATATTCTACAAGAAAAGTTAGTTATCGAATATAAGCTAATGCGATGCATAGTTTGCTTTATACTCGAATGTTTCCCATTCCATACAGACAATGAAGAAAATATATAAAGGACAAAGAAAACGTCTTAGCTGAACAATTTAGAAAAGCTGCTTGCAAAAGTCTCTTAACATGAGGTTATGATATTTCAGAGATCGTAAAAAAGGTTTAGCTTTCAATTATTATACCTAAATGGGCATCTCTTCGGTATACATTATCTTTTCCTAAAATTCAAGGGAAAGATTGAATACACGCATATATATCACACACACACAAACGCACAAATCAGTAACCTTAAACAGTCTGTTATATATCATGCGAGGTACCGCCAATCGATTCCATTCTCAGCACAAAATAAATATATTAAAATCACTTAAACGTTTAACTAAAAGCTGCTATAAACAACCATAAAGGGAAAATCGTTACATAAAATGCGATATTTCCATTGCCATTTTCATAAAGAGAGCTCGCCTGTGACATGTTGGTGAAACACTGATAGGGGAGACAACTCGGAGTGTGCTATAGTGTGATGTAACTTGATTTCGCGATGGATCCTAAGGTGTTACGTGATGGTTATGCTCTAATAACCTGTGGGAGATGTGCTTTGTTTCTATTGTGAATCCAGTGCGCTGGTCGTTTTGCCAGTCCCTACTATCTCGCGGTTTTGGTATCCCCCGAGTTGTAGGGTAGTTTCTATGTTGATCGTCTGCATGTTGTTTTTTTTTTACCGAGGTAGACTTGCATGGTAATTAGTCCAACGCCAAATCTCAGCCGTTACTTGGATACATAAGGGGGCATCTCCTAAATCGGGACTCAATGGATATTCTGATATCGTTTCTTTGTTTGTTTATTATTATTACTGCATCCTTATTGGTATAAACGCCAAAACTCTATCGGTTTTAGCCTAGTGTCGCCGTCTGCATCGCTGTCCTCGGCTCACGAGCATCGAGGCATTGTGGTCCTCAACGTTAACGCCATCTCGCTTACAACATTCAAATCGAAAAGGGCTTAATTTGCCATCTTTTCCATAACTGATCCAGGGAAGCAACTCTTGCTAGTCATAAGTTTTTAAAACATATGAAAGTCATTTTTGGTTAATAATAACTTTGAAAAAAAAAATGACTTGCCTTTTTCCTCCAATATCTAAAAGTGAAGAGTCCAAGTAGGATATTTTTGGTACACACGGCTAAGGTTCCCCAGAGTAACTTCTGATTGAGTTGTTTCTTCATCAGCGACCAGGGGGCCCTATCTATACCCAAATGACCGGCTTGGTCCCTCTCTCTGCTGTAAGATTTCCTTAGATCTGCACATTCAGCACAGGAATTCAACTACGACACTAGAAAATTCCTCTCTTCGCACTCTATATTTCCTTTCTTTTTGATAAGGAGACTAGAAACAGTTTCGTGTTTGCGGTTTGTATATTTTTTTATTTTATACTAGAATTCTTACGAAATCCGCGTTCGTTTACTTTTTAACATATTCTGGACTGGATAAAACGGGTACAATAATAACCGATAACTCATTCCATCCGGCTCACCAGCAGATCAAAGGAATGGTGTTGCCTCTCTTTCATCATAAACTTATTATCTCCAAGTCTGTTTAAAAAGTCTTGTATTCCACCTTGGCTTTCATTATCAAACGAGTACTTCTCTTTTTGTTTCTTTATTGAGTTAACTTGATTTTCGTTTGTTTTGCTTTTCCAGTTTACGCTTATTCGCTTTTTTCAAGACACCCGTTCATTGATTTTAGCAAATAGGAATTTAAATATCATCGTTAACTACAGCCATATGTTGATCATAGTGTCCATACTCAAGAAACCGCAAACGCCTTTTATCAATGGTGCTTTTTAATTTCGTTTTAAGAATCCGCAGAAACAAACAGGAAGGAAGATCACAAGGACTATCAGTCGATCAATAACCTCTTAGATTTTTAGACATTTGTGTGTGCGTTCGGACGAATTCCAAGTCATTTGTAGCTTGTTGACATTTCTTCGCAAGGAACCGGCATTACCTTTCTCATGAAGGAAATCTTTAACCAGGCTTGAAGTAGACAGACCCATCGGGGAACTTGTTTTCCCGCTCCTCCACCCAGCCATCGTATATATACTCGGATAGATGAATTTGACGTCTTATGTCTCGGATCGATTAATAAATAGCCAAGAATGTAGCGATTCATGACATTTAAAATCATCTATCTCAACAGTTCGTTGTTCATCTTATAGCATGGCATTAATAATAACAATTAGTTACTGCTTTTAAAAAAAATTAAGCATATAAACGAAATACTTCAGTATTTTAACCAAAGAGAGAAATTTAATTTACTTACATGGCCCTTAAAGATGATTTAATAATTGAGAATTTCGCTTTTAAAGGGCGGTAACTCTGGACAAGAGCAGATATGATCAGCACGTCAGTTAACTTTACGAAGTCTAACACGTTAAATGCATGGGCAAAGAAGCAAATGATCTTTAGTTTCTTCTCTGGCAAATACAGGGTTATTCAAAAAGAATGAGCCGATTTCATTACGCAATATTTTAATAAGGAAAAGCAATAGAAAACTCCAGCTAAGTCACAAGTATTCTACTCACAATTAAGTTTTATTTCCTGTCTTACAAGTGTTCAATGTGGCCACCATCTGCAGCACGAGCAACATCAATGCGATAAGAGAATTCCTCCCAGACGCGTATCAGCATATCACGATCCACTGAGTTTATCGCTGTTGTTATTCGATGTTTAAGGTCATCGAGGTTAGTGGGTAGCGATGGATCATAAACGCGATCTTTTACATATCCCCATAAGAAAAATCACGCTGCACCGTGACAACCGATTTTGTTTTCGCAAACTCGAGAACGCAGAACGCCTTTTGCTGAGGACTCGCCATTCTGAGGGTAAACAAACAACTGAACGTTGCCGGAGGAACGACGCGACTACAGCGCCCCCTGTGGCAGCCAATCAAAACGTAGAAAACTCCTCTTTCAAATGGTCACTGACTCATTCCATGACAATGCTTGAGAACTGAAGTAATGCGTCATGAAATCGGTTCATTCTTTTTGAATAACCCTGTACATGAATCTATGGAAGGATAGCCCTTGACAATAGCGATAGTGAGCAAAAGTATAATCAAGTAGTAAGAAAAACAAACAGAATATTAGGCTTAATAAACAAAATAATTAGAATGAATACCTTCACTTCGCTTGTCCCATAGGGCGTTGGGGGCACTTCAAAGGGTATAACTAACTCTGACTGAGCCCAGCCTTCTCTAGGTCGAAAGTCAAGATGAATGTCAGCGGTCCAGAGAATGGACGTAGCTTTTGGCCATCATCAACAGCGGTATACTTCCGATCTCAACGGGGATCGAACCCGCGACGGCACAGATTAGTAAGTAAACTCGAATACGCACTGCGCCACGACGCCAATCAAATGAATGTACAAGATATTAATTTCTGTTTTATTTGAAGCTTCGGACGAACTCTATTTGGAGTCTGCAGTCCTGGCTTGATGTCCTTGTGTGGCTAAAGATAAGAGGCCTTTAAACCTTTTCATCGCGTGCAATATGCAGAAAACACTTCCTTAGCTGTGGTAATGTCAGGTTTTATAAGCTGCTGTATGCGGCCTCTCAGAGTTGCAGCGGTAAATATACGGAACGGTCTGCGGAGTCGAATCGTTCAATGCACCTGCCATTAGTTCATTTTCAAAAATGCACTGGCTCGATTATTGATATATCACTGTAATCGTGACGTTCAATATTCAAAATCAGAATCTTTGCGGTTTATTTTGCCTAATTCCAAGGTATGGCCGTTAAACTGCATTCACATGTTGTCAGGTCGTTTAATTCTTCTCGCTCCGTGTCGCTCCTGGGGCCTGTGCTATCACAACGGTAATTTAGCCTTAAAACCAGACTTTCTCAACTGGATCGTCTCGTGTTGTGTGATTCTATTCCTTCTTCTTGTATTATTAGAAACTGATACACACTGTCGATGTGCATTTACCTCGTGCCGCGAGATATTCTCCAGTGACTCCTGGCTTCCGCTTTATAAAATCTCTATTAAGAATGGAAAACGCGTCGTGGTGGAAGATCGTACAGCAGTTGTGGAAGAAAACAACTAGACCGGCAGGACTCGTCCACTGTTCCGATGGCCGAGCACCCGCTGCTTTAATATGGTTCTTTGCGCTTTAGTTCAGCGCCATTTATTGAATAAATTGAAATATTGGAAAATGGATACCATAAAAATTGAAAAAAAATATACGGAAGTCGTATAGCATTTGTCGTAGGGGTGCTTTTGTTCTGGTTCGTTTGCGCGGAAATTAAGATGTATTATAATTTTAAAAAAAGATAATCCTGCAAAGGGGTTTTTTTTTAAATACGTCAATATATGCTGCTGCTGCTGCTGCTGCTGCAGATCAGAAGGTTGTTTGCTTATTTTGTAATTGATTGTCCACCTGAAAATGCTTTTGTTTAAATAATATTTGTTCAAAATTAATTCTCATTTAATTTTTAAATCAAGGTTTGAGTAATAGATTTAATTGGCTACACCGAAAAATAGTTGCAAATTAAAAGGAATATTTAAATCGAAAACATTCGTCCCTAGCTCTGTGTAAGTCGGGGATGGAGTGACCTCCTTATTGTCGGTATTTCATTTTCTGTTGTCTTGTACCCCGTTGAGCCTGTCCGCTAACGTGGGGCCGGTACCCGAGACAGTACCGGGGAGGTGAGATATGTCCAGCACGATCGTGTGCTAACCTAACAAACCTTAGTTATAGATCTTTATTTTCAGATGTGGAAGGGAAGCCAGAGTATTGGGAGGAAATCCACGGGACCAATATTAGGAAGTTACAGGAAATCGAGCCGTTCCCGACGGGGATTCGAACTCGCACATTAGGCATTAGCAGTCCCCCCCACAGATATATATATTTTTTGTTTATTACTGTGCGCGCACGTCGCCGTCCGTTCGTTTGCAGCAGATCCATTTCACAGTATGTTGGTTGTTGGTAAGTTGTCTTCTACATTTTACTTCTGTTACTACGGTATTTCCAAAAGTTAGTGTCACACCCTGTTTTAAAGCGAAGTTTTGACTGTTCGTTGTGCGTGGGTGGCGTAACTAAGAATTTCCATATGCTGTCGTCACCATCACCGTCTCTGCTAGTCCTTCCCGTTAGCGGTTTTCTTGCTTCTTTTTTTTTTTCATTATTTCTTTTGAAAACGAAAGTTGAGCTCCATTTACGCTATTTGTTTGCTGTTGTTCTTAAGTTATTCAGACTTGTATTTTCCCAGCTTCTTGCTATCGCTTGAGCTTGCTTCTGTCTCCCGAACGCCTTGTTTGCTTCTCCTTTCTCCGATCGTGCTCGGGTGTCTCAGCAAACGCAGAAATTTTGCTTTAGCTTTCCTCAGAAATCAAAACCCCTCCTGACAGATCCTAGTACCCCGTGAACAAATGGATGCCGGGAAATGTCGGTAAACGATCGCGTGTGCGCGCGCACGTAACTGAGAGTTTGCGCTTTTCTCTCCTCCTCCGAAACTGGCATGGCGTTTCTTTGTATCACGTGTCGACTCCAAAATAAAGAGAAACAACGACAAAGATGTAGACTGCTGCTGTCCATCTGGACGAGTTCTCGCCGGACCGATTACTGTTGCATTCTGCTTTCTGAACCTTCTGTTCAGTGATCGCTGTTGAGTATTGTTTTTTTTGTTTTTTTCAAATTTATCGATTTATGAAACGAAGCCGTACTTGCCATCAGAGACTTTCGCCACGCAACAACTGACGTGAGAGGAAACGCCATTGCAGAGCTGCTAGAAAAGGCAGTTTCTTTCGCCGTTTTATTAGCAATTCCGCCTGCCGGCTGTAAACTAACGCCGACTTTTGTTTGGCTTTTCCGTCGTCTTGCTTAGTGGAGGTTACCTCCCCTTCCCATCGCTCTTGCTCAGAAACCCATTGACCGGTCAGATTCTGAAGCGTTTCAATATCGGAAATTGCTACCCCCCCGGCTTCCGGCCATAAATAACCAGAATCAAGACGACGGTTACCGGTCGTCAAGAAACTTGATGTGTTTTTTCATTGTCTTTCTAATGGAAGCTCCACCGATTTTCAACAGATATCCGCCTGCACCAAGCGCACTATTCCATTGACTTGCGTGTCTGACCATAATACTCAGTGGTCGTTGTTAAAAGAACGAGATTTTAAAGAATTTAGATTCATCTTTATAACCATGTGGAGCTTTTAAAAAAATAATTTCTTTAAAATTTTGAGTGGCATAAATTTTTAAAAATGTACTAATTAAGTGTTTTCAATTTAAATGTAAAAGTAACATTTTAAGGGGAGAATTAAGTGTTTTAACATTTCTTTTAAGTATGCTGACTGACCGAACTCTCAGAGCAACAAATAAGCAGAAGGAAATAAAGGTTACAAAAGAAAAGATATTTCAAAATACTTATGTGAAGACGAGTTTACATCTAGTAAACTTTTAAGTAGTTAACTCGATGTGCAAGTTCGGATCACCGGAATAGCTCACGTCGGTGTTTTCAGCTGGAGAGTTGTGCAGCCAATCAAGAAAAGGGGGGGGAAGAGACAGTGGTGAACATACGGTGTAAATCAGCATATTTGTCCTAAGATGCCTTTAATATCAGTTTCATTTCAGGAATTTATGGCGAGACAGGAAACTAATCAAGAAATTTGTGTATGTGTTTGTGTGTGTGTATATATTTATATATGTATATATATAAATGTATATGTATATATCTTTGTGCCTCTCTACCTAGGCTATACGTACCGTTGAAGGAATACCAACTGGTCGGCTCCAGACAGACAATATGCCAGACGCTGCAAAGCTTATTCACCGAAACTTCATCGATGCACTTTCCGCCTCAATAAGTCTTAATATCCCTCGATAGGTTGGGACCACGTCGACGGCAGCACAACCGGACATTTGCCTTTACCTTTGTAATCAGGTCTTATTGATCGAACGGATTAATTCCGATTACATTATTAGGATTCTTTGAGCGTACTGTGGCAACGAGATAAGGACTTAGTTGTCTGCTGCCGCAGTCTTCGGTCTTCCCACTCGGTGTTTTTTTCCAAAACCAAAATGAAAGAATTTTCCGTTTTCATTTCCATAGAACTTACAGAATAGCGTATTTCCATCCAAACTTTAAGGAGTCGTTCATCTTTGTTGTCTTTTCATTGTTTCAACTTCCGCATGATGCATCGTCACACCTAGCCCTTAAGACGCCGCTCGTGAGCGGACTTCTCTCCTTGTATTAGTAATTTACTAACCGGACATCTTTCCAAATGGGGTGGTAGCACCTCGTGACATATCATCTCGGGTAAACAGTAGACTTTTGCTTTTCCTTTTGTTGCTATTGGTATTACTTTCCCAATTCTATTTCTATTGACATCTATTGTAATTCTTTGCTACTCTTATATTTAATTATGTTGTTGTTTTTCTAAATATAAAATACACAGACCAAAGGTCGTCGATAAGATTTTTTCCAGAAATATCACAGAAGTCACAATGGTGTGATAGTAAACAGGCTAGCTTTCCTATGAAATAAACAAATATCTAACTGTACACGTCATGATTGTGCATAGTACTGTATCACGTCCGGTTAAGCAAGATTTGTGCTAGGCGTTTAGGGTTCTGATATCATTACTATTTCTAGATAGTGGCGGTATCCGATGTATCGATAGCCAATTAATAAAAATAATCTTGCATAATAATATGTCTAATTTAACAACCGATTAGAACCGTGCATTATCGTGGACGTAGCAATGATTTATAATTAGCTCCGTTATTTCTTCTAAATAGACAGCGGAGTAGATTTGGAGGACAAGAGGCCTGGGTATCCATGATTGTGAACTGATCGATGATAATTCCCAGGTCGATATACTGATGGAAATAAGTCTCGTTTAATCGAAGTTCCAGCGCAGACTCTCTGTAACATGATCTGTCTTGTATATATTTCTAACAGTCATATGCTCTTGTGCTTATATCCGTACTAATAAAGCCACGGATTATACAGGGTGGACTTAGCAAAAGGTACGTTATTTCAACGTCTAATCAAAGGTTGATTGTTGTTTTTGTGTAAAACAAAGAAATAAAATAATGCGGAAAATTCAAAAGTTTATCTTGCTATAAATTCAGATTTACAAAATGAGCAATTGTTGATTGACTGCGGTCTCATCAGCCCCGATATTGGCGACAGCACTAAACCCTTCAGATCACCAGTTGTTCTTGTATTTCTTTAAAGTACCCCGATAGAAAAGAAAATTTAAGGAGGCGGACAGATCTGATGGTCTTGGAAGCCATGGAAATGGGGACCTATTGGAAAATGTTCGTTAAGCCATTGCATTAACAGGTTGGAATTGGGAGCCAAATCTGAGCTTCCCCTGTTATTTAGTTTTGGCTCCGCACTAAAATCACAGTCCGTAAATTTGTTATTTGACTTTGAAATCAGGCACGATTTTTTGTGGGGTTTCTCTTGCCCGCCCTATACATGGAATATCTCATCGGTAAGCCCATAATCATGGCTACAAGGGACAAGGCGGTTGTCAGAAAATGAGAGATACGCATCGGATTTAGCAGATGCGTGCTCCTCCCCCTGTCCTGGTTAAGTTTTGCTATTAAGATGTACATTTGTCTTTGGTTGTGGCGCGAGAAGCTTCAATTTCAGGCGGAGCCCCGTGAGGCGCCGTATCTTCAGCAAAGTAGTCTAGTCCCAGACCATGCGAACGATCGTCCAGCAGTCGGGGCCGTCTAAACCCTAGTCACTTCGTTTAAGAAACTATGGGAAATTCTGCCTTTTGTAGCAGCAACATCCTTTAAAATTAAATTTGGTAAGTTAACGCATAAAGAAAGGTAAAACATTACAATAGCCGGGAGAGCGCCTATCAATCACTTTAATGGAATTCATTTCTGCTTAAACAAATAAGGCAGATTTAGGGTGTAATGTAGCACGAGGGAAAATAATTGGAATACTAGAATTTTGTAAATAATTGCTGCGCTTAAATGGAGTAAAAGCCGAAATTAAGAGGAGCAAGCTCTGGAAACATGGATCTGAAATGTTTCGGTTTATAATCGATCTGGGATTTATCAGCAATTTCGGATAATCGGGTTTTTCGGATGCTTAGTGTTCGGATAAATGGACTTTATTATTATTATTATTATTATTATTATTATTATTATTATTATTATTATATTATTATTATTATTATTATTATTATTATTATCAACAACGTGAGAAATAATAACACCCTCAAGACGTCGTCCTGTTTTTTATTGCTGTAAAAAAGCAGAAGAAAATGGATCAAAATCAATTGGAAAACAGAAAAGATTCCATGGTTTCTAAGAACTGTAGATTGTACGAACGAATAAATGCTTATCGAAAAAATAGAATTACAAGATTTTGGTTATCAAAAGTACTATTAATTTTGTGTTATTTAGCATAAGTATTTGCGTTGAACTGGCCGTATATTTAGCCAAAAACAATGGTAACGCTGAACACGTGGGGTTGGAGCGATATACGAATTTGTCGTCACAAAAGTTTATATTGATCAGGAACACAGCCATTCTGGCTCAACATGTGCTGGGTGTTAGAGATTTAAAGAGTAGTTGGGTAGTATACAGAGATTAAGGGGGAATTCAGAATCATTCAGCGTAATATTGCAGCATTTACTTTTTTTTTACAGTGCTCGTGATCAGTGGGAATAGTGAGAGGTTTAATTTATGGATGGATCTTACGAATCACCGAACACCAATTTTATCTGCTGGAGATCTCTCTGCTTGGCTGGGACACAGCAGAACGTTCTGCTATTTTTGAAAAAAAAAAAATTTGTGTTTGCGATTTGCTCATCAAAAAAGAGTCTGTGGTTGGATTCACGTCTGCTGATGACAACAGGGAGAGTTGTCTGAAACATGGATTTATTAGTTAGCTGGTGATGAGAAAACTCCAAACTCGCCTATTAACGTCTGTGCATAATAGATCATTGAAATATTTATTTTCTCACCTTCCAGCTGTCATCAAACTTAAAAGCGTACACACCTGTAAGGAATCTTTCTTCTGACATTCATTTCGAAAAAAGAGACTGTTTTCGGGTGGTGACTTTCTATCAGCTTGCTTACCCATATCTATTATTTGGTGTAGCCATTTGTCTTTACCTGTTTTATTTGCTTATCGTTGAGAAAAGATACATTTAAAAAGTATTTTGGATTTATTAATATCTTCCAATCTCCGTAATGTTTACATTTTATTAAACAACCCAAATACAAAATTATCAAAGAAAAGAAACTGTTGTCAGAGGCGAATTATCTTACGTTTTTTAAAAATCACTGAGGTAATTTATTGTTGTGAGCGAGACAGCAGGTTGTCGTCAGAGGAAGAACCCACCTACGGCAAGTGTTTAGACCTTTGACACCCTTACTCTCTAAGGGAGCAAGGACACGTCTGGGTCATGGATCCGGGTTTCTCTCTGTCGTGTTCATTTGGTTCTAAGTAAAATCAAAGCCATCTGGATTATGACTCTCTCTGATCGGCGTTAATCTACCTATTCGTAGCCACTCGTTCCTTTTCTCCCAGACGTAGGATGATGCTTTCTCTGCAGCTGTCTTAATATCTTCCAGGGTTCTTTCTAACTCTCGGTGCTCGTATAAGACTATATGTTGACGAAGCAACGAAGTCTTGTGCGCCTACTTTTACCGCAAATAATCTTACTAATTTTAGGTGATCTCTAAGTCCTTCATTCTGGTATTGGTGTTTCTCGTCTATCCTTCACTCATATGGCATTGACAACTCAATCAGAACACAACCATTAATAATTCTGGAACTAATAACGATGCTTGTCACGCGGATAGCTTCGGAAATCTTTCAGTTCAGCAGCAACTTCACAATGTTTTTGCATGGTCAGGTAATTTCTTGGATGGAGCATTACGTATTAATCTACTCATACATACAGACTTTTTGAGGTAATATTCTTGAAGGAATACCTGTGGCGAGGGAATTTTATGTTTTGCCCTGTTAACCTTTTCAACAACACCGCATACAGCATGAAGGATTTTTTTTTAAAAAAAGGATTGTATTGTGATGCCAGGCAGGCATATCTGCTTAGAGACAAGAACACGTCGCACGAGTGCAGTACATGGTCAAGGGTTTGCTAGGTGCCACACACCGGCCACTTCTCATCGTTCGTTTTTGACCACCTTACCACATTTACGTCTGACGGAAGCTGATTATATGCGCTTCTGGTCGTAAAGCAACATAAAAGCATACATTCTCGTTTACTTCTGTTTCCTGATTGATAGACTTTTGAATATTTTGCTCGAACCTCATATGGCACCAACCTATGAAACTTTCTAATCGTTCTAGAATTTTATTATCATTCTCAAAATCTGATGTCAACACTGTAGCATCATCTATGAAAACCTTAAAAGATTCCATTAGCAAGTTATTTTCTAGCTTCTCACGAGGTGATTGGATTTCAGAATCTTTGAGAATCACTTTCATTGTCATAACGAACAAGATCGGAGATGCTGTGCACTCCATTGCTATGCTTGTCTGATACCTGATCCACTCATTATCATGAGGACCTTTCTGAAGTTTCCAAAATAGGCCTTTAACATCTAAGTGATCGGATCACGTACATGGTACATTCGAAAAGCCAACCACAAAAGCTGATGGGGGACAGCACCATAAGGTTTAACCAGGTCTAACCAGATTTCATTAGGGTCCAACCTTTCTGACTTTGCTTTTTGAATCGCTTCCAAAATCATATAGGCATACTTTACACAGCCAGGCATCTTTGGTACTTCATTTTTCTGTTTCGATGTATCACCATACCCATTTTTCTCAGATATGTAGTTAACCGTTTGGATATCAAAGGAAAAAATCTTTCCATCAACATCAAGACGGAGATAAATCGGAACTGGCTTAGTTCTTTAGAATTTTTTTTTTCCTTTTGGAACTGCTTTGTTTCGCTGCTCGTTTACACACTTCTTTTGCCATCCCTCTCTGAAAATTCGATGTAGAATTCTCAAAACTGTAGGCTTTTATTGTAAAGAAGGTAGAGAGCGCCGCTTGCTTCTGGTGCTGCATATACTCCAACTGTACAGACAGTGCTCTCAATTCTAGTGGAAACTTTATCAAGCTTAACCCAGGAGCAGTCGGCTGCATGAGTCTAAGTGTCGCTAGATGTTTTCTTTAGGCATTCTTTCCCAACTTCCGGTGTTCCGGATGTGAGTTGTTCAAAGAGCTGCTTTGCGAATATAAATGATGTACTCTATTACAAGCAGTGTAGTCGTGTGTGTGTGTGTGTGTGTGCATGTGTGTATGTGTGTATGTGTGATTCTATATTCTTGTGTGTGTATGTGTGTATATGTGTGTATATTGTGTGTGTATTGTGTGTATGTGTGTATATGTGTGTATGTGTGTATATGTGTTATATTGTGTGTGTATGTGTGTATATTGTGTGTGTGTATTGTGTGTGTGTATGTGTATATATGTGTGTATATTGTGTGTGTATTGTGTGTATGTGTGTATATTGTGTGTGTATTGTGTGTTTGTGTGTATATGTGTATATTGTGTGTGTGTGTATGTGTGTATGTGTGTGTGTGTGTGTATGTGTGTGTGTATGTGTGTTGTGTATATATGTGTGTATATTGTGTGTGTATTGTGTGTATGTGTGTATATGTGTGTGTGTGTATATGTGTTATATTGTGTGTGTATTGTGTGTTTGTGTGTATTGTGTGTGTGTATTGTGTGTGTGTATGTGTATATGTGTGTATATTGTGTGTATTGTGTGTATGTGTGTATATTGTGTGTGTATGTGTGTATATTGTGTGTGTATATATATTGTGTGTGTGTGTGTAGTGTGTATGTGTGTGTGTATGTGTGTATGTGTGTGTATGTGTGTATGTGTATATATGTGTGTATATTGTGTGTGTATTGTGTGTATGTGTGTATATTGTGTGTATGTGTGTATGTGTATATGTGTGTATATTGTGTGTGTGTATTGTGTGTATATTGTGTGTGTATATATTGTGTGTATGTGTGTGTATGTGTGTGTGTGTATGTGTGTGTATGTGTGTATGTGTGTGTGTATGTGTGTGATAGACCGTTAAAAACAAACTGATAAGGGTTAATCGTGTTCATATTTTCATATAAAAAGGTAGACGAGGAGATTAATTGCTATTGAAAAAATAATTATGAGTAATAAAATGAAGCTAATAAAACTGATATTTCCTTTTTGAAAAATAAGTGTAAAAGGTGTCCAGGCTGGGAAATCTGTGCTGTTTCTCTAATAAGCATTAAATCCATGCCAACTTCAAATATATATAGATGAAACTTTTGGTCGATGCTTAACTTCGCTCAGCGTAACTCGTAACCTGACACTAGATAATTACTTTCCTTTCAGCTGCTAGGTTACGTCAGGAAAGCTCCAGCTACCTAGACGCTCCGAACACCGCTGTCCTTTCGTTCATCAAATGCTAATATCGAACTCTGCATCAGTTTTATTACATACAGAAATCCAGTGAAAACGGAGCTGTGACTGCTCATAAAATATGCAGTTTAGTGATTGTAATTTTTGCTTTTCTGATCAGAAGCCGCCATACGAGTCACGTACGACTGGGATGAGCGCAGCAAGACAGAACGAGACAGTAAGAGGCCCCGGTCAGTCGAGAAATCAATCAATAAAACTTCGGTTCGAGGCGTTTCTTGTTCAACTTAGGAATAACGTATCCCGAAACGAAGTTTTCTTCGCTGAAAGATGGCGCTACGTTAGACTAAACTCAGGCCCGTTACCTTGAACCAATATTGCTCTGCAGTTCTGTTAGATGAGATGCCCTTCACTTACATTTATAAAGAAACACTTACGTTTGATGCATCATTATTATTATTATTATTATTATTATTATTATTATATTATTATTATTATTATTATTATTATTATTATTATTATTATTATTATTATTATTATTATTATTATTAAGTGTTGCCAAGATAATACATTGTGTAGGTTGACATTTCATTTAAAAATGACGTCAAAAAGCAAACTTGATCGAAGTATGATGCTTTGGTGACAAAATTACTCTCTTTCTCTAGAGAGTCGCCACTGTGATAGATAAACCCTTCCAGCTTCTAATTTGTTACTTTTTTTAAAAATTTGATAATAGCATTAAGTAATTTGTTCGGACAAATTCATTTTCCAGAATTAAAGCTCAGATCATTTCTTCGTTGTTTTTTTTTTATACGAATTGAAGTTTGAACGGACAATTTTCGAGTTTACCTGGCCAGATAGTTGACGGTCGCCAAACAGTCTCCTGCTCCTGCTTTGTGATTCAGGGAACCCCTACGGAAGGGGACTTTCACCCTTTAGACCGGCCTCTCATTCCGGGCACGTGTGTTTTTACAGCTTCTGCGATTCTCCCGAAATAAGTCTTTATGATAAAACGTTTTGAGCAGCATGAATACGTCTACACTAATGTTAACATCTTTTGAGAATTCTGAGAAGTGGTTCCCGACTGCCTGCCTTATAGATAGTTCAGCTGTTGCACTATTCTAAACCGTAGAGACGTATCTGCGCTGTTAACTCAGCAAAGCTGTCAGATAGCAGCCGGTTCTTCTCTTGTTTTCTTGTTGTCGTCAATTTTTTACAGTCTATTACTAAGAAATGTTATTTATTATTATATTATTATTATATTATTATTATTATTATTATATTATTATTATTATTATTATTATTATTATTATTATTATTATTATTATTATTATTATTATTATTATTATTATTATTATTATTATTAGCTCGTTTTTATTTTATATTCCATCACACATTTGATATATCAACAGCTTATAAAGTTATCATACTTCATCGTTTCCCACTTTAATTGCTTACTTTCTATTTCAGTCGCGATTCGAAAACCTTCTCAGAAAAGTGAATCTCAACACCTTTGTTTTACTTATCTAAAATTATATATATAGATTTTCATATTTTCCTTAGATTTTGTCGCTTGATCACATTAACAGACGGCGCTGGTATAAGCTGTTTACTTTGTTTATCACGTTAATTAAAGCTCAGTTCATAAATGGACTCGACCGTATATTTCAGTTAGGTTCATCAATGCGCCACAAAAATTCTAAGTTAATGCGTCCAATAGAGAAAATCCAAAGCGCGAGGTATTTTTTGAATGGCACTATTCTATGATGCTATTCACGTGAGCGCGCACTTCTATTAAGGTGGGATATGTACAGATTCCGAGGATAGGTATAGCTGAATGTTGTATATATATTAAAAGATTTTAAAAAAAACGAATTTTAAGATACTGAATTTATTTTTTCTTAATTACAATTTCTGTAGTTTAACTGTTATTATTTACTTTAGATTGAACACTGCTGGTGCTGAATATCTTGTTTTGCTAATATTCTTGAGTTTTCGATTTATATATATACACATATATAAATACATATATACACTACACATTTAAAAGTATCATTTCACGAATTGGAGAATGGTTAATCTGTTCATTCTAAACAAAAGCCGAAAACTTACTCAAACGTCTTCTTGATGTCTTCTGATAGTTGATGGCAATAAAGGGATCTTGTGTCACAAAAGTTTGGAAGTAAGCTTGTATGGATTTTCTGACAGTCACGGGTTAATATGCTGACTTAGAATGCCTGAAATGTAGAACAATTCGTAGGCGAGACCGCAGTAATGGCAGATATCGTGTGTATATTGCTCATGAAAATCTCAGCAACGCAATCATTTCGCGGCCAAATGTCCTGTTTATTTTTCTCTCGGCCTCCCAGAAACAAACGAATGAAAAGATTCCCCCGATGATGCCATCATATCAAATCTGAACGGAGTATTAGAAACCTGTCGAGATTGGATATGCCGGCGGGACTTCGCCAGAAATATCCTGTGTATATGGCAAATCAAATGAGAAAGAAAAAAGCTTTATAAAAATCCAATCGCTGGCCGCACTGGCGACGGGAACTAATCTTCATCAATCTTTCGATGATATTTATTGAGAGACGGTCTTTACCTGCTATTGCTTGATGTCGTTCCCCAGCACCTGCTGTTCGAAACAGACTTCATCGGGAGAAAAGATTGGCTGGAGATAAAAGCGGACGTTGTGATGGAACCTGTAGAAACTATCCTGCAAATAGGGTAAAAAGAGCCGGACTTGCCAGGTGAAACGAGGGAGGCCAGGAAGAGTGGATGCGGCCCGATTGAATGCAACGCTTCAGCGGAGCAAGAATCCAAGGATCCATCCACTCCGGTCAATAAGCTTTTAGGGGCCGTCATTAGAGATTCTCGGTGGTGCTGCTATTAAAAGGGGACCATCAACAAAACGTTTTGCAATCTACAAATGCATCTTTTTGGACATTACCAGTAATGTGGAATCTTTTCGCGCCAGGTTCTTACCTCCTACAAACTGTAACCTGATAATCACTTAGTTGTCGATGGAGCTGCTAATCATCTAATAAATGCAAGTTTTGGATAAAAACTAAATTTAAAATAAGTAAATAAATAACCGTTCTACTTTCACTGCTAACCCTTTATTCGCGCCTTGCTGTTAAAAATTCTCTCAGGCGTTATTCAATATCTGTAGATGGACGTCTTTAGTTACATGTAACGTTATTTTATCGCTGTATCCGATATGGTGATGATAGCAGATCTTAAAAAACACCAGATATTGCAGTCCTCTGTTTAACGTTCATCCTTCGGATTGGCTCCTTGATTGTGTCACCATTTAAATAATATTTTTCGGACTATTTATTACAATTAGGTTGTTACAAAAGTTTTGTCGTTTTTTTACCGCAACAACGAGACCTCATATCGTTGCTGAACGTGAAGGTTATTAATCAAAGTAAGTTCCATTACAATCGGTACACTTCTGCCAACGAGTTACAAGCGCATTTATACCATTTTGAAAAAATCTATATTCCTGGAGTCGATTAACTGTTGGAAGGCAGTTACAGTTGCTGCTTGGTTGGTGGAGGATTTCATACGGAGGAAGAATAGGCTGGGTGAGGGAGAACTTCGTATCCCATCGTGTTCAGTTTCTGAAGAGTCACTTTTGCAACATGAAGACGAGCATTGTCGTGGAGCAGTATTGAGCCTCTTCGATTCATGATGCCGGCTGTCGTTGGGAGAGGTTCTGATGAACAACGTTTAATTCACGACAGTAACTTTCAGCTGTGACAGTTTCGCCAAGTTTTGTTTCTGAAGACAAACGAAGAACAGATCTCCAATCGACGATTTTGTTGTTGTTCATTCAACTTGTGAATCACCAACTCGTCAAGCTGTTTCACCTGGCTGATTGTGTCAAGATGCCGGGAAGCAGTTGCAGTGCTTACGTCGAGCTCTCCAGCAATTTCTTGGATCGGCTTCAACTAAGGCTTTCAGACGGTCGTCATCACAGCTGGAAGGACGTCCGCTGTGTTCCTCATCTTCGAGGCTCATATTTCCAGATCTAAACTTTGTAAACCATCGTTGTACTGTGCGCTCATTTTCTGTGTCCTCGCCCCATGCTTTCTTAATGTTACGAGTTGCCTCCCTTACTTTGTGGCCCGGTTTGAGCTCGTGAAGCAAAATGGCAAGGAAAATGTTTCTTTCCCTAATTCACTCAGAACCCTGAAACAAATACCCATTTTATGATTTTTAAAAAGTTAGATTTTGCATAATGTACGCCAAAGCACACGCTACAAAACGATATATAACTTATCTACATGCACCTTCACAAGCAGGCAAGAAATGAACCCAAATTAAGATAATATAAAAACCGACAAAACTTTTGTAACGACCTAACATTGTTATTTTAAATATTTTTAATATCTGCTCTCTCTCTCTCTCCTCTCTCTCTCTCTCCTTCTCTCTCTCACCATCATCTCTCTCCTCTCTCTCCTTCTCTCTCTCACCATCATCTCTCTCCTCTCTCTCTCTCTCTCCTTCTCTCTCTCACCATCATCATCTCTCTCTCTCTCTCTCTCTCTCTCTCTCTCTCTTTCTCTCTCTCTCTCTGTGAACAGTATTTTTCCTTTTTGAAGCTTGTTTAAAAAAATACTGGCTGAAGTCGATGAAATCCGGCCGGATGACGACTACGACGAATTAATTTCAGTCGGTTATCAAACAAATAAGTTATTCATGTTTAGTTTGATCATATGTTGCTGTTTCCGCACTCTGTTCCACTGATGCTACTATAAACATTTATATCTGTTTAACTACTCATAAGCCTCTGCACACGGTTAAGGTAATAAAATTCATGCTTTCATTTTTTGTTGTTGTTTTTTTTTTGCTCTTCTCTACGGTTCCTGTTCATTGTGGCTTTTACTAGCACCTCAAAGAAATTATTCGATAACGGCGTCTGGTGAGGTTGTAGATTCACTCACTATCTCAATACAGTGAAGGAGTTCTGTCTGGTATCTCGCTGGTGCCTTGATGGAAGATCCCTCTCCACGCCCGTGGCTAGCAAGATGCTGCGAGAGGCCTCACCTGCCTACCTATTCGCTTTGGGGATTATTCTGTAAGCCTCTAAAATTGGCATTGCTGCATTTGTATTTTTTCCTCACCAAACCTTGCGCATCCGAGAGGAAACATCGCCACAAACCAATCAACGGGATCGAATAGCCGCTGTCGTGCAAACCAGGAATCTGTGCATGGTCCAGATACACTGTGCTATCGAGATGGACTGGAGGGTGCGCCAACACAGCCGAGCGCCATATTGGACATCTCGAACTATTTCTGGCGTTTCCGTTTTGTTGAAATCGTTTCCTCAATCCGCATCATCAACGCATTTCTCTTGTAAAACAATATTGTTTGGTTAGAATGGTATTGCACGGTGTTAATACCTGTGAAGTCTATTGCTTCATCATTCTGTAGTTGATTGCATTGACGCAAGTACAGAATCCCTGTGAATATCAAAACAATGCTCGAATTGTTTGCAATAAAACAGAGTGAATACGCTGCCTTGCTTACTGCTAGATGAATTACAATGAGTTTTGTCATCGAAATTTTTCATATGTTAATCAGATCATCAGCTGGTATCGCTGTTCATTGGATGGTAAACACGCGGACTAATTGCTCCGCCACGAGAGCGTTTATTTCATCCTTAAATGCAGAACGCTCCAGTTGTGCTGGGATGGATCCCTCACCTTGTTCATTCGACGACAAGTAAAACACTACATTAAACAAAGCTATAAGTTCCACGTAGTGGGAGGCACAAAGGTGTCTACGGCTCACACAAAGGCTGAGCAAGCATTTTCAATACTGAGCCTCTTCACGGCCGTAACAAGTAATCAATGGCTAATTTGCGGATGGTGGAGACGGTATAAATCATCCTGTTTCACCGAAATCGCGCAGAGCGGAACTTATTGGAGAAAGGGTCGTTTTGTGTAAATCACTACCAGTTTTGAGACAGTGCGCTTCACCATTATTGCCCCCTTCTGATTGCCAGGGAGATCGTGCTCGCGGTTTAATGCTTCGTAAGCTCGTGTTTTTCTGAAGATTGACGTCTTGCTTTATAAGACTCGTTCTAGACTTCCCTTTCGCTGCCCATAAAGCTTTAATCATACCAGTTGGTTGTGCACATATGCATTGGTCTGTCTAATATATATTAAAGCAGTGTGTGTGTATGTGTAAAAATCACTATTACCATATATATCTAGGAAAATGTATTTTGATCGTCATAATACTCTGCCCTGCCATAATAATTTGGTCAGCTGCTATTATTACAATCAATCAGTTTGTTACGGAAAGGGAGAAAAAAATAAAGATAATACACTGAAATTCTTTGTTATTACTTGTACAATCTACCATTTGCCATTTTCAGCACGAAAAGCTTCTACCCTGTTTGACATTTGATCAACGAGATTTTATATCACGTTCCGGTCCAAGTTCCCGTCGTATCTTTGTGACTGCTTTCTTGGACAGTTTTCTCTCCGCCGACGATGCAGTGCTCTCCTTGGCGCTCAATCGGATTTATATCAGAGTTTTGAGTACTCAGCGTTTAACAGCTGCATCATCTTCAATAATATGTGAACAGAATCTCAGCATGCTTTGTTGGTACAGTGGTAGTAGATGTATGTTTAAAATGGAAATGTAGCTGGCGGAATCGGGACTTCGTCAAACGCAGTTGTGCCTTTCCGTCATTCCAGACTACACTCCGTACTACGCCACACCTGTCTCTTTACTTGAATGTGGCTCAAGATATTAGGGTTGGAGGTCTCCGGGTCGCTTTTATCGGAGCAGTCTTTTTGTCTCGGTAAACTTCGCGATGACATTGGCCTTAAAATCACGAGAAATGTCAAATCTTTCGCAGACTGTCGCTGACTCCGGTCACTCTGAGTCCTCTATAATGGCACCTCGGGTAAAAGAGGAGTCCCGCCGGTTTCCTGTATGATGGTTGCTCACGCCGATCATATACCCGCTCGCACGTTGGATATATGCCCAGTCATGCATGAAATATATTTCAATCATTCGTTTGTGAGTAGCCAAAGTGATAGGGTTCTTTCTATATGTTGTATGTATGCAGTGGTACACGAAAGTAATAAGAAGAAACCGAAAAATGGTTTCACGCTTCAGTGATTATTCTGTCTGGTAATCAACAACACATCAGGTAAGAAAAGAAAAGATGAAATTCTGTCTAGATTATGCGTACAGACGACCTTCCATTCTATCCCTTCATGTGGTATAATCTAGACATTTCTGTTCAGTATATTTAAAGAAACAAATGCCAAATTGTGCGTAAAGTTGCCGCAGGAACTGGAGCTATTTGTTACAGCACCAGTAATTCCTAATTAGAAGTCCAGATGAAGCTATCATCGACATCATTTCGTTTGGCCTGCAGCGGTTATCATCTCAAAGCATCGGCCATATCAAGTATCAGGGTTACAATTATTTGTATTCATTTGCTACAATGGCTGAAGAAACTGTTCTGACTTCTATAAACCCCTTCGAGGGGGAAATTGATTACCATTTCGATTTTTAAACTGGTTTACAGCTTAACAACTATTTTATTGCTATGACCCCTAGTAATTCCTAGTTTAGATATTGTAACCAAAAGATTTTGCATCAGTTGACATATTTTACATATTTAAAACTGGAAAACTTTCTGTTGAATCCGGGTTGAAATCTTTTTTACTATTTCAATATCCATTATTAAATATTACCTCCATTCCTGTACAACCAAATTCAAGGTAAACATATACATATAATGGAACTATAGCTTCTTTGATCTTATGCATGATTAATTATTCTATCGCTAGATCCTTTCTGAAAATGCGATACTATGACTGCCAATATTTTCTGTTTGAGAAATGCTCTATTGTTTAGTATTAGTCTATATTTTGTCCTTTGTTTATCAATCGAATAAATTTTCAGGTTCATATAGAATTTGCCTTTATTTTAAAGTATTAACCCATTTACCACACTAATAATATTTATGCGAATCAAGAACAAAAGACTGCTACTCATTCTTGAGGTACACCATTGGTGACTTGTTGACACGGGTATTATTCGCTCTTTAAGACTACGTCCATTTGTTTTTCTAATTTCTTTCTCTATAACAGTGCTGTAGCACGTACACATACTCTCTTCATTCTTACTATGTGGGACAGCAAAAACCTCATTGAACGTCTAAATAAGCAACAGTCACATGATTCTTCAGTATCAACTGGATAAGTTGTTTTCAGCTTGAATCTATGCTGAAAATCTTACAGAATAGTATTTTTGATTAGATAACTTTGTTGACGGTTTTTATGAGAAAACTCTGAAACTATTCAAAATTCTGAAGTCAAATCGACTCACCTGTTGTCTTTATAAAAAGTACAGGTGTGACATTTGCTACTTTACATTCGTTTGGTTAGTATCTTTTTGTAATGGCAGATTCTTTAAAAATGGCTGGCGTTTTACACAAACAACACATTCTTAGAAAAATGCTAACATTCAGCGGCTGAACTGGACTGTGAGACTTCAGCTTGTTTCTGAGATGGTTATTGCACCTGTTTCGTAGATCTTGGCTGTATAGGAGGGTGATTAGTTAAATAATCAAATCACCTTCAGCCGGTCGACATCTGCCATTTTCTTTTCTGTATTTGTCATGGTACAGATGCTGCAAATTTCGTGCAATGTCTTTAGTTTACTGGAAAGAGTCGCTACCTTCAAGTGGCTGAAGGCAGGGTGACCTCTCCTACTTGATGTGTGATTAATTGTTTGAAGTAAAGCTTCGTAATTCATTTATACTTCGATATCTTTAAGGGACTTGATCGTAATATTAAAAATAAATAAATAACGCAGATATGTTTAATTTCTGCTTTTTTAATTTGAGGTATAAAATAAAGTTGTTAATTTTTAGTTTACCGTCGGTTGAAACTTTTAGGACTTCTGATTTCCACTTTTCTATTGAGTTTTTGCTCAGTTCTACCAAGAAAGAAAAAAACAGCGATATTCGGCTTCATGGTTTACTTCTTTCTTGGAGAAATCTTAAGGTGGAAACAAATGATTTCAGGTGTGACGTCTAAATCGACATACGACAAAGAAACCTTTAATATTATTTCTCACTTCGTAGAGAAATCAATGCTGCCCTTTTTAAAATTTATTTATTGGATTTAACTTTTAGTTCTGAACTCGCTTCAATTCCCTGATTCACGTTCTAATTAGACTCGACTCTGTGATAACGATTCTTCTCCACAGCACTTCTCGTGGAGTCTTCGAGGCGGCTGTTTCTCGAAATCTTTACACCTGTTTGCAAACAATAGCTGGCTATTTTGAATTGTGTTACAACAGCTGTTCCCTGACTTCACTCCAGCTAGGCGCTCGGCAGATGCTCCGTTCTTTGTTGCCGGTAACATTCAGCTCGATTAGCGCGGCGCCGTGGTAGATATATCGACACCACCACCAGTAATGCGGAATTTTGTCCGACTTTGGTCTGCAAAATCGTCACATCTGATACTAAATCCAACGATTTCACGAACCGAACTAGAGGATGCAACGTTCTTGGACCCAACACGGGCTAGCTCGGTGGAAGAGGGTGACGGGGAGGAGGGGTTGCAGATGGGCGAGAAGCGCTACAAATCTCGGATGGGAAGTCGGGACCTCCACATGGCCGACCTCAGCGTGGACAGGCGAAGGGTCCCGACGGCCTTCGAGAAGAACTCGTTGTTACTGAAGCAGTGACACACGCACTTTTCTGATGAACAAGCAGCCGCTGTGGTAAGGAAGTCGGAAGTGGAAAGTACGGAGCGGGTTCTCGAATGAGCTGGTTAGGAACACACACACACATATATACAAAGGAAACTTCATTTTTGTTCTAATTCCAATGTAAGACTTGGAAAGCGTCTGTGCTACTTTATTTTTCTTTCTGAATTTTCGTTTCTAACGAAGATAAAAGATGGCGATTAGACGAAAGTTGCCCCGGAGTTCACTACAGTTCATGCCCCTTCACTATAACTGTTCCCCTCCTTTCCGCGGCGCGGCGCTGCCAGATCTCCGTACATCGATAGAGATCGCGGATCTTCGACGGTTAAACTCATCTGCACTCGACAGTTTACCCGAGTTCTTCAATTTACGCTTTATATGCGTGCTTTGCGAACTTGTCTTTACGACAGCCTATCCGTCTGATGGATTTCTTTCCCCCAAATGAGTTGTGCGGTCGCCTTAATCTCGCCAACGCGACTTGCTTATTGGTTTTCTTTAATCTTCTGCAGGCCAGCCTAACTGCGGCACTTTTAGACTTCATTTGGAGAAATGCCACACACTCACGCGGTTGTGCGGGTGTTATTTGTGTACCTTTCTCTCTTTTCTGACAGAAACGTTTCTGACGCTCTTGTAATTTATTCAAGATAAAGATTTTCTATCTTGATTACAGCATTTGGAGTTAGCCCAGACATCCTGTTTGTTTTCCGCATGCTAAACCACAGTTGTGAACTTACAGGTAAGCGGAGATGTTTCGATTCTAACAAACGTTTTAAACACGTTTAAAATATTTTTGTAAGTATATTGATTTTTGACAACCATGCTTATACACAATAAAATATAAATTGATTCAAATAAAAGCTTTGAGATATTGGTGATTCCATAGTAATGGGATCGCTTATGTGAATTAATTATTCTCCATTAGTGGATACACATTCCGAATATATCAAACAAAGCTGAAATCCAAATGATTTTTTCGTGTATGCAAAACTAACAGGTCTAGTCTGCCTACAAATAAATCGAGGTCTTGTTTACGCTCTCTAGTTTCTCGGATAATACAACGAATTCTATTTATGACGTTCCCTTTATCGCATTGGTAACTCTGCTTACGTATTTGCTCTTTCAAGCGGGTATGATTCAGGTTTGTGATGTCAACGAAGACTCGATAAGTCTAGCACTGGATGAAAGGTTTCCATTTTTCCGAAAAATACATTTCAAAGTTTGATCTGCTTGTCTGCTGAGCAGAAGTTGGTTTCGTAGTATCTTAGAACCAGACTGCGTAATTTAAAGATGGAGTCAACGGTTTAAGCAGAGTAAGGCGGGAATTTCAGATACCCCTTAGATCAATGACTACACATGGTATATCGAGAACCAGATATTCAGGAATTTTAAAGCAAAAACCAAAAGCCAAATTCCATAGACGTATCCAAGAATTATGTGACACTTTAAATGTAATTATATGTGATGGGAAAGAGTTATTATTGTTTTCAGAATTGATGCCCTACATATTTAAGCGATTCCTATAAATAGCGTTCACCATTTCCAGGCCTCAACAGTGGTCATTGAGCAATGGTTTCTTCCTTGGTTACTATCATTTTTCCTTATTGTCTTGAGTATATAACTACACGCATCACAAGATCTTTTCACCTTATTGTTCAACGAATATGGAATACGAAGACCGATTTTATTGCATTTTGAATATGCTTGCTTCACTTATTCTTTTTCGCCCCGTGGCGCCTACGCACAGACTCAAAATAAAAGAATAAAAAGGATGAGTTTCAGAAATTTTTAATCGTTTTCCCCCATCGTCTGCTTCTGGCGAAAAAACTCCGATACGGAATTGTGGATATACAATTTAGCTAGCTTATCAAAATTAAGGTGCATTAATGATGGATTACTTTTAAAAGCAAATAATGTAATTATGAATTAAAGTGTCGTCACTCAACGCGAAAATTGTAAATAAATCCCAATAGTGGATAACAAAGTGGAAATTGGAATTAATAACAATAAATGAAAAAGAGCCTCGGAACTAAAGGCGATGGAAACACGGCTGGGAGCAGAATCCTCATATTATGGGAAGGTTTTAACAAGGAACGGGCACTGCCCCTTTACAACACTCCTGGAAAACAGGAAAAGGTAGATTGTATATTGCCACTATTACTACTATAAGGTGATCGGAACACCATTTTGGTTTCTGCTTCACTGAAATCACGCGAGAACACGTGAGGTATTTTCCGAAATGTGTGACGTCATTAGTTGTCATCAGCGTCGATTTTCATAATAACGTTGTTGACTATGGCGTGGCGAGCGACCTGAATCAGAAAGGTGGGCTTATCAGCGTGGCAGTCTGCTTCTCGTAAATCTTTTGAAATGAGGTATCTGAAATATTCATTTTAAAAATAATTTGACATTTAGCAGTTATGAATTAATAAATGAGAGTAATCTGTTTTGATATGAGAATAAAACTATTCAGTGCAATCTCTGCTCTGCGTGTACCAGGACACAAACAACCTGCGTATAATAGAAGGTAACAAGAACAGCGAACGTTTAATACTGAGATATAAATGAATTCAAAGAACTAATATAAGCACATTTAATGGTGTACATTTTTTCAGATTTATTCTTTCATTTATTTAATAAAATCTGCAGTTAGGACACAAACTCATGAACTGAACATGCGATAAGGACACCACTGTACAGCGGTGTGGAGTGCGGTATCCCTATCACTCACTCACTCACTCGCTCGCTCGCTCTCACACTCACACACTTACAAACACACTCACTCGCTCTCACACTCACTCGCTCGCTCACACACTTACACACTCACACTCACACTCGCTCACACACTCGCTAACATATGTATTTATACTTTTTATTATGTTTTCGTTTTGTATTATTCATAATCTAAATAAATTCATAGCGTTGTCGGATTTGTTCCAGTAGACGGGGAACCTACTAAGTTTAGCAGAGTCTGATTGTTTTGGCTTTTTTGTAGTATTCATTAAATAAAAATAAAATCTGGACGCCTGTCTGTCGGCCTCGTTTCTAGCCCAAAATCTAATAGTGACGTCATTTTTGTGTAATTAATCTAACAGTTTTCAATAACTTAACGAGTGTGAAGGAAAGTGTTAGATTCTATAGTAAATGCAAGTTCTTCTCGGATTTTTATTTTATGCTAGCTCACGACCTGTGAAGACTTGAAATACCCGATTCATATTTTAGACACAATTTAATTACCCTGGATACATGTGCTGTATAATTTTATTTCTGATTGACGATGTTTTTTCCTCTTTTAGTTTTGAAGAGAGCTGCTGAGAACTGTAACCATTTTCTCTTACCGGCATATTATTTACCGATGGTATGTAACCTCCATTGGAATAGCTGATGATTAGCTGGAAGGGTTTCTCTAAGAAGTCGATCATAACAGTATTTTTTTGTTTTTGCAGAATTGATATTATTACTCGCGTAATAGAATTTGGGGGAGTTGTTATGGATGACGGAATGTCTGAAATTCTGAACGTCGTCAGTGGAGTACCGCAGGGTTGGTTCTTGAGCTATATATATAAGGTAGACATAATAGGGACGGTTATGCTGAGAGTGCACAATCCGATTAGAATTTTTAAAACCGCTTTCTTCTCTGACTTCCCATGGTAGCTATAGCCATTTTAATCTGCTCATAATTCTGATGCCTGTACCCAGATTCCTTTTTTCTTCGCCAAACGACTATTCTATAAACCTCAAAAAGTCTACCTGTTCTTTCTTGGCATATTTTCAATTAAAATCTACGTAAAATTGAAACTAGTTCCATTATTGATTTGGCTTGGATGAACTAATCATAAAAATTTAAATCAACGAATGTTTCCAAAAGAGCTGGGGGAAAACGAAATTAGACAGTTTGCCATGCGAGAGACGTCGTCCGTCCAACGAAACCAATCACTTTTAACTTGAATCGATCCTATCTTATTAAATATCGAAAGAAAATTTCCGGTGCAAAACATTTCTATAATGTACGCGGTAATGGTGTCATGAATTAGCTTGAGGAAAACCCTAAAATATTTTTAAAGGAATAATAATAATAATAATCAATGCTAAACAGTTGAAGTCAAGTTCACAAATTTCTATGCGCACAACTTTAAGAACAATCACAAATCGTAAACTCAGACGTCTTCGAAAAATCCATAAATTGTCAAATATTCTACAGACGTTAAAGACAATTTCGTAAAAATTTTTAAAATTAATTTGTGAACATTTCTCAAAAATTTGAAAAATTCATGAACAATAATATTTTTCAATTTTGAAGGCAAATATATGAATATTCATAATTCTTCCAGGAATGATAAAGAGTGAACACATGGATACGTAAGAAAGATGTACTGAATGTTGAAAAATTTTAGGGACATTGAATAATATTTCATATTTGGTAAATAGAAATTTGTAGATGCACAAAAATATATCATGAACGTTGAAGAAAAATATAAGATCGTGACATGGATTAAATGTAAGCGAATTTTTTTACAACGTAGAATACACGAGACTTTTTCTCAAAATAGGGTGGATTTTTTCCCCTTAGGTGCATTTATTCTATTTGTTGT